>OY720358.1:15151848-15751848 GCA_963082945.1 Cerastis leucographa | reverse complement strand
AAACTAATGAGATACCGTCCAGGGTGTTACACTTTTCGCTAGACTAAAAAATTGTACGTGTCTCTTTGCACAAAGTAGGTTATTTATAGCCAAAGTTACTAGAAAACAAAACTCTATTTGCTTTGCTTTCTCGAAAGTAGCTGTCATGGAGTATTGCATCCACCTTTGGTATGGCTCAGCTAAATGCCTGCACACATGACTCGAACGGAACGCAGAACAAAGAGGCTGATTGATGACGTAAAATTGGAGGATGCCAAGCTTTACAGCTTGGCTCATCATCGCAAGGTTGCCTGCTTGGCTAGGCTGTACTTCGGTGAGTGTGCCCAAGAACTCAACGACCTCATCCCTCCGGCCCCCTTCTACCATCGGACATCTAGACGCACTGAAGTTATCATCCCTACCTTAATGCTATTCCACCAATTTGCACTAAGTGTTTTCAAACGTCTTTCATAATGCGCACAGCAAAGAAGTGGAACTCTCTGCCTAATCTCTTCAAAGTTAGAGTAAACAGGCTTCTTCTGGGTAAGCTCGTACCATCGTCGACTTTGTCTCTGTCATCTCTGACATAGACTAGAGTCAAAAGCGAAACCATCGCAAACAAAAAAAAAGCTATTGCCTACACTTTTATTTTCGAGAAATCGTAATAATGTTAATTTAGTGAGCTTTCTAAGCTTTCATAATGACTAAACAGTTTCATTGGAACAATTTGTTTTGCATTACTAACAGACGCAGTTAGAATTATACGTACCTGTACTGTGTTTTAGAAGCTTTTGCATTTTCTTGATTAACTGAGATGATGACATTGAATAATTCCATTTAAAACTTATTCATTATAATACATAAACTAGTGGGAGGTAGGTGTATGTTAGTGGTCTTGTTAACAAAATGCGAACGCCTTATATCGGCGTTGTCTAGGTATTCAAGTAGATAATAATATTAATTATCAGTGCTGTGATATGATTTCTTAACTCAACTCAGTCACAATTTTAAGAAAGAAAGATTGTTTTATATCTATGTTATCAAGTCATTGTTTCCTTTATTTCCCCGCCAAAACAACGGGTGAACTTTACCTAAAGCGACTCCAACTACGACTATAGCAGTTAGATACGAGTGCCTATATCGTATATCGATCTCTCACTCGTATCTCCATCGAGCTTAGAGCCTTATTGTATTAGGTTGAAAAACCTTTTTCGCACGGGACGAATAAGCATTGTACCAAAAATTAAAAATGAGCCCTTTAAAACATTGTTTACCTCTATTACTTTAAAATTTGTTGACAAGGGTGCGATACACCTGACGCGTGCAAACAATTCAGGTCCTTCCACTTACCTAAGCACATAAAAAATAAAGTCCCATGAATATTTAATGTCATACCTATCTACTTTAAAGTTCATTACTTATACCATCAGAGGTTCATGCATTTGCATGATTAGTTTTTTACGAGTTGTTTGTGAAATGTGAAGAGCCGTTGGCGGTCATAAACCTACTATTTTATTAGAAAATGCGAGAATTCATTAGAAGTAATAAGGAAGAGAAATATGTTGTGACTATCGATTAGTTGTTGAGTATGCCAACTGTAGACAAGTAGGTATGTACGTCTCTTTTATCCCAACTATGAAGATGTCGGCTTCCAGCTGCAGGACCGGATCCAGCTGAACACCAGTATTTTACATGCAGCGACTACCTAACTGACCTCCACAACCCAGTTGGTACTGGGTAATAAGATACCCCTTGGTAAGACTGGTTGTCAGACTTTCGGACCCCTGACTACCTGTGGCTATATCGATTGTCAAAAGATCTACAAATCTCAGCCGGGACCTTCGGTATGTAATGACTGGTCACCCATCCACTTACTACCCTAGGCAAACGCGGCTTAACCTGAAAATCGACCCGAGTGGCTGTTATTATTTAGCCACGAGCTCCTCCTCCTATAGGATATATTAATGCCTAACCTATTTGCAAAAAAAAACATAATTTATCATTTATCAATGGTATTAAAAGCATCGGGAGCAACCTTGATAGTTGGAATTTGCACTTAACGCTGCATATATTCATACTAGCTGTCCCGCGCAACTTCGTCTGAGCCACATTTTCCCCGTTTTCGCAACATTTTTCATTGCTGCTCCGCACCTATTGGTCGTAGCGTGATGATATATAGCCTATATCCTTCCCCAGGTTGAAATCTTTCTTCTTGCCAAATTTCATTAAGATCCGATCAGCCGTCTAGTCGTGAAAAGGGAACAAACAAACATACAAACAAACAGAGTGACTTTCACATTTATACGAGTAACTAGCTGTCCCGCGCAACTTCGTCTGCGTCAATTTTTCCCCGTTTTCGCAACATTTTTCATTGCTGCTCCGCTCCTATTGGTCGTAGCATGATGATATATAGCCTATGTCCTTCCCCAGGCTGAAATCTATCTTCTTGCCAAATTTCATTAAGATCTGATCAGGCGTTTAGTCGTGAAAACGTAACAAAAAAACAAACAAACAGAGTGACTTTCACATTTATAATATTAGTATGGATTCTCGTTTCTCGTAAATTTGTCAAAACGCGAACGCAACAATTTTTATGCGAATAATTAACTAAAAATTTAAAGCTTATAATATAATAATAACTTGCCTAATTAGGACTATTAATATAAAAACGAAAAAGAGCAATAAATTCGACACACAAATAAAACTAAAAGTTCAAATAATGCCAAGGCCATGAAAACGTCCCATGAAATAACATAGTTAGTCATGAACTTATAACGAATCATAAAGTTATAGTCAATCGCTTTGCGTGACATTCAGAGTTTCTCAAAAATATAGTTAAACAAATCCATTTAATTTGGTGAAAGTAGCATACGTTCAAGATTTTAGTTAGGCTTAGTTTCCTGTATTTCCTTAAGATCGTTGAGTTACGAAAACATACTTCTTACAGGTTCAGTAAGGTGGACCTCTGTGAAAAAGATAATTAGGGTAACATCTGCCACATAAACCTATGCCTAACTTTAAAAAAATCAAAATCAAAAGTTATTTATTCAAATTAGGCTGATAATCAGCACTTTTTGAACGTCAAAATTACAAAAGACAGTCCCCCAAGCGCCCGCCCTTCGCCACTTCATAGTGTTTTAGCTTGGAAAAAGAAGTGGCGGAACAAACTCCCCATCAACAAAACAAAGACAAAACAAGCAGAGAAACACAGAACACAACAAAACAAAACAGAGTCTCATTCGAATTTCTTTAGTTTGTGGATGTGGATGTTTGTGTTGGTTGCTCGATGCAATGACACTGGTATGTCTACATACTTGGTGTTACAGTTATGAAGCCAAAATAACAGCTACGGAACTATAAGATGATCCAAATCAAAATATTTTATTTTATAAAGGCCTACAATGGGCCCTTATAAAACGTCGACAAAAGATGCACGGTTCGGGTTGGTCGATTCCTACGCAGAAGATCCGGCAAGAAACTTCATGGTTGCTTAAAATCCTTTGGTTTTACAATATTTGACTGTTGCTTTAGTACTTAAGTATGGGAGGACAGCGTAGGCCCGACAATAAGTCGTTGATTACTACAAAAAGTAGAACAATATAAAGCAAAAAAATATAAAAATATTGCATAATAACGGACATGGATTCATATGTTTAATTTATTGATGACCGTTATTATTAACACTTCGTAAACTTCGATCTTGTCTTATAAGTAATAAAATATGATGAGCAAAAACAATTATTAACATTGGACGTCTAGCTAGTATATTACGAGTTGGGTCATTATTATTATATTTGTTATTTTAGTATCGTCTCCGACGTACATGATACATCTTATGTTCTACCTACGTATCCGTAAAGTTCCACGTCATGTCGTTTTATCTCTGCATGAGCCTTCAAACTTTACTGAGCACTACTATATTAGGTTATCTGCTTAATGTTGCTAGCTTTAATTTTTTTTTTTGCCCATTTTGTTTTGTACAACGTAATTCTAATAGTTTAGTTTACAAGTGTCGCAGTGACTCAATTTACCTTTATTTACTCTCGACGATCGGGATAAAATTAGATTTACTAAACTTAAAACAAATTTTTCAGTGTACCTTTGAGTACACCTTTTTAAAACGTGTGTCGAGATAAAATTTTCTTCGTGAAAGCACTGCGGATAATGTTCTCTCCACACGTGCATTTGAGTGCATGACATTTCAAACTAAATCCTCCTACTGTGCGACGAATGTCTGGTGCACCGCATTTGAGGAATTTAGTCGCGTACGGTTTTCTGCTTCGAGAGATCCCTATTTGTACTAGGTTATATTAGTGGTGTAGAAACCTACATTTCAAGTAGTCGCTTGTACATACGAAGATACACAGTTGAATGGAGAGTTTAATAGAACGAGATACTACGTGCCTACAATTCTGCTAATTTCAGGATCACGGTGTTGTGTGTCTTTGGACATTATACTTCTACCAAAAGTCCAGTCTTCCCGGTCATTGCGTATTAAAACTGCAATGCAAAAACGTATTTTTTTTTTAACTTATAAGTAGATACCTTTTTCTTAGTCTCGTTGGTCTAGTGGTTACATACAATCTATGGTATTAGTAAGTTCGATGTACCTAAAGAAAATTCTCAGGATTAGCGAATTATTACATGAGACAGATGAGACTTCCAAAATAATTGACGAAATTTCGATGTCCTACACAGTTATTCAAAACTTGTCCACCTCCTCAAAAAAAAAATTATAGTGATTTTTTTATTATATTATGTCTAACGCTTTTCAAAGAGATAAGGTTTTAAATAACAAGCTGACACTTGACATAAATTCTTGAGCTTCCCCGTGTCTTACTCCAGTCATACTAGGCCTACCCTAAGGCCTACCCTATGTCAACTCTTGACAGCTCGGAGCTAAACGTGCTCCCAAGGGCTTTAACAGGATCAGAGGGTTAACTTTTACAATTAAACTTAGAGTTTAAGTAATGGAGATGAAACATCTTGATGGTTAACGTCCGGGCAAAGTTAACAGGCGATACCATTTTTTTTTTTTTTTTAATGAAATAATTAAAGCACTATCGTCTACATTTCCTTTTCATTTTTCCTTTAGAAGGTCTGCTGGCAGAAATTTCGTATGAAATAAGCAGTACCTTTGTTCTCAAATATTGCATGTTTTTTCCTGTGTCTACTGTGTGTACCCACACAAATAGTAAAATAAATAAAGTTTCCATAGAACTTCTGATTGCATATGTACTTAAAAGCTCTGTACGATCACGATAAGGAATAGGGGATCGGACTGGGTAAAGAAAACGACATTCTATTTTGTCCGTCAGACAGGTAATACAAACATATTAGATACGTATTTTTTGTTTTATCAAAACATCAAAAAATTACTTAGTAAAAACTCATTAAAGTTGGAGAGTGAGGGCTTACTACGTCACAAGTAGGTATAAAACTTACCTACATGTGACGTCATGCGCCATTTCAACTCAATATATCTCCGTAATTTTATGACCACGTGAAAAAAGAAAAAATACGTGTCCAATACTTTTCAATAAACTACCCGACAGACAAAGAAAAAAAATTGGATTATCCCCTATTAAAACAGACCCAATAAAACATATCAAGAGCTTAGAGATAGAGATTGTCTACAGAGAGAGATAAAAATTATCGCAACACCTTTCTATGCACTTAATAACATGTACATTAACATAAGTACATTATACATATACGCTGTTGTTTATGTTACAATAACATAGGCAAATCCTGGCGAAAGCCAGGATCAATAACCCTGAATTTCTAGGATTACGTAATTTATATTGACGTGATTCTTGCTAGCGATACACAAGTATATATGTCAAGATATTAGTACAGTTATTGCTTTAGCAATTGCTATTTCAGTCCACAATGGCGGCACGATGTACTGCTTACCATATACAGTGACCCGTTGGTCTCGTGGTTGAATGCGCGACTGCTGAGCGTGGAGTCTTCGGTTTGATTCCCGGGTCGAGCAAAAAGTGCTATTGGGATTTTTCCATTAGTAATATAAGTTTTTAAACTGACATGGTCACTAACACTATTAATAACACTTGCAACGGGATATTTACCATGTGTATTATTTGTTTCGAGCTCCCGATATTTCGGCGCTGTTGCAAACGCCATGATCACGGATAAAATATAATATCGGGAACTTGAAACAAATAATACACATGGTAAATATCCCGTTGCAAGTGTTATTAATAGTTTTCCATTAGTAATTTCTCAGTATAGTTGCACGGAGTTTGGAAGTAGGCGGTATGATACCCCCGTGCTTCGGAAAGCATGTTTAGCCGTTGGTCCTGCGACTGATCTCTCTCCGGTCGTGTCGGATTGTCGTCCCATCGAAAATGAGAGTGAGGGAATAGAGAGTGCACACACTTTAGCACTATAATATCTCCCGTGCCGATGGCTAATATCCACCAAGATTGGCCGCCGAGGTCGAAAACGGTGTTGTTTTGCATCCTCGTCAAATTCAAGGAGGTAGGTAAGCTCAATGATAATGATTCTCGTCCCGAATCAATAATAAAATAGGTAGGTGTTTCTTTTTTCTTATTAACGATAATCGGTAAGCGTGAACCAATCGTGTTTTAAACGCGGCCCGACTGATTCTCGCCCCATAACCACGCTTCCACACATATACAAACAATCTCAAACGTTTATTCGATAATTTCTTATTCCCTAAACCACGTTAAGGGTGTTATTCTGATATACTGAAAAACTTAAACAACCAAAAAAATCAGCGTATTTTTAATAACTAATTAGGTACCGTAATTTTAATTGATTATTTATGTCTTTTGTGACAAACTTCTGAATTTTGACGAGGATGCAAAACAACACCTTGTATGTTTGCTTGATGTTTATGTCAGGGGAATTCTAAAATAATCAACAAAGAGGTTAATGAACGCTCTGTACTTTTGATTCACATAATATCGTTCAAACAAAATAACACAATACGTACACATATACTATAAAAGAAAGATACATTTATCTACTACTAGCTGTACCCAGCATGCGTTGCAATGCACTTTTTACTACCCACCTACCCTATCCGACCTACCTACCCTATCCTACCTACCCTACCCGACGCTACCTACCTACCTACTCTACCCTACCCTACCTACCTACTCTACCCTACCCTACCCTACCCTTACTACCTACCTACCCTACCTACCTACCCTACCCTACCTACCTACCCTACCCTACCCTACCTACCTACCCTACCTACCTACCCTACCCTACCTACCTACCCTACCCTACCTACCTACCTACCCTACCCTACCTACCTACCCTACCTACCTACCTACCCTACCTACCTACCCTACCCTACCTACCTACCCTACCCTACCTAACCTACCCTACCCTACCTACCTACCCTACCCTACCTACCTACCCTACCCTACCTACCTACCCTACCCTACCTACCTACCCTATCCTACCTACCTACCCTATCCTACCTACCTACCCTACCCTACCCTACCGTATCCTATGTCCTTCTCCTGGCTCTAAACTACCTCCCTGCCAATTTTCAGCTAAATCGGTTCAGCCGTTCTTGAGTTATAAGTGAAGTAACTAACACGACTTTCTTTTATATATATAGATTTAGTGAGTAAACAATTCTAGTAAAACCCTCAATGTTCACGCCATACCGCCATTAGGTAAAAAGACAACGTTGACCTTAAATTTTAACAGATAGTTTGTCGATACAACCAGTGTTTTCACTTGCCCTTCGTTATTTAAAGTATCGTTAATCATTGGGTATTTATTAAGTAGTCTGTAATTGACCATTGAAGAGCAAATGGCTCTTTAAAGAGTAAGACCAAGCTGCATTAATCAATAATAATTAATAAATATAATTTTTAATATATTATAATTAATTCACTATTACTTAGTTATCAGACCCAGATAACTCCTAAAGGTTTGTAGTGTTTCCTTTCTCCGAACTTTCAGTGATCTCGTTTAAATGTTTTACATCTCCTACACTTTCCTGGTTCGTTCGTTCGTACTTACAGGTTCGCATCAAAGAAGAGGGCGATTTCTTGTGCTATGCAGACATGCTATGGTTATCTTGGGTAAATTGTTAACGATATGGTGCTACTGTTTGTACTAGGTACTACTACTACATTTTAAGAAAAAACAGAAACAAGTTTAATGACCTGCAATAATTGAAAAACGATCTGTTTGGGTTTGTTTCGAAAGCTCTTAAGGGTCAGCTCACACCGAGACGCGACGCTGCGCGCACATTTTAAAGAGCGATTCAAAATTTAACTTTATTTTCTACACGAAAAGATACACATTTCGTTGTGAGAATACGTTGCGCCACGCAGCGCTGCGCCGCGTGACGCTTGTAAAGAAATGTGTATCCTTTCGTGTAGAAAATAAAGTTATATTTTGAATCGCTCTTTAAAAATGTGCGCGCAGCGTCACGTCGCGTCTCGGTGTGAACTGACCCTTAGACTTAAAATGTATTCAGAACAAACCTCTGCCAAATCCAGCTTCTAATGTATTCTTACTTCAAACAAATGCCAACGAAGTTCACTCAAGTTTATAATATTGCGACGCAACAATATCGAAGTATTGTAGAATTTGTTATTTTTACCTAAGGCCGAAGCCACACAGCTAAAGTTGTACATTTTAGTTGTACGGAACTAACACAATTTAGTTTTTTTTTCTCTTCAAATTTTGCAATGTCTTTGAAGCGCCCAAAGTTCCTTAAAGCACTATGTGCTTCGCTTGGTGTTTAGAATTGCGCTTCGTACCTGCTCCTAGTGAAGCTACGTATACTTTTACAAATACGATACTACACAGTACACTGCATGACTAAATTGTAGTGTCCGATCGAAGGTCGATTCTTGTTCCGAAATCGAAGCCGAAGGTTTATACACGCTAAGAAATTCAGCTCAAGATTGACAAAAGTGAAAATACAAATTTTATTTTTAAAACTTTTAACTAAAAGTTAATGTTGACTTAAATATAAGCGGAAGTAACGAGATAATTTAAATTACCTTACAACTTTTGTCATTTAATTTCAGTTCAATTCAGGGCTTGCTAGACTTACTACTGGCTTTGGCCAAAACTTCGGCCCATTTTGGCCAAAGTGTCTGACCGAAACCGAAGCTTCGGTCAAACATAAATAAATTGCTACTTGTTCGAGCTCTCAAGCTGGCAGCAAACGAAGCTCTAACTGGTGTGTATTCAGACTTAATATGTATATTGGGATTGCAAATATATGAAACTCGCACCACCTGATCTATGTATTGAGAAGTCAATTTTATGCTTATTCGTCTGTAGGTGTCATAGTATTTCATTTCTGAAGTGGTTTTAGTTTTCGCTTCAATAACTTTGACATCTAAAGTGTGCTTGAGAGTAAAGAAAACAATGCATTATGCGTTGTGCTAAGCACTTTTCTATTGTATGCACTCTATATATAATGGGCTTTTATATTATTATTGTTCGACGAAGCTATGAAAAGAACAAGATATATACCCATACGTATATGTATTTTCATCACTAAAAGGCGTTGGGGTTTTTTTATTGAGTTGAATGCACTAGACTTTATTGAGTGGATATTCTTTTCTTCGATGCTTCATTGACAATATCTGGGTAATAACCATATTTTTTAGTCATAAATAAGTGTTGAAGGCTGTGGGAATAAAAGTTTCGATTTAATTATAGGTTTACATGTAGGGTTCATACACCGTGTAAATCACCTCATCACAAAGCCGTCAACCAAGCATTCTGTACATGAAACTAAGTAACTTTACGCAATAATTGTTGCTGGGAAACGACTTTTTTCTGGGAGGTGTAAAATCATGTTTTGTGGTAGAACTCAATGTAACGCACTCAAAACATTGTGCTGATGGATGGATTGAATAGTACGGGGGTCGTGGAGGTGTTTAAAGTAAAAATCTTGTATTAAAAACTTGTATTTAAAAAAATACTTGTCAAAAAGTTGGAACCCTGACCCCTAATATCTCCGTAACTAGACGGTTCCCAGGTACGGTGTAGAACAAAAAAATGATCGCAATGACAGGGAGAACCAGTGCCATTCGGCTTCGTTAAGAGGTGTTTTACACCCTTTATATTTACCGCGCGTAAGAAATAGCTGTTGTATGGCGTACAGATAGTTGTTCCGGGTCTGGCGGTTTGTGTATGTCAGTTTAAATTGTTAAAATTTGTAAACGCACCTACGATACAGGAGAAATTTCTAGAGTGGGGCAAGGTTTAAAAAAAAAAGGTTTAACCTAAGGTATGTCTTTGAACTTCAGCGCATACCCCAGCAATGTCCCATGTCCCAGCAAATGTACCACTGCTGGGACTTGGGCCTTCTTTCTGTAAGAAGTGTGAGGAAATCCACCGCGCGAGTCTTGTGGGTGGATGTCGCAGGTCTTCGCAAAGAAACTTACCTACCCACTACTATCATACTAGGATATACTACGATACTAGGATAGTAAGATGATGTAGGTATAGGAAGATGATGTTGACTGTTTTATTTTTCAAAACTTCTACATGATCAGCATGATCTATATTGTTCCCAAACAAATGACTTATAAAGTTATGATTTATGATGTAGTATTTGCACTTTTAAAAGCAAGCATGTTGAATGCACGAGAATGCCAGAACTTTTTAACTAACACAGATGGTAGATTAGAGAGTTTTATTTAAACTAACACAATATGTTGTTAATTAAGTTAGTTTAATTTAATTAGGCATGTCTAACATTAGAGGTTCCTTTTGTTAATAATAATTACTCGCCGACCTTCGTTAGTGAGTTGGATCAACGTGATACGGGTTGATGTGAACACATTTAGAGATCTACTTATGATTATAATTTAAGTCGGTAAGTGTCTCGGGACTCTGCTAAGAGAAATACATTATTTAACAACCTGTACGCTCTTGTGATGCCTACTTAATAATTTACTAAAATGATATTTTCGTTAGCTTTTACGACGGCCATATTTTGCTGTTTTACTTGGAAGGTAACTCTAGAACAGGTGTCCTGTAAATATGTATATTTAAAGCCTTATCTGCCTGTAAAGAATTGACTACTTTACGTTCGTAGGTAGTCTGTATAAAATGCCGTGTTCTGTTATCTTTAATTCACTCACAATCAACGCACAACTGATAACCTAGACCTCTTTGCACATGGCTTTGTGAAAATTTCTTCCCTAAAGGTACCAGTATATTGTGGTGAATAGGGATGCAAGAGAGAACAGGGACAAACTTTGTATGAGATTTCATTGTTGAATATAAATAATTCGTCAGTAAAGAGCTATTGGGGTCATTTCTGTTTTAATTTAATAAACAATAGAGTTTTTTTTTAGGCTACCAATAATACATAAATAACGTGAACATGCCTTTCAAAGTTTCATCCCGATTCAACCGCGTGTCCCTATTCACCTCATTTTATGGCGTAACGTTTGTGTAGAAGATTGACATTTGCTGATACAAAATCAAATCGGGAACACATGTGTCAGCTGTATCAATTTTTTTCAATGTCAACATCAAGTGAAACTTGTAAAATCCCTAACCCCGTAAGTCTAATCGTCGTGTGTTTCAGTAGTTTTGTAAACGCATACATTCATACAACTTACTGAAATATTCACTTACTGATAAAATCGATGAAATGCAAAATGGTGGTACTATTGGTGAATTCTATTTGATTCAATATCAGTCCTTCAACTCTAACAAACATCGTCAACGTTCTCGCAAACAAAACTTTCTCATCGCATTTGGAACGTTCGCTGTGATTTGCTGATTCTGTTATATTATATAAGTTTATAAACTGTCATGGTCACTACTGAAAATGGGCTATTTACCATGTTCACTATTCGTTTTATGTAAATACTAGCTGTCCCGCGCAACTTCGTCTGCGTCACATTTTCCCCGTTTTCGCAACATTTTTCATTGCTGCTCCGCTCCTATTGGTCGTAGCGTGATGATATATAGCCTATGTCCTTCCCCAGGTTGAAATCTATCTTCTTGCCAAAAAGTATACATGGTAAATATCCCGTTTGGAGTGTTGTTGATTCTGTATAAAGATCTGAGGATTTCATTAAGCAATAGAAGAGTTTTTATTGTAATAAAAACTGTTATCACGCTGCGCCGCCCGCCGCCGCCGTCACGTTTGTTTTGAAAAGACAACGAAACAGCATTTTTTTTATTTTGTGCGTGTTCAATATACCTAAAATAAACACGAATACAACTTTATTAGATAGATTGGTATATAGTTAGTCCACATCGTAAAAATCTATTGTTGCTCATAACTCTTGTTGTTCTAGCACACAGTGTTATATATAGTCCCTCACATTCAGCATGCATCATCACATCAAGACCTATTGAGATGTCTATTCCGTAGAACAATACGACTGATCTGTCTATTGTGCAAAAATATAAATGTGTACTAACTGGTCCGTGGCACGCACGGTGTCTTGTGTTCGATTCCCGGATCGGAATAAAAGTGTTATTGGGTTTTTTTTAGTAAGAATTCAGCCCAGAGTTTGGAAGTTGGCGGTATGATGCCCCCGTGCCGCAGAAAGCACGTTAAGCCGTTGGTATCTCTCTCTGCTCGTGTCGAATTCCCTTCCCATCGGACTATAGGTGCGAGTGACCAGAGACTGCACCTGAGTCCCCGCACAGACTTGTGCACTATAAAGCCGTATACAGACATTGCCAGGCATGCGCCGCGAACAACGCACAGCGAATGCCTCGCAAGGTGTGTACCTTTATATTCATGGCGAGGCATGTGCTACGCACGGGCGAGGGCGAGCCACCGTATGCCCGGGGCTTTCGTTGTGCGCCGTTCGTGGCGCAAGCCTCGCAAAGTCTGTATCCACCTTAATATCTTCCGCGCCGATGGCTAATCTCCGCTTACATTGTCCATCGTTACCGAAATTCTGTCAAGACGACTAGAAACGACGTGTCAATACATTACCATTTAGTTCCATGTTTCACCACATTTCAAGGGACATTTTCCATTAAGCTACGATCTAAATATAATATACGTTGAAATGGTTGAATAAACGTATTTTGATGTGCTCAAGGTAACATGGTCCTTGTATGTCATTGTGATGTATTGTTGTTATGAACTGTTTGTCAATGTGGGCTCGTTTAGGTTATGAAGTCGAATGATTAATAAAATACTAAGGAATATATTTATGTACTTTTTTTTTTCAAAAAGAAATACAGCTTCAATGAAAAAAAATAAAAATCTCAATAAGTACCCAAAACTTTTACGTGAACGATTGGTATGGAGTTGAGGTAGGAAATTATCGAGTAACTGTATATCCACGCATACGAAATTTCATACAAAACTGTTCAGCCGTTAAGGCGTGGAAAATTTAGAGACAGGATACTTTCACATAAGAGTATGTGATATTATTCAGCATAACGTACAAACATACACATATTTAATCAAAATGACATATGCATTTAAATGTATGTAATGTGTAAAAGTATGTGAGTCGCCAACAATTCCAGAGTGAAAAAGAGACGGAGCTATACAGGTCGTCTAGCTCCATCTCTTTCCCACTCTGGAATAGGAATGGAACAATAATGTTTTAAGCGTCATAGTACCCCCCTAGATATCAGAATGGCGGGTGTATTCTAAATCTGAACGAATGACCAACTATCTACAAGCATACTTGTAAATTCGTATATATTATATGCTAGCAACGATTATTGTAAAGCGAAAAACAAGGAAAAAAAAAGACGTGACATGAAAAGAATCAAAAGATCGGTCGTTGAAGAAAAACATATTTTCATTTGTTTCCACGTGTCAAATGAACAAACTCTTTATGGTGTTGCTTGTACAAAATTTTGCATAATTGGCTGGCCGACTGATTACATACAATGGCTAGATAAGATCGGTCAACAGCTGCAGTTAACAAATTGCTGCTCCACTTACTAGTGAATAAAAATCGAAATATTATGTACACGAGCACCAATATGCATGCACTTTTCTAAAATAAAAAACGTTTTTCGCAAGAAAATAACGATTGGGACTCCGAGATAGGATCTATATCATAATAATATTATTTTATATTATGTTCTAGTTATTATTATGTTCGAGTTCCAGAATAATATGTTTGCGACAATATTACATTTTTATCAGAACAGTAGGAGATAATCTTTGTATACACATTGGTGCTCGTGACTGCACCGAGTTTTGATATTGTTATTGTACGAGCATGAAACTATGTGTCACAGTTAAAGAGTATTAAAGTCAGTAATTTGCGTGAATTCGCATGAATTTTCCGAGAAAATATGGGGGTAAATGTTGTCAATATTTTAGAACGTTGAGTCATTGCCGTGAACGTTTAGTGTTTACCGTCATTTTAATGCTTAGGAATACTTATTACGAAAACACTATTTTTAGTCAACCTTTATTAAACAAAGAGGTTTAGCTTCGAATCACAAAAAATGGCACCTAATGTTATGTAGGTACTTCTGGTTTCTCAATCAAACAAACAAAACATAACATCACGCCTGTAATCCTGGAAGGGTAAGGCAGAGGTGTACTTAAAATTACACCCACATTTAGCCAGTTAGTTAATACAATAAAATAAAATAATACGTCATTACGATATTTAAGTCGACAGGGCCCCGATGTTTCTACTCGTCCTAAAACTTAGCTTGTTTTTATAACATTTTCTTCCTAAATCCTCATTATGATTTCACATAATACATAGTTTCAAGGTAAAGCTACAAAATTCAGTAGATTAGAAGCAGAGAGAAACAACAAATTAATAAGTGAGGAAACACATGTCGCAACTTCTCTCTCTCTCTTCTCCAAGCCTCTAAATAATTTTACCTTTCCGTTCCAACCTGTATATTTATTTCACGGCAGCTCCTCTCATTTACGATCTTTTAATATTTATAAGCTTGCTTTGCCAGACGGTTACAGAAGAAGAGCTCTTAAATAAAGCTTGCCTTTTAATACGCTTTTGCTTTAAAAACAAAAGACTGACAGCTTCTCCGTAACGATCATAAAAATGATACTACTTAGGTAATAAAACTTGCATATCTTTTTAATGGTTTTAGGAAAAGGGAGATGAATGAAAACATTAAATGTAAAGATATTGTTCTGCTATTAAGGTCATATACAATCTAGATAACTTAGGGCTTGAACATAAAACTGCGAATCGGCGTGATGCGAATTCGCAACGCAGAAAACTACAAGGCGAATTGCTGCGATGCGATTTCGTGCGGCAAGGCGAGACGCCTTGCACGATTTGGATAACCATTCCTTCGACGACCGTCAACCGTACTGAACGTATTTTGTAAACTAGGTCGTGACATGGATCGTAAAAATAGACGTAACATCGCAGGAATGCGCGATGCGAATCAATTCGCAAGTTCTTGGGATGCGTCGTGGGAGCTCGTAGATTTTTACGATTTAATGTCGCATAGCAGTAATGTGTGCAAGCCCTTAAATAGCAGAATAGTTAAATCAAAAACTAGAGTTTGTAGACGTAAAAAAAACACAGAGTTCAACGAACGAGTAAATGTAGTCACTTACTTATAGGTGCCTATATTTAGTACAATTCTTTCTGCATAATAATCTCTGATTTCTGAAAAAAATATTTGATCCCTCAGTCTACTTAAAATAAACCTCATTGCTGTTCCAAAACATGCAAAAGAAGTAAGAATCATAACCTGTTTACACTAAGAAAATCATTTTTAGTTCCACGTTATACTGCAATCAATGTACCAATCTATATATTACGCCCGCAGCTCTGCCCACGCTAAAAGTTCTAAGGTTTCATGAACACCGTACGTAACTCAAGTACTTAGAATTTAACTTCAGTGCAAAAGTTATTCAAAACCAATTAAAAGGTTGCAACGTGATCTGTAGCTGCTGTTATATTACGTAATCAAATAAAAAGAGGTTATTTTCCATTCGTCGTATGGCTTGGGAGCGATCAATTGAATTTGTATATAATTTTTACATAAATACTGGTATTAATTATAAAACGTGACTGTTTGTCGGTAGCAAATTATGTTCTAAAATTACCTACTTAGATTAAGTTCTTAAGTGATATTAAAGAACGCTATAAGAAAATATTTTATTTAGTTTGGGAAAGAAATCTGATTTCAAGTTACTAAGATTGGATCTCATTACAATTTACATGGGGTTAAAGATCAACAAAGTGACAAATGACGTATCAAAATGTAATCGAAATGACACTAAAATATAATCGTTAAAACCTTGTCTTACGCGGAGAGAGCGGATTGTAGGCAATCGCTTGATGGGTTAAGGACCTAGATGTCTTCAGGTTCATCGAAGTCTTAGATATAAACCCTTCAGTCAATCAATCAATCAAATTGGCTTATCAAGATTAATTTCCAAACATTTATTTCCAAACAATTCACAAAATAAAACAGCTGTCAGTCCAGTACTTAATCAGGCAAAACAAAAGAGAATCGGCATCATATTCTTTTTGAACGTCAATCATAATAGCTACGAGTATTCCATTCAACTTTAGATTATATAATTATCTAAGCATTCAACCTCTCAACCTTGAAAGTGATCGATTGCATGATTACAGAGGGTACATAAAATGATTATTACACGGAAGAAAGTTTAGTTTTTCAAGTAATAAGGTACAATTTTACAGCAGTTGTGGGAGTAGAAGACTCACTCATTAAAAAATAAGACGTATTTTTTTGTACTAGGTTATGCGAATCTGCAACTATTTTAGAACCACTATAAACTCTAGCCTTTTTTTTTTTTTTGCGGATGGGAAATCATCCAATGACTTCTCCCGCTCTGGGCGGAGCGGGAGGGAGTGTCAGACTTGTACTGACTAAAACCCACCCATGTTCCTTCTTCGCCCTTTGTGTTCCAGAGCCGCGGTATCTCTTTCGAACAACCCGCAGCCCTGGCAGGCATCGGCCCTTTCGGACCCCTTCCGGTTTGCTGACATCTCCTTGAGGCGCGTGTGGAACACGTACGCGCCGTCGACACGGCCTGTCATCATGAGACGGACGGACGGTGAGCTAGCCCATTACTCACCGTCCACAGGCCTCAATATAAACTCTAGCCTGGAAGCGTGTTTAACATGTCACACACACAAAACGCATACCTACAGTTTATTACAAGCATTACCTACACATAATAACGATCACATCAAATCCCTTGACGTTCGTCGATTAACTGGTTGCGTGGCAAACCATTTTATTATTTTCAGCTTTCAAATTTAATTAATTTATCAGAATTTCGTTTGATTGTACCTACATCGGGTTTCGTAACATAAGGGTGTAAACTCACGCTATATAGCGATTACCTAAGAACGTTAATAGCGCTACTGAAATTCCTAACGATTTCAGTTATGAATTGTAGCAGTTGTGCTACGGAGCTACGGCGTAGCGTTGGTAGTTGCTACGAAGTAAAGGTATATTTTATTTTGTAATTTATGCAAACGATTTGGCCAGACACAGGATTTATCATGAATATGGAACAGTCACTAATCACCGCCCAACAGCAGTTACGACGGATCACTCAAGATATTGTGACCGCGAATAATGGTTTTCATTGGTTCACAATATTCATTCACTGCGCAGCTAGGTAGCTAGCTTCGCTCGTAGATCTACTATGCCACGCTGCCCTACTAGTTGCATAACGCAGTGCTACGCTGACTAGGCTTAAAGGCCGACAAGGATCATTGACCGAAAAACCGACCACAACGCGTTGTGACATTTTCAAAACGACCACTAAGCAAAATTCACGTCAACATTTGCACCACATCGCTTTCCGGCAATGAGGAAATGCCACAACACATTCTGAGCATTTTTCCAAACAACTACGGTGCGATGTAGAAGTAAGTAAATGGAACTTGATGACTGTTTTTTCAAACCACCACAACACGATGTTGAGGTACGTGTTGGCTCAGAACGCGTTGTGGCATTTTCCCAAAGCCAGAACGCGTTGTGGTCAAAAATAGAAGCGGCCACGACGCGAATTTCGCTTCGTGGTCGTATTGTTTGCCAGAACACGTTGTGGTCGTTTTTAAAAGAGCCACGACACGATTTTCGCTTAGTGATCTTTTTTAAAATGCTACAACGCGTTTTGGTCGGTGTTTTTGCTTGATGAGCGTTTTCGGTCTTTGAGCCTAATAGATACACTACGGCGCGCTATACTCATAGGTGTGATATGCAGTACTAGGATTGTTGAAGCTGAAGCACTACACCGTGGGACACTCGTAGGTGCGGTACACTACTTTGCGCTACGCTCGTAGACGAGCTACGCCGTGCTACGCTAATAGATACGCTACATAGCGCTACGCTCGTAGACGAGCTACGCCTCCGCTACGAAACTTTGTACTTTTATTTTCGTGTTTTTACAAGCAAACTAGCTAGTACAGTGTCATTCCATAAAGAATATTCTAACAATCCCCAAGATTGGAACTTTTGACATTATCAGTCTGAAAATTAATGATTATATTTAGATCTACAGAACCTACCTTACCGTACCTTTCAAGGTCTTTAGTATCCGTGTTCTAATATCCATCACTCATAATAATTACAAATCTTTTGTATGCGAACATTTTACTTACTTAAATTATTTTTCCTTTCTTCTTTCTTTTGTAAAAGATTATATGCCTACAAAATGATAACGCTGTATTATTATAACGCGTGAATAATTTATATGAGAACACGCAAAGGAGCTTTTGTTTAAATGGAACGGATTTTCATACTCGATTTCATTTTGATATTATTGGCACGGAAAATATTAAAAGGAAACCTTTTTATGTAAGCAATCATGATTTGAAAATTATTAAACGTTATATTATATTATAACAAAGCGATAAAATAATAACACTCCTTTTTCAATGGTTTTTTCTTTTTCTTGCGCACTGACGCCTTCGATCACGTTTTCGTCGTGCCGTTGCGAGAACCTAGCCAATTCCCGGTAGAGAACGACGACCCTGGCTGCTTATAAAAAAGAAAAATATTATAGTAGCCAAGCCTTGAGTTACTTATCAATCGAGTCATTCTTACCAATAGTCCACTAAAATGTATTCAACGCTATTATTATTCAATCAGGGTGTTAAGTAATAGTTATTTTTGCCGAAAGCAAATGCCATCGGCCGCACGGCTAAGAAGGATAAGAAATCGTTTCAAACATTAACGTAACCTCCTTCTTCATCATAGTTTTCAATCATAAAATACTAAATGAAATAAAAACTTTTTGTAACAAATCGTAATCATCTCATAACGTTCCCATTGCTTGGACAAGCCTCCTCTTTATGAAAGGGAATAAATACTCATTAAATAGATCTTCGTGCTATTATTTATGGTCATAGACATAAAAGTATGACGTAAAGAAAATAAAAATGTTATGCTTTATGTTGCGGAAGTCGTATAAAATTGAGATAACATTTACGGTGAACGTAGGCGCTAAGTTAGCGTTAGAAGTTACATAAGACGGCATTTACGCGACTGTACTAACTAAGTAGGTTTATAAATCTGACAACCAGTCTTAACAGTGGGTATCGTGTTATGGCTGAATGCCTTTCGGGCCTCAACCCAGCAGTTAGTCCAGAAACGGTTGAGATACCCTAGACTCACTATGGAAAATACTAGGATTCAGATGCATCCAGTAACGCAGGAAGCCGGACATGTTAGAAAAAGGCTAGGCAGATCCATGATGATGACTTACTAGGATGTATGAATGTAATGAAACATCACTGGTTGCCTAAAACTGGAACCCGGTACGGATAGGCACATTTAATTCCTTAAATAGCGCCACCAGAAGTACACAGAGCGGTGGCAAGCTCTAGTGAAATAGCCAAAATGATTTCCGACACCCTTTTCATAACGTGTTTTATCCGTATCATTATCTTATAGCATTTTATAGTTTTTTTTTTGCGCAATAAGCGCAATCAGTACCATCCATAGATATGATTAAATTCTCAAAAGTATGAAAATGTTATAATTATGTGCAGTGTATTTTTAATTTTAAAATCGACGTACTTAGGTTACGTTTACACCACGCCCTCGTGCTAGGGCCTCATTACCCTTAGTTCTATTAAACGCTACAGGTCACAGTTCAGTAACCTTTATAACAAAGATGGTGGCCACCATCTCAGCCATAAAACATCCTCTCAAACGACTTTGTTATTCACATTGCGCTAACACACACGTGAAAACATAAAAAAGGAATTCAGTTTACTCAGAAAATAAGGGTTCCTTGACTTGTTGATATTTTGACCCAGTTTGAGATAGTTTCCAAGTTGGGTGGCTGAAATGTTTGAACGCAACCACAGAGCAAGGAACGACGTCACCTCAGTGGTCCTAGAGGTACAGGTATTGTGGCGAGAGTGCGTGGAAGCGCCAACGACATTCTGAAGGCATTGGGTGCATGTATAAGTACATGTAATGTACCCGGTGCGTCTGGTAAGTGCAGCAGATATATTCTATTTAAACCAAGACTAGCCGATTTCGTGCAGCGACTGCATTCGATGGCTTTCTAGAGTGGTTGTCGAGAGCTTTCATGTGCTGCTCTTTCATGTGCTATCAAGTGGCTAGCATATGGATGCATATGCTAGCCACTGGCCAAAAAACTTCGAGCACAAAGTGGACTAGAGCTAGAGCACTTTTGACGATATTGTAGGGTATACTGCAGGTGGCTAAAGTTTTAAATCATAAATTTTCAGGCTTTTAATGGCAAAGATAAATAAAGTTGTGTGTGTATTCCGAACACTTTCGTAGACGCGGATTTTATTAGTTACTGCGGTCTCCAGACTGGCTAGGGTGCGACGATTCTGTGCTCTATGATAGAAATGAAGATTGATCTGACACTTTAATCTAGCTTACACGGAATTCTGGTCTATATCATTTTGCAGTTGTCCATTTCTGTTACGGAGGATTTATGTGTTAAAGATAGAGATAGAGAAGTAATTTATTAAATAAGTTATAATATAAATTAAATAAGTAGATGATTAGGATCACGAGCCATCACTGGACTCCTGCAAACACGACCATCTGTTATTACTATGTATCATTAATTTATATTCCCTATTTTTTAAAGAAAATCTTTAGAAATTCACAAACATAAAATTACACGTGCAAACACATTACATAATAATTGTGTTCATAATTTATTTAATTTTATTTGCCTTGTAATACTTGGTAAGAATCCAAACCTGGATGAACCAGTCCTAATTATATCTTAGTTATAAATAACATGTTGCGTTTGTAAATTAACTTAACCTTACCGTGTTTTCAATAAGCTCCATCAAAACAAGAACTCCGTCTGTCAGCAAAACACGGACGTTTATATTTGGATGAGAAACCTAGCTCTTGGTTAGATAAATTAATGAATTACAAACATGAACAACCCTCTGCTTCCATTTTCTCCTGCATGAAACATTGCTGTACTATGTTACTAAACGGGTTATGGACATTTATGTATGTTTGTGTGAGTAAAAACAAGAAAAGTTGTCGTACAAAGCCTTCTAACAAATGATCATGTTCCCACATTATTCTATATTAACCGACTTTCTGCTAAATAAATTACTCTCGCGTCTCGAAAACTCCTGATGTATGTTTCGTTACTATTTCGAAGGGTTCGTTGACTTATGATTCACTTTCGGCAAACAACAAAGTTGTGTCAGATAACAAATGTTGTGGTGTGTCTACGGAACATTTTCCAATAAACGTTGTCTTCGACGATTTGGCCTTTTGTTTTATCGCTTTATACACGTAAGTTTGTGTACCAATTTTCTGAAAGAACTTGGTAGGTTCAATGACTTGGCGTGCAGTATTTGATGGGTTCAAAGGCCTTTTCTTTTTCTCCGAACATTTTGATCGTGAGCCATTTTATGCGATGCAAGTCTGGCTTGATTCAATTTAGATGTAAAAGTACCTCAGTAAAGTATAATGTAAGTCCTATTAGGTACATTATTTTTCTTTGAGAGATCATCAATACACAACAAGAACAAGTACTTAATGTAAAACCTACCTACACCAGAAATGTAGGGCAAATAAATGCATTTTACAAAAGACAGCACAAAATGCGACCTTATCGCAGTCAGCGCTGTCTATTGAACAACTCTTTTACTATTTTATAGGCGTAGTAGCTATCTTTTCAGCGTTTTCTATTTTCATGTCAGCGCAGCGTGGTTATAATGCGGTAGGTACGTGCTAGATAGTTCGTTTCTTTGTGCTGTGCCGTGCTAAAAGCTTAGGCGTGAGTGAGCCGGAAGTTTGGTAACGATGTTAAATGGCAATCGATCATACCACACCCCTCAATGCGCACAATGGCTAAAGGTTTATTCTTTTGTTCCCATTTTATTTTTCTTTTTAGTCCCATTCTTGTCAGTAGTAATATTTAGCCATCAATAATCTTTTGAAGGACTAGGTTCTGCCTGCGGCTTCGCCCGCGTGGAGTTCGGCAATTGCCCACGTGTGCGTTACCCCCGCTAAATCATGTCGACAAAGTCATTTATATGTTGTAGATAATAGTTGTTGCCCGCGGCTTCGTTCGCGGGTAAATGTAAGATTTATTTTCAAATTAAGAAACCATAGAATTAATTCTGATTAGAAAAAAGTATATTACGTAGTAAAGTTTTTTTTCCTTTATTTTTTTTATTTTTAGTGACGTAAATGAGTTGTACCAGAATTTATTTTACACGTCATATCTTCCGAGCTACGATGCCGTAGGTCAAATGCCCAGGTCATCCATCCACGCCTTTTGATATGGATAATGGTGTAAATGAGCTAATTTACAAAAAAAAAAAATGTGTTTTCGCGCAAATGGGTTCCCGCAAGTGATCGTCGCGCAAATATCCCAGATCCCCTAGAAGTATGTATATGATGATTTGTTAGCGTATTTGTCCATACAAATGTTCGAACTCTTCAAAACAAAAATAAAATGAAATTTTTTGTCGTCTGAGGGGTGTAATTTCCAAAAACGTTGAAATACGTGTTTAATTCAAATTCAATCAAATAACACAAAACGTACATTTCAAGTAAATCAGACCATTTTTGTTGTACTAATGTTTCCACCCATTTTTTTCCGTTTGTGGTTAAATTTCCAAAAACGATAAAATATGTATTCATTTATTTTTGCTCAAAAACTTCAATATTAAATTTCATTCTTCTGACATCAAAAATGACGGATTCCGCATATAAACTTTCAACCCCTATCTAAACCTCTTAGGGGGTAGATTCTCAAAAATGCATAGTTATTTCTAACCAGAAGCTTGTCTATGAAATTTCATGCTACTAATTTAAAAAATTATCGATTTCCATACACTCGTTCTGCCCTTATTTAACCCCTTTAGGGGTGGAATTTCGAAAAACCATTTCTTAGTGGATATCTACTCTGCACCAACAATACACCCTCCAAATTTCAGGTATCTAAGACCAGCGGTTAAGGCTGTGCGTTGATATCTCAATCAGTCATTCAGGACTTTGAATTTAAAATAATTTTAGAGATACGAGTCAAAAGTACCTACCGGCTTTTTGCACTCACCGACGTCTTTATTCTATCTCCTTTTTACTCAATCTTGTGAAAAAAGAATGTAGAGGAAAAGTTGCATGAAATCTAATTGAACTGGTCACGCGGCTTGTGGTCTGAAGTTGATAGTGGAAAATGGCTGGAGACGTAAACGACGGAGACATTAGGTTTAGTTACTTACAAAAGTAGATTGTGCTGTATTAAAGTAGTTATTTAAAGGTCAGTGAGACAGAGTTCTCTATTCTTTATTATAGGTGTCCGTTCCATTGTGATTTGTTAATTGAGTATAATAAATATCCAACAGTTGAAATATAACCTTTTCTAATATTTTTTTAAGGTTTCCATAAGTTTTTCTAGAGATGCATGCCTGGTCCAAGCTTTGTGTAAAAGTCGTTGAATTAGGACATCCTTTTTTTTTACGGATGGGAGTCATCAAATGACTGCTCTGGGCGGAGCGGGAGGGAGTGTCAGACTTGTACTGACTAAAACCCATGCATTTTCCTTCTTAGCCCTTCGTGTTCCAGGGCCACGGTATCTCTTTCGAACAGTCCCGCAACCCTGGTAGGCATCGGCCCTCTCGGACCCCTTCCGGTTTGCTGATACCTACATGAGGCGCGCGTGGAACACGAACGCGACGTCGACACGGCCTGTCGTCATGAGACGGACGGACGGTGAGCTAGCCCATTACTCACCGTCCACAGGCAATTAGGACATCCTCGGATCATCAGTCACCTGCCCTTATTATTTATTTGAGGCGCAGCATGTCTTCTTCATCCATACTTCGCTATTAATAAGACATCCTCGGATATTACAGTTTTGGAAAAAAAAAGTGAAATTGAAATAGGTGTTCAGTATTGAATTATTGATGAAACCTCTATCTTAATGATCAGATAGCCGGCATTTTTCATTTTTATCTCAATTTCATAGATATCATATAACTCGATGGATAGCTTAATAAACTTTTCATTTATTATTGCTGATACATTTTATTTGCTTTGTGGTCGCCGACTGGTGTCAGTATCTCTATCTATAATAAAAGCGTTTGATATTATTAGAATTAATAATAGCTGCAATCGTAACGCGTGTCTGGTGGAACGCCCTCATTCAGTCTTGTGCCTTATTTAAGAATGATAGCTAAGAAAAGGTTTTCATTCATAAGTCCGAAAATTATATTTTGGTTTCACGTAGAGCGTGAAACCAGAATAAAATTCCAAAATATTATTGCACATTTTTGCATTGCGCTTTTGTTTTGACGTTACACAGATTTTACATGTTAACCTCTGTTATATTGCCTCTTTGGTCGAGTGGTTTCAAGCGCAACTTCTGAGCAGGTTTGATTCGCGGGTCGGGCAGAATATTATTGAGTTTTTCCACCAGGAATTTCTCAATAGCAGTCTCGGAGTCTGGATTTGCGCCTCGTTAATGGCAATGGCTCACCCCTTGTTACATGGAACTTAAATATAACTGGCGAAAATGTGGGTGTAGGTACTATTAGGTGCATTTCTGCCCAACCTCTAGGATCCCCTAGAGGTTGGGCAGCATGGGTGAATGACGTTGTATGTGTTAGCCTTTCTTTTTTAAATAAATTCCAATTTACTGCTTTCTCACAACCTTGTACAATGCTAAACCTCATTAACGCCTCGTTTTCGTTGTATATGTATAAGCATTTTGTTTATTTACGGAACATTTGTTTACACATCCTCAATAAGTAACATTGTACCGCGCACCGGAACTTGATATTTTCTTACCAAACTACCTCCATTTTCATAATTATGCATCGCTTACAAAGCGAATATTTTGAATATTTGTACCGCCAACCGAGGTCACAGCTCATTATCAGTGAATTACGTAGTCGAGGGCTCGAGGGATATTTGCCTAATTTTGTTATTACACACGTTGTTATGGCAACAAGAATAAGCTATAAGTACTGTATATACGAAGCTATACCTAAGTACTGAACTTAAGCAAATTCTGGTAACTTTGCATTTAACTTTCGGAGTTCGCTAAATACACCACTTTGTCCCTAAATAAGCCATGTGACTGACGAAGATTGAGTTGTAAACTACAAGGTGTAAATCACCTCATCACGAAGCCGTCAACCAAGCATTCTGTACATGAAACTAAGTAACTTTCCGCAAAAATTATTGCTGGGAAATGACTTTTTTTTGGGGGGGTGTAAAATCATGTTTTGTGGTAGAACTCAATGTAACGCACTCAAAACATTGTGGTGATGTGCTGAATAGTACGGGGTCGTGGAGGTGTTTAAAGTAAAAATCTTACATTAAAAACTTGTATGTAATGTAAGATTCTAGTTACGGAGATATTAGGTGTCAAGGTTCCAACTTTTTTACTTGACAAGTATTTTTTTAAATACAAGTTTTTAATGTAAGATTTTGATTCCACGACCCCCGTGCTATTCAATCCGTCCATCAGCACAATGTTTTGAGTGCGTTATATTAATTTCTACCACAAAACATGATTTTACACCCCCCATAAAAAAAGTCGTTTCCCAGCAATAATTTTTGCGTAAAGTTACTTAGTTTCATGTACAGAATGCTTGGTTGACGGCTTCGTGATGAGGTGATTTACACCGTGTATAATTGCAAAGCTTGTGTGAATACTATGTACTGTAAAACCACCATTTAATGAGTGCCTATATCTTTCATTGACGCGAATTTATCCTGGTGGTTGAGAGTATGTCATACTCACTTAAATGTCACGCTGATGGTGGCGGGTGTGTCGGGTCATTGATTTAAGAGTACTTTAATAATATTTATTACTTCGTCCGCGTGGAATTAGATTTTTTCTAAAATAGAAGTAGCCAAATTTACTCTTTATTAAATCCCGTCAAAATTGGTCTAGCCGTTCCAAAGATTAGCGAGAACAAACAGACAGAAAGACAGACAAAAATTGTTAAAAATGTTATTTTGGTTTATGTACCGTATATACTTACATTCATATGCATGTAGTAAAAAGCGGTTATTTTAATATCACAAACAGACACTTCAATTTTATTTATTTGTATAGATGAGAGATTGCTTGCGAGACAAAACTTTGATCTTATTTTACTAAAAAGATTTACATTTTTTTTACAATTTGTTTTGATAATTTACAGTTATCATGTTATCATTTGCACGCTGGCTAATTTGTTAAACCGCCGCGCTGGGTATTCGTTGGACGATGCGCGGTAAAGCGATGGTTCGATTTCGGGCGAAACATAGAGTTATTTTTGAATTTGTATTCTTTAGATTACTCGAAACGAATTCAATCTTGTAGCAATGACAATTTTAAAACTGGGGGGGTTAGGACATACTGACGCTGTAGGTACTTTACCAGCGCGAATACAAACAAGTTACCTCGTCTTAACTAATCCATACTAATATTATAAATGCGAAAGTCACTCTGTTTGTTTGTTTGTTACCTTTTCACGACTAAACGGCTGATCGGATCTTAATGAAATTTAGCAAGAAGATAGATTTCAACCTGGGGAAGGACATAGGCTATATATCATCACGCTACGACCAATAGGAGCGGTGCAGCAATGCAAAATGTTGCGTAAACGGGGAAAATGTAACGCAGACGCAGTTGCGCGGGACAGCTAGTAATATTATAAAGAGGAAAGATGTGATTGTTTGTTTGTTACGATTTAATTCAAAAACTAATCGACTGATTTAAAAAATTCTTTCACCATTTTAGTGAGCTACATCTTTACCGAGTAACATAGGCTATTATAAATCACAATTTTCGCGGACGAAGTCGTGGGCGAAGTGCTAGTATTTTATATTTCTTCTACACAATTGCATTGACATTCATGACATTTGCAGAAGTCTGTAAATATTTAATGCCAAGGTTTCAAATTGAGAGCCAGATATTTTCTTGAAGATTGCGTTACTGTTTGCCATTTCCCTTGGGCGGTCCAAGTTTGCGTCCAACGTTTCCTTTGAGTTTCTGCAAACGTGCTATCTTCCGTCTTGACCTCTTTAAACTTTATTACAACGAAATAAAAATATATTTCTCAAAGGTTTCTCGTTTTTGCGGGACTTTTATTAAAAGTTCAAAGAATGGGATTGTTAAAGAGTTATTTTCTTTTGTATCTCCTATCTCCGACTTTCACTGAACCGTATCACCAATATAAGAGGGTAGAGGTACCCATCCTTTGTTTACTTACATATAATTGTGTGCAATTTATTTATTCTAGGTAGATATCTAACTGAGGAAGCAAAAGAAATAGATATCTAGATAAAGAACATTTTTGTTCAGAAACTTTGGAACACCAAAAGAGAGTGAAAACACTTAAGCTTTATTCATATCAAAAACATGAACCATTATTTACGACTGTAAAGTCGTACCATGTCCTCTGTGTTTTAACAGAAGCGATAATCGCGTTCATATATTAATTATTTATTTGAAGCCCTCTGTGATAAACTCTCTGTTGCGGTCGGTGATACCGCTGCGTTCATGGTTCGCCAAACAAAACGGAACGTCTTCGTCACGATAGCTTTGGTTAGGAGGCGGCCGTAGTGAGTAAAGTAAATTTCAGTTATTATTATTTTGCAAACAATGTTTTCGTGAATTGCTAAAAGATAATTCAACAATCATTCTAACAAAGGATTTGGAAAGTAAAACCGATAAAATAGACCGTCAGGAGTGAAATGTTTATTTACCAAGAAATGTTTATTTACGAAGTTCCTGGCCGCACGCAATGTTGATGACCTTTCGCCGTCCCGCCCATTTGTCTTCTAGCACTGTTGTTAGAGTATGTCATTAGGGACCATTTCCTTGGGAGAGGGTAGACGTACAATTTGTGCTAGGGTACGAGTCACGTCAAAAAGCATCGTAGCCGAAAAAATTAAGGTAACTGTTTGTATACAAAGATCTAATATTGTACTAAATTGCTAATTTATTTTTAATTATGTTGCTTTTACCTTTTAACAGCATCCCATTTTTATCAAAACCTATGTAGGCACCTACCTACTTAAGGTTTATTGAAATTGGTCTCCGAATTTAAATCTCCGTAGCTTTTTGATCCCTTATAGGCATAAATTATTTGACATAATATTGTTATTTACATAACATACCGTATGAATATTCATAATACCTACCTACAGTAAGCCGTCGACCTACTAGGTACTTACATGAATTCTTTAACAACATTATGGACAAACTTCATGAAACTTCGTTTTCTTTTCCAGTCAACTTGGAAAAATATTTCGCTCAGAAGTTAAGTCGTATTTTGTAAACCGTACCTACGAGGTACGAGACTATTCGGTAGACTCGTTATGGCTCTGTCCGAAGGAATGTCTTCCCTTTTTCGGCTATAACATCCACCTGTAGGTCGGTTTCTACTTTATATTTATGTGGTTTGTAGTTGTACTGAACGTACGACTTAATTGAATTATTGAACAGGACTCCTGTATTCTTCAAACATAGCCGACCTTTTATAAAGAATAACTAGGTTAAAATCAACTAGGTAAGATCTATCTACTCAGGTAAACGCAGGAAAGTTTTAAATTTCAACCAAATTCTCCCAATCTCAAATTAATCAAGACTCGGAAACTTTTAATTAACTCTCAGAAAAGTTGTGGGGAAAACTACTACAAACTACCTGCCTTTCAGCAATTTTGGAAAGCTTTTCTACCTTGACCAACATAAACAGAAAACTTCGGTCAAGGTTGTAAGGCGTGCTTTTTATCGTTTTATGAGTTCATGATCAAATCTATCTACAGGTTACCTAGTCTATAATTTTATTATGCTTTTCAACAGTGTAGTGGTTGTGTTGTGAAAACTTATTTCAAATTTGAATATTGATTTGTCATTAAAATCTTATCGAAACCTCCAATCGGTGGAGGGTATTTGAATCAAACAATCACAACTATGAGACATGAGTTTTCTTGCCAGGGCTGTTCGAAAGAGATACCGTGGCCCTGGAACACAAAGGGCTAAGAAGGAACATGGATGGGTTTAGTCAGTACAAGTCTGACACTCCCTTCCGCTCCGCCCAGAGCGAGAGGAGTCATTTGAAGATTTCCCATCCGTAAAAAAAGAAATGAGTTTTGAGAACAGATTTTCTGATCAAAGACCACAGATAGTACATTTTCAGAGAGGGGACCTTTATACAAATACAGCAATGTGGCATATAATGTGCCTCAATTTTCATAAAATATCCTCTCATTAGTTTTTATTATAATGTGCGTTTTCATTTACGGTAATGATAGTTTTTATTACCTGTTTCTGTTGTTGTTTTTCCTAAGATAGTAAATGAACATTCCGAATAAGCACGAATTTCGTTTGCTGGCTTGAATAAATACTCCGCAGGTCAGAGGTGTGGCAAGTCGGGGTATTATGATTATGACGTTTTATGTCGGCTCTCATATCAGATACAGGCTACATTTGGTTTCCAATTTTCGGTCAGAGATTTTATAGAATTGGAAATTAAGACCTTCATCTTTTTAGTTTTCGGTAACTTAGGAGAACTATCTGATACCCGATTCAGGCATCAGGATTTGAATTCAATTGATGAAGAGTAGACAAAAGTAAAGTTTCCGGAAGAAACCAGATCGCAATGATACAACACCGCCAAAGTATGAAGATTTGGAAGAGATATAATCAGCATTGGGTGGCTAAAGGTTGAAGAAGAGAGAGAGACAAAAGTAAGAACTTGGTCGAATCAAAATAAAAGATCGCAGCAGGCGGTGTTCTGTGTCCCCAAAAGAAAAGTCCTGGTCTTGTTGACTAGACAGTAGGTGGACGTATGAACCCAGCAGGATATAGACTTCCAAAAAAACAGTATCTTATACCTATACTTAACTGAAAATAAAAAGTCTCACCTCTCAACCTTTCATCAGACAAAGTAGGGCTCTTCGGCTAAATGATGAAGCAGTTTACTCGACATTTTATTGTCCTGTAAACGTTCTGGTCTGGCGGGAGTCGGATTGGAGTGGTCTGGCAATTTTCTATCACATTGCCCACTGGTAACAAGCGCAAGCATTTACCTACCTACTCTAAAAGATTAGGATCTATAAAATGCATGAAGTCGGTTCCTACTGAGGACCTATAGGTACCTTTTATTGCAAGGTAGGTATAGAGATACCTATCAGAAGATAGGCACAGATCTCACTGTCAGATTAAGGTGAAAGCGACAAGGTAGCCCTCTAAATTCAAATATTCTTAGGTTTTTTTGCAATTTGCAGTGTCAGGTTTATTTGTTGATTAAAAGTAGTGTCATCCATCAGCTGTACTTTTGACGCGACTAGGCGACTATGGTGGATCCCGAAAGCAGGATGATATTTTTTTTTCAATTTGTTGAAAATCACGGAATAGGAATAACAATTTGAATTATAAATCCGCGTGAAATTTTTATAAAAATTTGAAATCTTATGGGTTCGCGTCACCTTGACATGCTCGTGACGCCAGACTAGCGACGCGTAGAGCAGCCTTTGTACATGTAAACGCATTAATTGATTTAAAAATTCAGAAAAGAATACAGTAATTCCACTGTTTTATAGAAACAAGAAAAGCTCCTAACTCGGAAACAGTGCGTCATAGGGCCATGCTTCTCAGAACCAAAATGGTTTCTATGGAGAACTTAACCAGAAGCTGTATTTTTTTTTAAAGTGATACTTTTATTACGTCGTCGTCTCAAACTTTTTCGTCTGTGTGTTGCATGTCGCGTGACGCTCGGCCGTGGAGTAGGGATAAAAAGAAACTTTCACTTTATCCCTACTCCGCGTTTTAGACGTTTTATACCCTTAATGGAATATTATTCCGAAAATTTTTAGTTAAATGTAATAGTGTGAAAAAGTTTCACTTTTACCGTGGTTTCATAAAACCACACAATCCTTTTTTTTTTCAAATTACCGAAGAAAAAAATTATCGCCTAAAAAATTGGTCAGTGGGTCGTCTTAGGGGGCGATGTTGAGGTTGGCTTGCAGTCTACCCGGATGCAGCTGCATACCCGTATTTGAAATGGAGTGACCTGCGAGTATTGGCTTGTACGATACCCCTTGGTAAGACGGCTGTCATACTTTTGTTCGGGCCACTGACTACATGTAACATAACTATAACCCAACCAGAAGATATACAATCTTGGAAGAATAAATATCAAACTAATTATTGACTACTGCTGCAGCTGCGGCTCGCGACTTCGTTCGCATGGAAATTTTGATGGGTTTTCAGCAATTAAATCAAATACAAAATCAAAATATTTTATTTTACATAGGCCTACATGGGCACTTATAAAACGTCAACACAAGGTGCACGGTTCGGATTGGTCGTTTCCTATGGAGAAGAACCGGCAAGAAACTCCATGGTTACTACTACTTTTAATGTTCTGTTTTCGTGCAACCCTTAGAAAAAAGTTAGTTCTTGTAAATTGTAGTTAGCATCCAATTTTCATAATGAAACAAAGCACGGAGGGGTGAAATACCAACCGTGACTAAAATAATATTTTTTTTTAAATCATGCAAGAATCATAATAGTACCGACCACAGTTTTCCATTGTTGGGCGCAAACCTAAATTTCGTTCACAAGTCAACTAAACAATTTGATGGTAAGAAGCGGCCTTCTTTAGTAGGGTCAAATAAAAACAAAGCTCTTCGTCACAAGTCCTGAAAACAATCGAAAAAAGTCCTCTTGGCGGTTAAAATCATACCGGAAATGGAAGTCATAACAATGATTACCATGGAAAAACAAAATATTCCTAACACATTAATTTGAAAGACAATTAAAAGGCAATCTTCTTTAAAAAAATACGAAAATATTTTAATGAAAATTCGAATCATTGGTAAACACTGCAGACCAAGATGACCTAGTAACTCGACATAAATCGGATTTTGTAACCGGATTGATAGTGCTGCAAAAAATCGATTAAAAAGACTTCACAATCGATAAAAGCAATTACTTTTATTATTGGTGTAAATGCGTGGGGTAAAATCACATGTACATATAATCTAGTCACTACTTGTGCCGACAAAAGCTTTCAATCTTATTACAACCTCGTTCAACTACCTATTAACAAATTTATTGCTAGTATACCTATCCATTTAGGCTAGGTAGGGTAAAAGCTTTATTATTTTCTTGCAATTTAGTTCAGTACAGCCGGGCTTAATGTCGCGTATAATGTGTATTTTGTGTTATATCACGGTCAAAATATTTTGTCACAGTATAATTTGGTGAGTTGCCGTGGCCACACGACAGGGCAGTAAAAATATTTGAGTGGTTTCCATACATTATTTATTAAAATAGTCGATCACTGGGTTTTGTAGTTTGAAGTGTGTGTTATATGTGGTGTCAGTGTGGAGTTACAAAGGGAATACCTGATTTGTAAACAGCTGGAGGTAAAACTAAACTAAAAAAAACTTAGCTATTTAATATCTGAAAGAAATAAAATTCCAACCAAACTTAACAATTTAACAATATAAACTCAACAAAATTACGTTTATCTACCGCTATCGTGGTAATCGCAATGTTCGAAACAGTTCTGCCCTGAATGGTTTTACGGTTTATACTAACCTAGTATTTAAAATGCACATGTACAATGCAGTGGTTGCCGACGTCATCTACTTTGCAGTAATATTTTTGCTACTAATGCGCCTGCACGGTTTGTAAAAGAACGCCAGGATACGCAAAAATGCAGTTTAATACGTGTTGCTTTCGTGATAGCGTTATATATTCTTTGTTCAGTGAACCTACTAATTTATTAATTATTCATTTATCTCCTTTGATTACTTAGTGAAGACATAATAATATGGTCAGTATTCCTATAGTGATCTTAAATCAGATAAAATAAATATGATTAAAGATTTTTAAAACAATAATCTAGTTACGGGCTTTTAAATCAATCGATTGAATTAAACTTGCAACTGTAACTTGATACGTCACGCCGGTGTCTTGTTTAATTGTCAACAATGTCAAAAAAGTGCCTACAGTGTCCTACGTCAAAAATTCAAACATAAACAAAAGTTCTTTGTTTAAAACTTAGCCCCAATTCATTGTGTAATTCAATACTTTGCATATTTTGTTACGATTTAGAGATCTCAGATTCATTAATAATTATGGGCTACTTAATTTCTTTTGTTAAATACTTGTTTGAATATTTTAAGGTTAGTCGGTTTATTACTTAATTTAAAATATTCGCAGTGAATCGTAATAATTTATGTGCCAAATTATGTTCAAATTACAGTGTAATGGGTATTGCGTGATTATTATATGGCTGGATACTGGCTGGAAATAGCCTTCACCGAGTTTAGTATCACGAATTTTTCTGTCGTTGCGAATGCGATCGTCATTTGTTAATACTTTTTTCATTGTTTATTTTCATAGACCGTGCTTGAAACTGGGAGTGTGGGGAACGCATCGTCTTCTGATGAGGAACTGGAGCAGTGGGAACAAATATTCATGATGCGAGACGAAAATGGCAATAGTTATAATGATAAGTAAGCATAAATTATTCATTGGTTTATTTACTAGTAAAATACCTAATTCACTGTTTACTTAATTGAATTAATTATGCCTTAATTAGTCTTTGTTGTTTAAATTACTTTATAACTACCTACACCATTTGCCTTCTTGTTTTCTGATAGTTAATTAACTCATGTCTAATTTTACACCCTTATCTGCATTGATGTGGTTAAGTCCAGGCTTATAAACAATTTAAGACTGTGTGATGTGGCCTCGATTGATTGAATAATGGTATGCTTATTGTCAGTTAGTAAAACTTTATAGCTAAATTCTTGTTTTTAAGATGATTTTTATGCCACAGCAATTTAAATATCAAATTTTAAGAAAAACGCTACAGCTCCTTGAATAAAATCTTGTAAGAGCAGATATATATTACCCAATATATGGAGAGCATTTGCCATAATTGCATTAAAATATATAACTTTGTTTTCAGAAGAAAAAAAGGCAGTATATGGTGTCGGCCATCATGCATTCCAGTTTCCATAGTCATAGTTCTAATAGTTTTGGTAGTGTTGGTCCCGCTGCTCGACCAACCAAACATAGTTCATATGAACGCTACCATTGCTGCTGTAACTTTACATTGCTCAGATGAGTGTAGGTAAGTGAACTCTGCTTTATAAATTATTGTACTGATTCTAATGACTGCTGTACAATATAATAATACCAGCCTATAACTGTCCCACTGCTAGGGGTTGTGCCGTCTCTGTGTGAAAAGAGGTATTACTTTTATTTCTCATATAGAGAAGGCACAAGCATTGCTCAAGATAGGTTGTGATTTCAGATTTATATTAATTATAAAGACCCAATTACCTCAATATAATGACTACATATTTCAGATAGTTAAAATAGTAGTTTTTTTTTTTAATTAATCAGCATTTAGGCAAAAGTATGAACTTTGTGGTTTCCTTTCTCACCTTTTAAACCTTCCCTGGACTACGACAAACATTTTAAAACATAAATCAGCTAAATCGGCCCAGCCGTTCTCGAGTTTTAGCGAGACTAACGAACAGCAATTGATTTTTATATATAAAAAAATAAAACATAGAACATCAAGATATGGGGAGCTCACAATAATTGATAATTATGTAAGATATCCCTTAAGTGACAGAGTAAGTTTAATGAGAGACTTGATAACAAGGTGTTTAGATGAAACCGCAATACCACACTGCACTCCAAAACACAAATGACTGATGTTGCTCAAAAAGCCGCTAAGCTCAATTGGGACTGGACTGGCCACGTCTGCCGCATGCCCATGCACTAACTTATGGCTTATTGTTCCATGAGTTGGTGTCCATACATTTTTGATTGATTCTATCATCAAGCAAAATCTATCATTGAGAATAATTTCTATACTTAATTATTCCAACAATATTAGTACAAGCAGTGAACATACAAACAGGTCTAAGGAATTGGGCAGACTTATTAGCAACCCCTCATCTAGGTTAAACCAATGAATAGTTTTCGGGTTAAGTCATCTGAGTTATTACTGTTTTGACCTTGTTTCCTTCCAAAGTTTCCATTAACTATACGTAGAGATAGGGTGGCCTACATTCAGTGGAACTTCTTCCTTTTAATAGCTATTTAACTTTACCCATACGTTTTTTGGGTGGAACATCAACAACATATTATCTGCCCTTGAAACCATTTATTTGAACACCATAGTAAAAGCCATTTATTTGGAAAAAAATATTGATACACAAACATATTCCAACCTTAACTGCCAAGCATTACAGTTCAAATTTGTCCATTTGTAAACACCTGCTTAGCATAAAGTCACTCAAACTCAGTTCAGGTTTTCCTACAATAATGATAGAGTACACAAGAATGACTCTTAATACAGTGATTTATGGTTTTTTCTTGTTCCAGGTTATCATTAGTTGAAAGTATACCGGAGGGTCATATGTACCCTCCAAACGTGACGCATTTACCTACGAAAAATGTGTGGTTAGACTTGATAGATGAAGCTCAAACGAGTATAGAAATAGCGTCGTTTTATTGGTCTCTTAGATATAATGAAGAATATCCTTATAATTCCTCTATAGAGGTTTGTATTGTTTTTTTTTTAATAAAACTTTTCTAGACCATAGACTTGACAGCTTTGAATTGATTGATCTTTATTGTTTTTTTTTTTTAGGGTGAGCAAGTGTTCCAAGCTTTATATGCTGCTGGGTCAAAAAGAAATATAGATTTAAAAATTGCTCAAAACTGGCCCACTAAACAATATCCTAATGTAGATACTGAATATTTAGTTAAGAAGAAAGCTGCACAGGTAAGCCTATATTTTTTTTTTTTTAATTTTGATAAATTCATTTTAAAACGTTTAAGAAACATGGCAAGGTCCATAAGTTTTCTAGCTTACACACATTAGATTAATTAGATATACAAAACTATCATGTCACTAAATGACTAAAGTTTTCTCTAGTTACCCACAGTAAAAAAGTATAATTATATATTTTTGTTTAATATAGTCTCCTTTTATTTCAATCCATTTTTGTTTGGATATCAATCTTATTTATTTATTTAACAATTTATGTACAAAGAAGAATAGGAGAAAATATATGAAAGGATATAATATATAATGAAAGGAGATAATAAAAAAAGAGATACACACATAGTGTGTAAAAGAAGAAGAGAGAATTGAAAACATAAAACCTAAAGCAAATAACTATTTAAAATATAAAATACAATATGAAAATATAATAACTCATGTATAAATACAAAGACAAAATATATATAGTTCTATTATATATATCTATATATTTATTCTATTATATTATATCTTATATCAATTTTATAGTTGAAGCTGGAATCTTTTGGATCTTACTGACAGTTACTGATATTATATGTAGTGTGAATAGAAATAGTTCATATTTACATTCATATCTTTATTTATTGAAACTATTAATTTCTCCTGCTTATTATATTTTTTTTTTCACCAGGTGCGGAGTTTAAACTTTTCGAAGTTATTAGGAAATGGGATTCTGCACACAAAGTTTTGGATTATAGATAGAAAACACTTTTACATCGGCAGTGCCAACATGGACTGGCGGGCGCTAACACAGGTGACTAAACATTTTGTACGAATCCTACTTATAATATTATAAACGATGGATGGATTGATGTTTGTTACTCTTTCACGCAAAAACTGCTGGATGTATTTGGATGAAATTTGGCACACGGGTAGTTTATAACCTGGATTAACACATAGGATACTTTTTATCCCGGTAGTACAATCCCGTGGGACAGTGAGCGAACTCCACGCGTGCGAAGCCGCGGCCATAGTCTGCTCATCATATAACAGAGACAGCAGAACTATGGATTAATTATCTTCCTGCCCTTGCCCCCATTCTACATGGGGTTGGCGCAATACGTTTTTTATTCTATTCTCCCTAACAGACGCATTGTAAAACTATAGTGCTTAAAAACATATTTACAGTTGTAAGTATTTTTAATAATAAAATATTAATATCTTTTATTCATTTTAAAAACATACATTTTACATTTTTAAATATTTTTACAAAATTATATTCAAAAACATTTAAAAACATAAAAAATAGTAGCCCACTGGCATCGGGAACAGGGTCCGGGCTACCGGTGGTCAGGGCTCTTGAGAGAGGAACCTCCTAACAATACGTGCCGTGTCTATTAATATATAATATTAAATATTAATTATTATTAATATTAATTATTATTAATATTAATTATTTTTAATAATAAATTCTTATGTGTCACTTAAGGATAGATTTCGGGTGCTTCTCATTTGTTCGGCATTCGTCTTTGGCATTATTTGTGGATCAGCGACGTCAACCAGAAGCTACATATATTCGTCTTTGATTCGATAAACTCCGTTTGACATCTACCCGCCATGAATAATGAGATATTATAATGAGTTCGGGTCGACTTAGCACAATTCGAGCTTAGCCGATTGAAATGGTTTTACCACTACCATCTACTCGCCTTCCGTAATCCTTTCGACCCTAAGAAGTGACCAGGTGACCTACCAAGTCCTAAAACATTATTGTTTTACTCCTTTACCAGTGTGGGAAAGAGATGGCGTTACATCCTGTATAGCTCCGTCGCTTTCCTACACTGGAATGAGAGTAAAACAATACTGCTTTAAGACGTCGTGGTAGGCCAGCTGTACACCTTATTCTATACCTACTCACGCCGACGGCCACTGCTAGATATTCACCCCAAGTATAAAGAGAGAAAGAGAGAGCGAGAGAGAGAGAAGACCAGAATTCCTTGATATAATAAAAATAAATTATTGTCCTCAGGTGAAAGAAATGGGTATAGTTGCATTCAACTGTTCCTGCCTCGGAGCTGACTTAGGAAAAGTCTTTGATGTAAGTCTTTCTGTTAACCAACTTCTTTATTTTGACGTGGTATATCCACGTCTAGACAGCACAAGACATGTGCTGCAAGGAATCGCTAACCGTGGTACAGATTGCAACAAAATAATGATGTCTGGAGTTTTTCACTACACTTGCTGTCTGGGTGCACTGTAAGATTGCGATAGAGATGTGATGATAGATATCAAAACCGTAATTATTTTACAGCACGAAATTTTTTCTTGTCTGAAAAGAACATTCAATCACCAGGTTTTTGTTAATTAAAATAAAATAAAACCATTAAAACTAACATATAAAAAGAAAAAATAATTAAAACCTCGTAAAATTTCAAATGATTTACTTACAGTTTTGATATTCATCAGTTAGTTTCGTCCAAGAAATATAACAACAATTCCGCTTAACGAATTGCGCAGAGATCCGTGAGACCGTAAGGCGAGAACTTTTAATTAGCGTCCCGACTCGCCAGCTTGTCGTGTTAATATTTCATAGCTAAATACGGTTTTTCGCTCTTTAAATATTCAGTATTTTTCTTGCTAAGTAACTTCTATTTTAAGCAGAAAATATTGCTGTTTGTTCTTGCATTTTACGTAACATTACGCTTGTAATTCTCGAAGATGTAGGCCGAGGTATACACAGTATAATATACCTTACATTATGTTAAGTCTCAAGTTATAAAGAGCGAGTCTCTTGCCATCAACCTGTTTAAAAATAATATACGTATCATCGTAAATTAAAAAGTCTGCCCGTTTTTAAGAAAACTCGTAGCGACGTGCAGACTTTATATTGTATCAATATAGTATGAGTATTTTAGTTTCTCCGTAATGACATGTTGTGTAAAATTATACTGGTCGTAAGCCTTGAATGCGAAAGTAGTTTTCTCTTTTATCTTAAGGCTCCCACCGAAACTAAATATTCCATAATTCATCATCATCATCAACGGACTATAATATTCTTATACACTTCTGGAACACAAGCCCCATCTCTATGATAGGAAATGGGCTTTAATCCACCGCGGGTTTGATAGTTATCACATGTCTTCGAGTTTTTAATTCTATGACATGAAACCGGCGGAGGTCGCCGTTTTTGAAGGCTGCGGTGATGAAATAAATTACACAAAGTAATGCGCCTGCCCGGGTTCGAAACCACGGCTTACTGCTCGTAAGTCGGGGCTGCCACCACTGGGCCGACGCTGCTCATACCTCTAAATACAATTTACTCAATACGTTGATGTTCCCTACGAGTACACAATACTTGTCACCTCAAAGGATTTCAGTTATTGTCCTGAACAATGTACATACAGACTATAAAAATAGCATACGAAAATGTGGACAAGCTTTTCAATGTCTCGTTTATTTCCTTCAACTTTCTTTTAATACCACATAAATTTAAATACGGAAATGAATAAAGCCATTATCGTGTTCGACCGTGAAGGTTCTATATACCCTACCATATCAGGGTGTCACTGCCAACCGCGGGGACAGACCTTGGTACGCCAGGGTATATTTAGTGCACCTATTGCATGCCATATAATTAAATATAGAAGGCTTGCCTTGTTTTGTAAAATCGATATTCATCGATCCAATGTAATTGGAAGCTATAGTTTGTGGTAAATAACTGCTTCCTTATTGAGTAACCGGTGACAGGCACCTCTTCGTACTACTATCAATGTTTTACAAGGCAGAAGGTTTGGTAATTGGTACAGCCAGCTTATAATTATTTCTTGTTATTATTTCGGCTGATTCGATGCATTCAAATTATAGTTAAAAAATACATAACATTAAGTTTCTTGTTTATACACGGTGTAAATCACCTCATCACGAAGCCGTCAACCAAGCATTCTGTACATGAAACTAAGTAACTTTACGCAAAAATTATTGCTGGGAAACGACTTTTTTTTGGGGGGTGTAAAATCATGTTTTGTGGTAGAACTCAATGTAACGCACTCAAAACATTGTGCTGATGGACGGATTGAATAGTCCGACGACCCGCGTTCGTGGAGGTGTTTACGTTGGTACTCGTCAAATAGTTGGAACTTTGACCCCTAATATCTCCGTAACTAGAAGGTTCCCAGGTATGCCGTAGAACAAAAAAATGATCGCAATGACAGGGAGCACCAGTGTCGTTCGGCTTTGTTAAGAGGTGTTTTACACCCTTTTTATTCGTCGTTTAGTTTTACTTACCGATATTTAGAAAATGTTTAAGTTTTGTCGCTCTGCTGTCTTTAAATAAATCTCGATATTATTTATACGTACATATTTTGCAAATCGTGACGACAAAGATATCTTCGTTAAACAGTAAGCATTTAACGAAATCCAGACTGGATAAACGAACCGACTATAATCTTAGAAAGTTGCTATCTTGTAATTGTCAAAGTTGTCCGCTAAATACTGGCTGGCACGGGGTGGCACGCCCGCGTCCCGGTCGTCACGAACTTACGTTGTACTATGTCGAAGTCAGTCTAAGCTAAACAATTAAATGGAAGGATTAAAGTTTGTGAGGCCGCGGGAAAGCTACGTCTCGTTGCTTTATCTAGTAAAAAGTTACAAGTTGATTTGGCTTTCCTTTTAAGTTAATAGGTTCTGTACGCGACTGTGCTGTACTCAGGCATCTGTTGCTTCACATTAAAATAGCCTAAAAGTAGATAATGAGATTTTTCTTTAAGAATTCCTCGGAGTCGGGATTTGTGCCCGCCGAAGACTCGCTCCTTTTTACATGGGGCTTACTAACATGCTACTTAAGTACACCTTTGCCTAACGGGACCCTTTGGGGATTACACCAAAATCGTGAAAAAAAAAAAAACTAAATTTGTTTAAATAAATCATGATGATGATTACAGATGCGACATTATGTATTTTTTAGGACGGAATTTTGAGGTCCGCAATATACCCACCCTTGCAAATTCAACATGAGCTGGCCTACCATGACGTCATAAAGCAGTATTGTTTTACTCTTATTCCAGTGTGGGAAAGAGACGATGATATACAGGATATCTAGCGCCATCTCTTTCCCACACTAGAAAAGAAGTAAAAAAAATAATGTTTTAAGACGGCACGGTAGTAGGCCACCTGTTTGTTATTCGATTTAGATACCCATTCAGTTTACAGGCGGTATGTTATCTCAACTCAACTGACTACTATACACAGGTATACTGGAGCCTGGGCGCTCCAGACGCGGTGGTGCCAGACAGCTGGCCTGCGGAGCTCAACACCGAAATCAACATGGAGCATCCTGTGAACATATCCGACGCGGTACACAGCTACGGCGCCTATATCACTGTGAGTAAATTTGCATAAGGATTATGTTAAGCCCTGATTCATAAACATCACACTACAATATTATGACATGATAACATCGAAAACATTACTAAAAGTATATGGCCACCGAAATTGGATAGATACTTCAATATATCGGCGCAGGATGGCCATTACCAGAAGTGGTCATCGTATTAATGTTTCCGACGTCAACCGTTGTTGATACAATGCCCTAGAGAGACGATCATTAGCTAGCGTCATTCGTATTCAAGCTCTTCGGTGGCTCCTAGTAACTTCTTTACAAAACTAGACGATGCTACTGGCTGCGCCGCCAAGTACTGCCAAGTAGTAACTTCATCTTGCAAAGTCTGGTGTCCGGACTCCGGTCCCTATCGGTTTGACCACATCTTTAGGGGCCTAAATCCTGGTCTTGTCGCTCTTTTATTAATGTTCGTAGCTGCTACGAGCAATTCGTAGATGCTACGCCGTAGCTTTTCAAATAATAGGGTAATTTATCGAGTAAATATTTTGCGGAGGTCTTCAAACCATCCATCGAGTACCTAGTCAAATAATTTATTCGATAGGTACACAAGTGATATACTGATTGACACAGCCAGCATTCAAAGCTTATGTACAGGGATTTTCAATTTTCTCCAGTGCCTGCGCCATTATGTACGGTTCGTCGCGTGCGAAACAACATTGACATTTTCGTATAAATTGACGTGGATTAAGAAAACATTTTATTTGTTCGTGAGTTCGAGTTTTGCCTGAAAGTCAAAGTTGAGAAGTTGAAAAAAGTCAATAACTGCATCCAAGTTACTCTTATACATTGGTTGGTAGATACTTTATTTCAGTTGTATTTTAGTTTTCCTCTGCTACTTATTTGTAGGTGTGTTAGTACATTGTTTGTGAATTATAATTCTAAACATAATACTAAGGTGTCGCGTGTCTTCAAAAGCTAAAAAAACGCTGCCTGCGATATTTGAATACTCAAAAAATAACGTTCCTAAAAATTTTACACAACACATTGATCTAATGACGTTAGCAGCTTTAAAATTTATTATTAGCGATCATGTCATAGTAATTCCAATATGCCTTTAGGCAACCTTTCGGGTCCGTTCACACAGACCGGCTCGGAGAGCATCGGCCCGGGCACTTCTGTTCACACAGACCGGGGCGGTGGCGGCGCGAGTTATACGCTTGGAACTGGACGGCTAACGTGCCGGCTGTCGGCGCAAGCAGGTCGCGGTGCGAGAGAGGATGCGATTGGAGCCGGTCGGCCGCGCGAGCGTGAAAGAGCAGCCGGTCGGCTCCTCTTATTATTCACACTAAGCGCGTTAGGTTTGCTATCAAACATTCTCAATAATAAAAGAAGTGACATGTAAAAATAAACCTTATTACAATGATTCAAAACTCTGTTTTAAACGTGATAAAAATGTGCTCTCCTCTCCGAGCTGGTCTATGTGAACGGACCCTTAGGACATATTATCACATATGATTACCAATAAAGTTGTACTATGTAAGTTAAAAAAGATCATAACGTTTTATCTGTACTTACAGCTGGATAGAATGGCGTTGGATCGTTTTAAATTGGCAATATGGCGAGTGCTGTGGCTATCCCATTTAAGGCTTTTATAGCAACCATCCGGTAACCTTCATGGGTTGTTTAAGTATAGTGGTGGAAATCGCTGCTTCCTCCTGTATTCAGGTCGGAACTGAATAAAGGGTTCGGTAAATGGATCTTTTGTTTATACAGTTCGACCTAGCTCCATCACTATTAGCTACGCTAAATGTTTGCAAATGGAAAAGGTCAGATAGTTCACACTTGGCATATCGTGTCTTGATAATTGTGACCAACCGGTAACCTCGGTGAGAAACTTGGTGATGTACACCAAGTTTTTTCGGATAACCATAGTCACATGATTTTTCTATTTCGACTAAATCCACTTAAGACGTGTTTAAGTCTAGTAGACGTAAGTTTGTTGTATTGTCTAATCTACACAAATAAATACAAACAAAGAGAAATTATAAATCTAGCCGCAAAATTTTGATTTGCCCTAAGAACCCCTACCTCTAATTTTATATGTGAGCCACGAGAAAATAAGAAGGCTTCAAATAAACTAATTCGTCTTTTTTCCAACGCCACCTAAATATCAAAGAAAGCGTCAAATGGAAGCAACAATTATTTTTACTTGTCTCCTTGATTTATACATCACCATCTAAATTACTAACTCGGCCATGGATTTTATAACTCATCAACATTTTACGTATGATTCAACCTTTAACGTATGTTTCAACCTTTAAAAAAAATATTTCAGGCATCAACTAGAAAACCTAATTAATGTAACTTATCATGTAAAATAATAGTATCGTATTCTTTTAACATGAAAATAGCAACTGCAACGATGGAGCGAGACGGGCGCCACAGGCCCCTACCAACAATGAGAGAGCGCTATTCAATTCATGCGGGGAGGAGTCGTTTCGTGTAGTCAAAAATAATAGTCCACTAGATTGTAGATCTTTTATTTAGTTAAAATAAACTATAACACTCCTCAACATCGCAAAAAAGGCATAGCGGCAAGGAGAACATAGGATGGGCGAGCGAGCGAAGCGAGCTCGGGACTTGCGGTACCCCGACTCGGAAAGATTAGGTTCGAAGGGGATGGTGGGGTCTTGTGAGCGAGCGAAGTGAGTGAACTAAGTCCCCGCCATCCACTTCAAGTTAGGTTACTTTAAACCTTGCAGACAGAAATAGGAATATCAGTCGACCTAGGGGTCGTCGACTGATAGGCTTTATCACAAAATATGAATTTTCCGTGACCTTAGAACTTCATGTGAATTTAGCACTAAAAAGAGTCAATTCTACCCAAAAAAGAATGCTACGATATTCTTGCTTCTTATATTTAGTGGCTATAGTTGATTATTTGATGATTATTTTAGGTACATTTCAGTCAATAAATTATAGGATGAGTTTTGAATTAGTCATATATAACTTTAGGTTTAAAAACGTACTAAGTTTTAAAATTAGAAGTCGATATAGAACTAGTTTAGGGACGTGATATACATATAGTTATTTTAGAAGCTTACTGCTTGAATGCATATCACAAATATAGATGCTACAAAATAAAAACCATGCTGAGAGATAGTATTTACAGTAGCTGACATCGATGATATATGTACATAGTGGATGAGATTGTACTTTTTAGATGCTTATTGATGGTGGCTGAGTTATTTTTTGTTCGATAAAATGCTATTAAAAAGAAGCCGGTTTAATTACTACCCAAAACAAATAAATACCTACGGTAAGTAATAATATATTTTTTTAGTTGTTGTCTGTCGGTTTAATACGGCTACATATTTGATGTTATGGCAGATAGCTGATTTTATTTTAGAAAAAGGACTAGGAATCCGTGCAAAACAAAAATGTTCTAATAAGGAAGTAATATTTTATAATAATTTCACGCAGTCGGTGGTCGCGGGGCACAGGTAATTCACACATACATAATTAGGTATACCTGACCTGCCTCTTTTTGCACGCAACTGTAATTATGTTACGAGTTCTTGCGAAGTTTTGTTTGTACGTCAGCCAGTGTAGCGTAATACTTGATAATGTAAAGCCCCAACTGGAAAGTCACCTACATTAAACCATGGCTGCCATCCTTCCTTGCTCGAACTGACACATCGTCAGGGTTGTCGGTGGAAAGCCGAACTTTTATTTGTACCTGGGTACATTATATTAGGTAGATGCTAGGTATGTCGAGTTTCCCTATCCAGGTTCAATCAGACTTAGGGGGTTTTTTTCAGGGTTGGTTTAATGGATGTTTACGTTGACATTTAAAGTCGTTGGTACCGCTTGGTGTTATCTACAGCTATCTACACACTTAAGCCCGGCGTTCCAACCCGGGCAAGCTCTTATTTTGAAACGATCTTGCGGCTTGCACCCGCGGTTATTATCCGGCGGCACGCCTCTCCGCTATTTATTATTTTGAGGGTAGGAAGATACCTACAATAAGTGCATAAGCTGCTAATATTCGATCACTATTACCGTTCTCGTTCATGTCAAATATTGAACCGTCGTAATAATTCGAAAGACACGCGTAATCCCTCCGAGCACTTCATCATCATCATCATCATCAGCCTATATTGATCCCAATGCCGGGACATAGGCCTTCTTCTATGAGAGGGAGTGGGCTGCAGGCCCGAAGGCTCCTAAGAAGCCGATTCCTGCCGGCTTCCCTTTGGGAACAAGGCAATATACGTAGTGTCTAGTGTCTACTGTAGTCAAATAGTAAATTATGTACACATCTGAGGTTATCACATCACAGTACAGACATTAAATACATCATAGGATTGAAAACATTACATAAATGCCAGCATTTTTCATGTCAACAAAGAAAGCAACATGTGGCGCCAGTAAGCCGACGCTCGGGTGTCAGAATTCAGAACTAAATTCGTATGAACGCGGACACGTGACTTCGCAGCTATCAGCAGCGTTTTGTAAGGACTAGGTAAGCCGAAGATTTTCGAGTTACGACAGGGAACTTTCAATGTTTGTATGTATAGGAAGCTAAATTAGAACCACTTCCCGATGCCTGATTGAGCTGAAATTTGGCGCACATCTTTGGTTCTAAGAACAATACATTTTTATGACAGACATAACTTAATCCTGCAGCCAGGATCGTCTCCTCACGAGGGAACTCCTCAACGTTTAATAGCACAGACATGAAAATTTGTATACAAGTTCATATTTGATGGATAAACATGAATTCTATCATGATCCTATCCTGCAGCCAGGATTGTCTTCTCACGAGGGAACTCCTCAACGGTAAATAGCACGGACACGAAAATTTGTATGCACGTTCATATTTGATGAATAAACACGAATTCTATCATGATCTCATCCTGCAGCCAGGATTGTCTTCTCACGAAGGAACTCCTCAACGTTTAATAGCACAGACACGTAACTTTGCATACGAGTTTATATTTGATGGATACACATGAATTATATCATGATCTCATCCTGCAGCCAGGATTGTCTTCTCACGAGGGAACTCCTCAACGGTAAATAGCACGGACACGAAAATTTGTATGCACATTCATATTTGATGGATAAACACAAATTCTATCATGATCTTATCCTCCAGCCAGGATCGTCTTCTCACGAGGGAACTCCTCAACGTTTAATAGGACAGACACGAAACTTTGCATACGAGTTCATATTTGATGGATGATCATGTTTTGTATCATGAACTTATCCTGCAGCCAGGATCGTCTTTGCACGAAGGAACTCCTCAACGTTTAATAGCACAGACACAAAACTTTGCATACGAGTTCATATTTGATGGATACACATGAATTCTATCATGATCTCATCCTGCAGCCAGGATTGTCTTCTCACGAGGGAACTCCTCAACGTTTAATAGCACAGACTCGAAACTTTGCATACGTGTTCATATTTGATGGATAATGACGATTTGTATCATGAATTCATCCTACAGCCAGGGTCCTCTTTTCATGAGGGAACTCCTCAACGGTTAATAGCATAGACATGACACATTGTATTTATACGCGTTCTCTTTTATGAATAAACATATTTTCTATAGTTCCTGTGCATTTAATCGTTACAATACATAACTTATGAAAAAAAGATCAAGTTGGGTCCTTCGAAAATGTTTGTGTATACTGATCATGGGTGACATTTTCGTGGTTTTCGGGGTCGCTGACAATCAAAATGAAATTTAAAAAATGCGATGTCGAATAAAAGGATTGTGTGGTTTTATGAAACCACGGTAAAAGTGAAACTTTTTTTCACACTATAGCGCGGAGTAGACCGCGGGGTAGGGATAAAATGAAAGGCGCTCTGACGAGCGCCTTTCATTTTATCCCTACTCCGTGGCCGATCGTCACGCGACATGCAACACACAGACGAAAAAGTTTGAGACGATGTAATAAAAGTTACACTTTAAAAACAAAATTAATGATCTCATTTTTTTCGTCGGCTTCCTCTTACAAAATTTTGACCCTTCGCCACTGGTGGGCTGTAATCCACCACGCGGGCCCAGTGCGGGTTGGTAGATTTCACATGTCTTCGAATTTTAGTTCTAGGACATGCCGGTTTCCTCATGATGTTTTTCTTTACCGTTTTTGAGGGCAGCGGTGATGAAATAAATTACACAAAGTAATGCGCCTACCTAGGTTCGAACCCACGGCATACTGCTCGTAAGACGGGGCTGCCACCACTGGGCCACCGCTGCTCTCCCACAGAGCACTTGGCAATCACTAATTGTGAATGCTACGTACCGGCCGGGACAGCCGTGCCGCCGGCAAAATTGTCCGACTCGCAACTTCTAAAGCCGACAGGTCCACCAGCCGGCACTAACCCGCCTTGTTCGTACCAGCGGGCCGGTCGGCGGCCCCGGTGTGTAGACAGCTTATGCATGGCACCATCATTAACAGATATACATATACATGTACCTTCCTACTATCTACCTACCTACAAAAGTTCAGAAGAAAGTTATTTGCAAGCATGAAACATACGATAACAGTAATTATAGATATATTAATCAATCTCCGACGCGTTTCGATGTCCTATTAATCGCATCTGCCTCTTTTCTTCGATATTTTATTGAATGACAAACCTTAGACAACAGCCCTCAGGCGACACTGGTGCCTAAAAAGCAATATCCATTGACTTTTTGATGATGCATTTAGAACTACGAATAGATATTGCGGTATCAGTCTCAAAGTAAACCATACTTTTGCTGTTTCTATTTTATGATACTTCAAATGAAATATAATATAGGAAATACTTCTATAATGGCGTCTTGCACCCTTAGGAATTCCTGTGTTGTTTTTGCTACTATACCTAATTAGGTATAGTAGCAAAAACAACACAGTTCCAGCATCACATAAGATCGGCACTCCAATCAAAGACAATAGGTATATTTCTGACGTTTCTCTTGGACATAGTTTTCTTGAAGCACGACAACACTGACACAACCACGCTAACAAACAACACTAAAATAAGCGTTATTATTATCTCACTAGAGGATAGAATTGTAAAACCGTCAACTGTCGTCCATCGGCATTGCTATAAAATATCTTGTTCACAAATATATCATTTGGTACATTCGAAAACAGTAACTTGCACTTTCTCACCTGTCAATTACAGTTTATGTACCAACACTAGTTTAAAGTAGGCCAGTAGTGCAGACGATAAAGACCAAACCAAAGTCGCCATAAAAAAAATTGTCTGTTGCTAACTCGAAAAGGTATTGTTTTTTTTTTTTACTTTAAATGAAGTAAACTGATCAACTGCAAGGCTCCTGACGTAGTTTGGTTCACAGCGATGTAGTTGTGTAGAGTTCTCCAATGGAACAACAACCACCATGCCAGCCACAGAACCACGCAACATAGTGTAGAGAATGAAGCTCCAATTACAAGAATTATATCTTTTTCATTGTTAAAATATATTTCGTTGATTCGTTTATACTTCAACATTTTTAATGTATCGCACTCAGTCCGCCGCTAATTGTGGCTTTTTAAACCTAAACTAATTACCGTTCATTTATTATAGACTGTTAATGAACGATTGTTTTAATTAAAAAGCAAAGATAACCACAGCCATTATAGAGGTTGGTTCGTGATTTTTACTTGTAATAAACCCTTCTTGTTATTTCTGAAAATGACTTTAGTTATGACTCTTTTTTTCTTTTTTTTGACCACAAAAAAAGAAGAAGGTTCTTTATTTATTTATTTTGTATGACCACGCATAACTTCTTGCAGAGAAATTCAATTTTAAAAAATATTGCAAGGATAGGAATATTCGAAAGGTAACTACGAAAATTAAGCGACCATTTAAATTTGAAAAATGTTTTACCCACTAAATACCACCTTCAATTGTGAACCGTTTCTGTTAAAATCTAAATAACAAAAACCTTTTAACAAAAAGTAAAACCGACGCAAACAAAAACTAAACTAAATAAGCTTCTAAATTAAAGTAAGTACTCAACAAATTTTGAGGTGGCGCGCGGCTCCAAACAAATAATCAAGAAAGATCAATCAATCTACTATAACTTTACGCAGTAGTATGTCAAGTTCGTGTTGATTCTTGTCAAACATATTTCTTTAGTGAATAAACTTGAAACTCAAAAGTTAAGTCATGATAACACTATCATCCATCATACAACCTACCTGGGAGACTTAGGGTCAGCTCACACCGAGACGCGACGCGACGCGACGCTGCGCGCACACTTTAAAAGAGCGATTCAAAATATAACTTTATTTACTACAGGAAAAGATACAGATTTCGTTGTGAGAATTCAGAATACGTTGCGCAACGTATTCTGAATTCTCAAGGTGCGCGCAGCGTCGCGTCGCGTCGCGTCTCGGTGTGAACTGACCCTTAAAATCCGAAACACTTTTCTTCCTGCCTTACAGAATGAATGAAAATGTCATCCTGAAGTCTACTCTCTAAACTAAACATCATCCTGTGTATAGATTAAAAAATAATAACTTTAAATACCTAACTACAGAATTTTCAGTTGATAAGAACAACTTATCAATTAAAACAATCACTCATTATTTTTTGTGCTTTGTGATATTTGGTCAAAACAGTATTACGTACCAACAGAATAGTCATGGATTTCTTTCAAATACTATCAATGCTTTCTATACTGTGTGTCATTGTGTTGTGGACTACATGGTATATGCTGCGACCGTGGCGAAGTCTTCAGAATTACATCAGTGTAAACCAGATAACCACGGGTGCCCTACAGTTGTGCTACCCTTGGATTCTCAAAATAGACCATGATACTTTTAGAAACACATTGATATTATCTGACATTTTGTTACTACTGTCCATCAATTGGTCACTCTCGTCATCGCTTCTTGCGTACTTCAAACTGGTGCTCCTTCATAATGTTAAATTAAGTGATGACAAAGTAAAAGTGTCAATTTTTGTGTACGGACTTACTTTTACCATCCAAATAACAGCCCTTGTGTCAAAACATGTTTACAATGTTGACTACTTTATGCGAGAGGAATTTATATTTTTTGTTGTGTTGATAATAATAACGTTTATGATAGTTTTGTTCATTAGAATAATTGTGTCAGTAATGACGTGTTGTAAGACGACAATTCCGACGAGGAAGGCTAGACATGCGGTGTCATTAATCGGAGTAGCTTTAATATGTGACGCTGGCACCGTGCTCTGGATAATTTCATTTCTCTTCCCCAGCTCTAACAACACGTTTATGTATTTCTGGTATTGGCTTCGTTTGATACCGCAAACACTATTCTTGCTGTTCAACGTATCCTCGCGCGCGCACTGGAAATGGTACTTCAATAGACAAAGAAGAATGAACTTGGTTGTGTAGTCAACACAAAGGACTCGAATATGAAATAGGGTGTCATTGCTACCTACTCCCTAGAAGCAAACGTCTTGGTTGCGGCGACTTCTCACCGAGGGACATTGAAGTTGGCCAGTCTGAAGTCAGCAAGTTTAGTGAATGTGGCTGCTCATAATCTGTCTTAAAAGTGCAGTAAAGATATATTTTTTACTGAGTTATTTAATTAGTAGTTTTATTTATATCAATCGCTAATATTGCCCCTATAGATCTACAGACCGAATACGATAAGTGATCAGTCAAGGTCCTTGAATAGGCAAAATTCTCCTCTGGCTATTTCAGAAATATTTATTTAATAACTTCATTAGCATTGCTATCAAATGGTATTTAATTAACAATATTTAAAGCTTATCATAGTTATTTTCTCTTCATTATAATATAGGTACGTAGACATAATGAATAGTAATAAATATTATGCAGTACCTCTAATTATAATCAGCAAATCGTACTAGGCATTTTATAACAACGTGCGGACTGTAGCGCAATATTCATCATAACATAAAAATGGACGACGAAAGTGTTTCGTTAGCAGACGCAATATTACATCTAGTGGGAATCACAATGTCAATTGTGTGTGTAATAGCACTGTGGACGACATGGTGCATCTTACCACGTTGGCGGACTCTTCACAACTACATCAGTGTGCAACACATCACGATGGCAGCACTGCATTTGATGTGTTTATCTTTATTGTTTTACGACGAAGAAGACAGTATTCTAATAACGTTCACCAGAGGCATTATATTCTTAGCAGCCATGAGTTGGTCATTAGCGTCTTCAATCCTCGCGTACTTCAAGCTAGTGCTGCTTCACAACGTAAAGCTGAGCAATGAGAAGCTTCTGATCACTTTGTTCGTGTACGGATTCACATTCGCCATTCACATTCAAGTAGCGGTTATCGAAAATGTCTACCTTTTAAATAGGAGAGACGCTGCATTATTAGAATTATATCCCTTATTCTTAATCTTAATACTTAAAATTGCTTTGTTTATAAGTGTTGTGACATCTGTAATGTCGTGTTGCAAGAAAAGTATGTCTGAACGAAGGTTTGGTCACGTGGTGGCGTTAGTGGGGGCAGCTTTATTGTGTGACGCTGGCACGATGCTGTGGCTCGTCTTGACCATGTTTCTTCATGATGATGTGATGGACGTATATTTCTGGAACAGAATGATACCACAAGCGGCGTTCGTTTTGTTGAACCCCTCGTCCCGCGCTCACTGGAAATGGTATTTTAGTAGACGAATACGTATGAACGTCACCGTGTAAATTAAATCCAAAGATCTGACAGGTTTGTGTACCTATACCATAAATTAATATAAAGTATTCGAAATATTTGAACAAAATGTCAAATGCGATAAGGTTGAAAATAAAAGTGCTAGTGGAATTATAAATCCCTGTTTATTTTACATTCATTTCATTTATGCTGTAAACCAAAGTGCAATACCTACACGTTCAAAATATAGGTATGCAACACCATTTTAAAAAAAAACCGGTGAAAAAGTTCTATGTGCGGGGTCCACATAGAATTTTAATTTATTTATTGAATGCACAATATACCTACACAATAGTTACACCGTTACACGCGTTTTCATCGGTAATAAAAAAAAAAACAATGGTGTACTGAATACTTGGTTGCCGTTTTCGCGTCGGTGTCCCTTCCATATTATTGGTAGAGTTCTAAACAATTCGGTGTTGTGGACTTATGGTACACATACATATAAAATACAAATATTTTACGGATAAATTCAGTAAAAATACATAATTATGAATAACAGACATTTTATATGTAAAATAAAAAAAATAAAAAGTATATTACAATACTTAATTATTAATATACTAGCGGCCCGTCCCGGCTTCGCACGGGTGGTCATTTTTTTTAAAACATTATGGGATAAATAAAGATAATTTAACTTATAAATATGCTAATTAAAACGTACATGACAAAATTTTTCCAAATGTTCAAAATAAACAAAACGTAATTTGTTGTTTTATATATTTTTTGTTGTTTTATATATTTTCCTTTATTCGCTTAAATCCATATAATTAACATTTTTAAATAATTTTACAAAACTGATATAAAAAATATTTTAAAAATATAAAAAATAGTAGCCCACCGGCATCGGGAACAGGGTCCGGGTACCGGTGGTCAGGGCTCTTGAGAGAGGAACCTCCTAATATAATAATACGCGCCGTTTCCAGAAGTACTGCTTTCTGAATCAATCCCTTGATCCAGCTGCCAAGCGAAAGCCTACTCAAATGTTATATATTTTATTTTTAAGGGGTGTAATTTTTTTACTCATGTAATTTTTATTTCTTTATTTATATTTAAATTTAAGTCTTTACGTTTTTATTTTGTAATAGTTTACCTTAAAGCTTCACTGTACACTATGTTGGCAGTGGTATTTGTAGGTGATAACAAAACATTGACTTTCAGGAGACTCGAGAAAGAGCAACATACAATTGCCCATGAGAAAAGCACTCTTTCCTTACGTTGATGCCAACCATCGAGAACATTTGTCCCTGGGATTTATTTATTGTAAGGGCAAACGATATCTTTACAGGAAATATTGTAACCTTTTAAAAGTTATAGGCAAATCCGTCGGTATCATTGGGATCCGCGGAATGTGAGCGAGCTGACCGGCCGCGGGGCCCGTGATGATAGTTGCTACAATCTCATTCTCTTAATTCCTTTATCAAAAGTCTTGTACCATTACACATACTGGGAGGGCTTAAATTTATCAATAGCATAATGGAGTACCTACTATGCGAACACCCCTCTCCCACACTTCGGTGCCATCTCTCTCGCCGCGTTGCTCGCTGCGCTGCGTGAAGCCACAGCGGCGCGTCAGCGTGTAATTTTTGTTTAAATAGATATATTTAATTTCGTAATATCTTTTGAATGGAATGTCCGATTTAAATCATTCAAAAAGTAATTATTTAGTAGTAGTATTGAAACTGTCTTGAATACGAAATAGTTTATTTGGATAAGAATTAATACAAAAGTATGGATAACATGGTCTGATTTCGATCAGCATTTCTATCAACTTTAAAAATGTAAAAAAGTAGTTGTATTGACATAACTACAATAGTTGGAGATAATATGGTCTCGCGGAGTTTTTTGGTAACACTTGACCTTACGGGAATCATTGTCCAATTGGTAAGAAAAACCATACACGAGCCTTCTTTTTGGATTAAATTTTAATTGAGCTCTTTCACTTGAATGTACAAAAGTGAAAAATAAAAAAATAGTGCGTAGAGTCCCTCCGCGTGGAAGAAGTGAAACTTCGTAATACTACACGCATGCGTTCGAGTGCCACGCATTCACTCTCGTTATTTTATTGAGCTTCTAAATAATATTTTATTGTTTTATTGTTGTACACTTTTTATTACATAAGTTTATCGAGGTTATTCTACTCATGGAAATTGAGCGAAGGCTGGTCACACCGAAGAGTCGAATGCATGACTGTTTGCACGCCATCTTGCGTACCTAGTAGAACTACGTAGTCACAAATCTTGTAATACTGCCATCTCTTAGTGGGTAATAGAAAATATTCCCCCTCCATTAGAACGTTAAACTTGTTGGCACTTATCTTTTTAAGTATAACACTTACAGGGACGACTGATTCGTCAAATTTTAGTACAACCTTTTTAACAATTTCTGATGTATCTACCTTCTACCTATAAGTTTTGGTTTATTAAATATAGTTCAAAATAAGGATCTCTCAGTTGGGACGATCGACAAAAAACAACATTTTCATTTTCCCTTGAACCAGTAAGATTTCAATCACGATTTTTGTTTTACAAATTTTCCCAGGAGCATAATTTGTAATAAACATGATAATTATTCCTACTTTTTTAGTACTAGGTCGTGTTTTACAAGATCACTCAATTGAAAATTGTCCACTCTGAGTGATCCATATAAACTGTTATAAATCTTAAACGTGGCTTTGAAACGAATCGAAATTTTGTTTAGCAGCTTTCACAAATCCTTCACAATTAATTAAAATGCAAATAATAAACACATAGCCAGTATATTCTTGGATACGCGTTATGGCTTTTTCTTCAGTTGTCCAGATTGAGAGATCCAGTTAATGAATTCTAACTTTCTTTGTTTAGGTTTTACAAATTTTATACCTTACCATGAAGTTTTTACAATTATTTCCTAAATCCTCTTCTAATTTTGGTGGGATTGGAAGAGTTTTTCTAAAAGATCTCTCAATCCACACGCACACGTAAACGAAGCGTCACGGAAATTTCCGAATACCCCCGAATCGTGATCGGACCGGCCGACTTGTCGGTCTCTTAACAACCGACTAATCGGCCAAAGTCATAGTCGGCAAATCTCTAAAACTGTAGTAACGGTTATTATCTTTCACTTCTAATTCCTGATAATCGACGATGTTCTGCTGAAATAAACTTAGGATTAGGGAAGTGGTGGTGTAAACTGTAAACTACTAGTGTAGAGTATTTCTGTAGAGAATTAAATATAGGAATTAACGGAACGTGACACCCTCCCTAATTATATGTATTTCTCATAAGTCCGCCAGCATCGGAATGCGTGCTATATAATTAGTATGACGGCTTAACAGCGCGTGTGTATAATAGGGTTGCGCTGCCAATGATCGATGTTTATCAAGGTAGGCGTGTCGCCGTGTGTTGTTTAGCACTGTAATGTCGATCGATATTAAGTACCGGCACTTTAAGGGGTAAATATGATGTTGGTGTTAGGTAGGCAGTTCTGTTTACCTGAAACATGATAGATGGGACTAAGTATAACAAAAACGATTGTTAGAGGCCGGATATAAAACAGAGGACATAGTTTTTTCTAAGTTACAGTTCAACAAGAGGTAAATTGGTTTTTTGGCGCGAACGTTATACAATGTGTTGTTTTGCAACCTCGTCAAAAGGAGGTAACTATGCTAATGATTCTCGTCCCGAATCAATAATAAAATGGATAGGTTATTTTTATTTTTTTCTTATTTACGGAAATCGGTAAGTGTGAACCACGCGCGTTTTAAACGCGGCCCGTCTGATTTTCGCCCTATAACCTTGCTTACACACATACGAACAATTTTAAACGTTTATTCGATAATTTCTTATTCCCTAAACCACGTTAAGGGGGTTTTTGATTTAGATTTTTCTGAAATACTGACAAACTTAAACAACAAAAAAAGCAGTGTTTATTAATAATTAACTAAGTACCGTAATTGAAATTGTTTATTTATGGCTTTTGTGACAACGTCCTGAATTTTGACGAGGATGCAAAACAATATCTTGTATTTTTAGACTAAGACTTTGACTTCTTAAGCTAAATCTTTTCATTTCCGCAGAGTTCACCGCCGCCGTTCAGCCCTGTGGGGCGCACAGACGACGGCAGCGCCATCGTGTCTATCATCGAGGCCGCTGAGCAGTTCGTATATATCTCCGTCATGGAGTACGAGCCCATGTGTACCTTTACGCATAAAATGTCGTAAGTTGACTTGTTACCATTGTATATTTTTCTGTGAGAAATACTCGACATCTGTCAAGTTTGTCACCGTAGACACTATTTAAAAAACCGGCGAAGAGCGAGTCACACTCGCGCACGAAGGGTTCCGTACCATTATTTATAAAAACGACCAAGATAAAAACTTTTTTACGAAAAAAAAAATAACCGACTTCCAAAAAAACCACTAAAAAGTGGCAAATAATTTTAGTTTCGGAAGTCGGTGGCAAAAAATTAAATGAAACAAACAAGTCACCGACTGCCGAAACTAAAATTATTTGCCACTTTTTAGTGTTTTTTTTTGGAAGTCGGTTATTTTTTTATTTTAGCCTTTTCAGTTGTGGACTTGTGGTATCTCACTTTAATCCTAGTCAAGTATAATTTTTACATTGTAACTAGACACCAGCACATCGTCCATACATACGACAAAGGACAAAATGCATAATAAAGAGGATGTCTCAAAAAGTACCTAAGCAAAGATAATAAAATTCATATGGCTCCACTGGGCAAGCTTTCTTTACCAAATGAATGAAAAATCATCTAAATCGGTCCAATAATCACGGAGAAATAGGTGTACATACGTGAAAAATTTACATTAAAAAAATGTTAATAAAATGAAAACTACAAAAAAATACACTCATCCGAATTGAGAACCTCCTCCTTTTTTAGAAGTCGGTTAAAAAACATCTTTTTTGTATGGGAGGCCCCTTAAATATTTACTTTATTTTGTTTTTTGTATATTTTGTTGTTATAGCGGCAACAGAAATACATAATCTGTAGAAATTTCAACTGGCTAACTATAACGGTAACATGAGATACAGCCTGGTGATAGACGGACGGACAGCGAAGTCTCAGTAATAAGGTCCCGTTTGACCCTTTGGATACGGAACCCTAAAAGAGAGCTGTATTCGTATGTCATCATCCGTATCTATGGGCCAAAGTTGTCTGAAAACAAATGTATGTTGGTGTTGTTATTATATTCTTTGACGCATTTTACCTACTATTTGGAGTTTGCAGTATGTATTTAGTGTTCCCCTAGACATTATCTTTCAAGTTATACCTACTACCATTGCTCACTCAATGTATCCACCGTCTTACCCCACTCACACTGAACTTTGCGGAGGACATCTGGATGAATAAATTCTGTTTTTGTCTTTGCTGTAGTAAAAAAAGACCCGGAATAAATATATCTGATCAACTCTCCCTTTCTTACCTAGGTTCTGGCCTAATATAGACGACGCGATCCGCAAGGCGGCGCTCGAGAACAAAGTGAAGGTGAAGCTGCTCATCAGCTGGTGGAAGCACTCCGCGCCTTCCGAAGACTACTTCTTGAGGTCACTCACCGACTTGTCGCAGGCTTACCCGAAGGTCGACTTACAAGTGGTAAATATGTCTTCTGTTGACGAGTAAATCAACATCTGCCTAGCGTTTACCCAACTCTGTTTGTGTCGGCTTCCAGTTTAACTGATGCAGTTGAACACCAGTATTTTACATGGAGCGACTACCTATCTGACCTCCACAACCTAGTTAGTACTGGGTAATACGATACCCCTTGTTAAGGTTCATGAGGTTCAACTAGTCGCGGGCTCGAATTCACTGGTGACCGTGGCTGAAAAGCACGCTGTCTCACTTGGCATCGTGCCCGACAGAGATAGTATCAGTGATGAGCAGTTAGACGCTAGTCGGCACGCACATCTAGTTCGTACGCACACACACAGCGTTCCGAAACGCAAGGCGCGCGTAAAAATACGAAAAGGCCTTTGGAAGATAGTGTTTTATGAAAAACCACTGCGTGTATCAATTACAAATGAAATGTATTGAATTCTTTGATAATTGTGCTGTGTCGGTACCGACTTTGTTTTGGAAATTTGACACTTCTTTTATTACTAAGTTGCGTTAAAATTTGCAATAAAAACGAATCTTTGATAGCTCGTAACTTTTTAATGGCTTTTTATTTTCCTATTCTGTTTCCGTACAGACAAAGTTAATAATGAGACAACACCATATCATGTTTTACTTTGGATGTGCAGTGTCAAACAGTGGATTAAAACCCCCCCGAAGTTTCTATGGAAAATATGTCGAAAAGTGTCACATTAAGACTGCTGTGCCTGACAGGGTTCATAATTGATTCTATGTTTTAACATACCAACTGTTACATGTACACATTATGGAATGCAATAATGTATTGAGTATAAGACTTGTTGTCAGACTTTCGGACCATTACTGCTCCGAAAGTAGTCTTTCGATACAGCCAATGGTAGACCTGTGGCTGTATCGACTGTCAAAGATCAACAAATGACAGCCGAGTCCAAAGGCTTAACGTGCTTTCAGAGGCATGGAAGAAACTCGGTATGTAATGAGAGGTGACCTATTCACGGACTAACCTAGGCAAGCACGGCTTAAAAGTAAGATCGACCCGAGTGGCTATTATTATTAAGCCATTGACGTGTAAATGATTTCTAATATATTTTGGAGAGACAATTTTATCTCGGCTCGAATTGTTCAGTGTTATAAGTGTGTCCCACTGTCACATACGACTTGAGCATAACTGGCAAAATGTACCTATAGTTTGAGCATTATTGGCAAAATGTACTTACCTATAGTAGGTGCACCCATAGTACGCTATTGCATGACCCCTCGGACGTGATTTGAAGCTATGTCCGACAACAAAAATTAAAAACAAATATAAGCAAGATATTTGAATGTAGACTTTGATTACAGAAACGCTTCGTAGTCCCCTCAACGCCAGAACAAGACAAGATTCCGTACGCGCGAGTGAACCACAACAAGTACATGGTGACAGACCGCACGGCTTACATCGGCACGTCCAACTGGTCCGGAGACTACTTCACCAGCACCGCCGGCGTCGCCTTCGTGTTCCAAGACCAGAGCGACGACGGAACCTTCCAGAACTATACCAGAGACATCCGGAAAGATCTACAGCAAGTCTTCGAGAGAGACTGGAACTCTCCGTACGCGGTACCTCTTAGACGGTTATAGCGCTTAGAGTAGTTTTTTAAGTCTTATGTCAAAAATATCTTCCTTCTTGTTGAAAGTTGAACGTTTCCTTGAATGCGTGTTAGAGTTTTTTCTTGGGATTTTGGATATAGTTAATATAGGTAGCTAACGGATTAACTGATCAATTATACGTTTGATATTATGTTTGAGTTTTGAAGGATATAATTAGTCTTAGGAGAAAAGTAAAGATAACAACTTATTTCAGTCGAGCGACGCATGTGACATACCTACTGCAAAAAAAGTTGTAAATACAAATAAAGCCTGTTTGTGACAGCCTATAATAATACGGCTTCATAATGTTGTATTTGTGTTATCAATACTATAATAGTTACCATTGAAGTATAATAATGCCGAATATAAATAATTATATAAATATTTAAATATAAGATTATCAAGTATTAATAAAATTAATGACAATTTGTGTGTGACTGACTGTGCCTTCTTAGTTCGAGAGATGAGTATTATGAATTCTTCGTGTGTATGACAAAGTAGATTTTTATATCTTTTTAGAATTGATTAAGAGTGGGTATGTATCTATAAAAAATAGTGCGTGGAGTCCCTCCGCGCGGAAGAAGTGAAACTTCGTAATACTACACGCATGCGTTCGAGTGCCGCGCATTCACTCTCGCTCTGTCTCTTTCTATTCCCCCTCCATGGTAGCGTTAAACGTTTAACGCAACCTTGTTGGAAGTCGCATAAGAAGTTTCACTTCAGTAATCAGAATGGGATACTAAGTCGAAAAGTTACAATGAAGTATAAATAACTAGATAACCGCACATGTGGTACCGCACCGCACTCACTCAAAGTACTAATTGCAGCTGTGTGAACCATAGCTACTCAACCAACCTTAGCTCAGAAATGATGCCCTGTAACGATGCTAGGCTAGATTGGTATACCCTTTTAATATTATATTTTTTATGTCACGCTGGGCCGGTTTTGTTTTAACGCAATCTTAAGTTTCGTATGAAACGGTTTCAACAAGCGTTTCAAAAATAAATTGAACTTGTCTGTCGGCTTAGTATTCCCTTATCGACTAACATTTTATGTATAATCATAATTATAAAATTAAGACTGTATTCAAATGCAAAATTACTTGTTAAAATGTATACGCTTCAAGCGTAAACTTTCGAAACACTGGAGTGATTCTATCATTCTTATTTATTAGATGATAATGAAAAGGATTCACTTAAACTTTGATCTTTAAGACATAATGGTTTATAAATATACGATATTATATACAGGCTATGTACGACATTCGGCATTATAGAGATCGAATGATGTCGCCAAATAAGGTTAAGATTTAATTATAATGACTACTCCGTTTACATAATGTACTTAATTTTCCATGAAGCGTATATTTCAGTAGATAAAAGTAGTTTGCAATACCTCTTAATCTATCATAACTACATATCAATTATGTAGCTGAAATAACTTATAATGCATTTGAATTATTATAAAATTGATTTTCAAATCTAATTTATACGTAATAGTATGTTGTACTAAAGAAAAATATGAATTTACTGTTGCAGTTCAATTCGATTACTAAATTATAGAAGCATTACTCAATTAACATACATATTTAGTGTAAAGCATGAAGCAATAGTTTATTTTCGACGACAATACGCGTTATCGATGGTGTAAAGTTTTAAAATAAAAAGTAATTTACTGAAGAGACGACTTTTTTTATTTTTAGTGTCTAAACAGCCAAAATATAGAAATGACATACTTATTTATTCATAAGTACGAGGCATGGCGGATATCTCAATCTCATGCTGTTTTAGGGGTAGGAGGAACGGGATGTAAACTTCTTCGCCCCCCATGGAAAAGGTAGGATTCACCGACCAGATGGGTGGGTGGTTGTGTAGTGGGCCCGAACAGTTTTAGTGTGAGTTACTGCCCAGAAGTTCGTTGTGTGTCAAGTGTGGTTGTCGCTACATGGCAAGGCACCGCCGGTAGCTAGTTATAGACATTCCTCGGGCGTGGTATCATTAACTACTACGGGCACCGGCACTGGGTGGCCAGTATTGGCTAAGCTAGTAGCAAGCACGCAAGCTTGTTTATGTGATTAGCAATTAATATTCGAGCGTTATATGAGTGAAGAGAACCGAGCATTACAATGCAGTTTGTAATAATCACTTGCTTCTATACAAAATCGAATCTTCGCTTGCTATATTACAGTCGAATGCTCGCAAAACGAGAGCTTCTATTTTGTTTTATATCTATGTATGAGCCTAAGTTGCCTGAAATTATATAAATGTTGTTATAGCGTATAGGCGGATGTACAAAAGAGTAAGTTGTAACGGGTCAGTAATTGGCGCCAACACACCGCCGCACTTCGTGGTGTACAAACGTTATTGAAGAAATTTGCTAAAACGGAATTTACGACTAAATTATAAATGTCGAAAAAACGTATTGTTGGAAGAGTTGACGAAAATGTTCAAAGAGATAGATACTTATTAATTAAAAACTTTAAAATCCTATCGTCGTAGCGTCGGGGGACCGCTGAGTAGACCGCTTAACAAAAGCACAAAATAAAGCGGACCCCCGACGCTACGACGCTAGGATTAACTTATTTTAGGTTTTTTTGAGGTTTTTCTGTCGGGGTTTTTATAAATTTTTAATTTAATTTTTATTTTATGCTTTTAAAACTTAAATTATTTTTTCTTAGCCTTGACTGTCCCACTCCTGGGCACAGGTCTCCCATTCCATCCACTTTTCTCGGTGTTACGCCTCTTCTCGCTAATTATCGAAAACAAGGAAAGTTATAATTTTTTTCAAACCCCGAGTTTTGGTTGGGAGGGAGAGGGGGAGTGGGATATACAGTCTTCCCCCTGGCAATACCCATGGTGACAATGTGACAAGATTTCAAATTTCGAATCGACCAGACCCGTAGAAGTTGTTTATATCCCTTCATCAACTAGAAAAGAGGTGATGCCCTTCAAACGGCTGAGCAGATTTTCTCGAAACAGCTAAGAACACTCTCGATTAAAACACCTTTCATTCGTTTAGGAGCTACGATGCCACAGGCAGACACACAGATACACACGTCAAACTTATAATAACACCCCTCTTTTTTGGTCGGGCGTTAAAAACCAGTTTGGAAAAGAATTTTAATGTAGGTATGCGGCATTTTCGTTGGAATTACGACGCGACGACACCGTACAAAGCAGCGCCAGTGACTGGACTGACCAAGCACTGACTTGGTCGTTTAGACATTTAGACAAGGTCAGTACCGCTGGCGCGGGTAGCTAGGGGAGTGGACTGGCTTCAAAATATCAAGTGGGAATATTGAAGTCAGCATTGACACGACAGCGCTGTACTGACTCCATCTCAGTCAGTAGGTCAGTACCGGATGAGCAGTTCAGCACTGACTTGCTTCGAATTTGGAGTCAGTTACTTACCCTGTGTAAATCTGGCTTGAAGGTCAAAATCGAGACTGGGATTGTTACATTACAGGCGATGGTCCCGATCAGGGAGCGCCTTTAAATAAATTCAGATAGGTAAACAAGGTAGATGGTTTAATAACATATAAAGGCTCCGCTTTATATTAAAAATAGGTACCTTGCTTCATTTATATAAGAATGATGTGAATCAAGAAGTAGCAAGCAATTTAAATTCCACACCAAGAAATAGATTGAGAATATAAAAAAAAAAACAATTTTTATGTCATAAAAGACTATTTAATCAAATAATATTTTACACTAGTCATGTTCATACTATTTATCTAGTTATATACTATAGAATATTCTTCAAATCACTCAACACATCGTAAAACATTAACATTAAACAATTCATAGTTATCCTAAAAAAAATACTTAAGTATTAATTTGCTTGAACCAAAAGTCGACGTAAAAAAAAGAGGCACTAATACAAATAAACAGATATAACGAGACAAGGACTAAGGGTTTTAAGTCTTCTTGTTTTTAGTCAACCATGTTCTCTGTCTAAAATAAAGTAATATTAATTGTTTGCTTCAGTCTCTTTCCTGTATTATTATCAGACAAAACAAGAATGAAAAAGCCCAAAATTAAATGAAGTTATGTCAGTTTTTTTTTTTGCAAAATAGAACAATGTTTTTAAATAATAAATCAAACTTATCATTACAAGTCAATTAAATCAGATAATAATCCAAAAATAATCTGGATATAATAAGAAACTACACTCCTTGAACAGATATTTTATCTATGAAATGACAGGCAGCCTTTTCGCAGAATTAAGATCACTGCGATTTGACATGACACTGATGCAAAGAGTAGAATACCAAACGGATCAGAGGTAAAATATCTGAAAAGGCTGACATGCATCCGCTGAGAGAACACGTTCCTGCGATGTTCAGTATCATACAAAAAAGTGTTTTACGAAGAGTTATTAATCATCCCAACTGATGAACAGAATCGCATTCCCTCGGTCGCGAATGTAAATCAAATACGAAATTAGTTAGTTAAAATAATTGCATATTATACCGCTGGAGCACGTTTTTGTTTCCTTAATCTTCTTAATAGCATTTTAAACGAATGAAACAACTTACTGTTTTATAAGGCCATATTTCACTCTTTTGTCGGTAGCGTAGGAACAGACCAGTGAACTATACAAAATTAATTATTATAAAACATGTAATAAAAATGTAGCATCAACTTTACCGTTTATATTATATCTATCTTAGCAAATACAACATTATCTCTGAGGCGGAGTGCAGATGAAACATTAGGCACGGTAGGTGAATCTTTGATCAAACATAACTTTAAAACGCCCGCGTTTGAAAAAGCGGCTTCACGTGTACATTTTCATTGTGGAATGAGATCATCCAAGTGTCACATCTTCTTCTATACAGAGTCGGCTCAGTACTTAGCTATGAACTTGGCGCTATCACTTGCGTCCATCAATTGCCCTGTGCCACCAGGACACGACATCATGTGGTATCAATGTCACATTATGGAAATGTTTGAACAACCCATTTTGAACTCTGAAATCATGCACACCAACACTAATTCACTAACTAATGTAACTTCCCTCAGTCCACTAATCCCCTTCCAGAAATATCTCTTGGACTTAGTCCTGCTCTAAGCATGAGTGGCGCTATCTTCGACGAAGTCTCTGGCCTCCTCTTGCGAAACGCATTCAACGTGGGACACTTTGTTCCTGAATTTGACGCCGTAGAATTTGTGCGCGTGTTCTAGTAACTCTGGCCTGAACGTCGTGGTGATGAACTGAGCAGACGTTGACAACTCATGGATCATGTTCGCGATCGCTTTACGATGCTGTGCGTCTAAGGCCTGTGGGAATCATAATTATTGTTATATTATAAAGTTTATATTAACATTATTTCTAAACATAGCCTGTCGATGATCGTACTAGCCGTGTGAAAGTGATAATCAATTAGTAACACTGGAAATAATTATTTATTTTAGGATCTCCAACAAAGGATATACTTAAAACATTATTATGTAATGGACTGTAAAAGTTTAGTTTTTAAGTTTAATAGGTGTACTACTTCAATCATAGGAGACCACAGCATGCAAATTTACCAAACCACATCAATAAGGCATTCTATTAAGTAACTTTTAAAAGTAATACCATAGCAAAATTTTAATTAGCATTTTAAAAATGTCTTCACGACTTGTTGGCGAGCTTTTAATTTACTGTCATGGCCTACGAGGTATTTTTATTTATTTATTAAGTAAGGCCACCAACGACATATTTAAATTGCCAAAAAAAAAAACCGCTCATTTTTAAACAAAAATCCGTGCCCACGAAGACATCTGCGCCACATATGTTTATAACCGTTCCTATAGCGGCCAGGCGCCGCAAGCAAGAGTCCTAACGGTTGTCAGAATCATTTTTTGGTGGTAGTACATCTTTAAATAAACGAGTAAGTGCAACTAACCTGATCGATTTCGTCAAACAAGTAGAAGGGAGCGGGGTCGCACTTCTGTATGGCGAAGATCAGCGCCAGAGCCACGAGTGACTTCTGTCCTCCAGACAACTGGTTCATCTCCCTCATATCGCCCTCGCCGCCCGTAAACGATACTTTGATACCGACGCCCGTGAACGGGTCTGCTTTCGCACGCTGGAAATAAAAATAAAATAGTTACATTTAGACACAAAATGAGGTAGATAACTTTTGTATCAGGCCCGAAGACACCTAAGTTAACGAGAAAAGTTAACTTAAATAGTGTCTACTGTAAGCAAATATTACAATTACCTGATTGTACTCATGATGACCGATCTAAACAAAACCAATTTATGCAGAGCTCTCATTGTACAGGAAATCTATTATACAAAGCGCCGTCGACACGGCCTGTCGTCATAAGACGGACGGACGGTGAGCTAGCCCATTACTCACCGTCCACAGGCCCGCGCGGGGGGTAAAAATAGTAAACAACGTGTAAAAATTGGATCTAAATTCATAACAATAAATGACAAATATGTGACGTAATTGATTATTTATAACTTCACACATTCATTATTACATGCGTAAAACAATCGTAAAGTTTATGTTTACTTTTGCGTTCGGCAAATAATAGGCATGTTTTCGTAATGCGAATATGTATGGGAAAGTAGGAATATATTACGAAAGAATTTTTTTATCGGTTTCGTAACGATCTAAAATATTACGAGGTACGGTCAGCAGCAAAAGTCGCTTTACATAACCAAAATTATAAAACGTCTTAGTTTTAGAACGATCCATATTAACAGACTTGAGTAAAAGACATAACAATATTTTCATCAATGGTTACACAAATTCGCAAAACAATATAACATCAGATCACACTGACCAGCACAAAACTTGGAGTAATATTTATAAGTGTTAACCGACTTTTAATGCTGACAGTACATTTTGATAGTGAGTTCTTGGTTTCTTACAAGTTAGATAATGATAAAATCCAATCACTAAATCAAACATTTAGTACTGATGGCACTCCCACAAGGCACCCACCCCCTCCCCCCGAAAGGTTATACTGCGCCATACTCGGCTATGACACAATGTGATCACAGAGACAAAAATGCTGTAACTCAATTTTCTGTAATTAAGGGTGCACACATAATATTCGGTTCGGCAATATCGACTATGATATGTATTCGGGAAATTAAGCCGAGTCGATCCGAAAATGACAACAGTGATGGTTGATACCGAACCGAGTTTCCAGATCGGCATGAGCCATTTATGTGTAGAGAAAGCTTCAGGCCGGTTTTGTCAAAAAAATAATGTAGGTATGCATGTCTGACTTACTTCGGTAGTGGGTTCCTGTCCGTCATCAGTGTTGACCCTCATGATGAGACTCCCTCTGCCCTGCGGCACCAATTTCTTGAACACTTCAGTGAAGTTCTTGCACACTTGTTTGAACGTAAACTGTATGGCCTCTAACTTTCTGTGTTCTAGAGTCTCGATGAGCTCGCGAATTTTCTCACCTCTGTGGGTAAAAAAGTAGAAGTGTGTAAATAAAATTTTGCACAACATTTTATTTTATAAGTATAAAGTTTTGACGAAGACTACATAAAACATATAACCCTAACTAAAGATCTCAAAAAATCAAAACATGACATAATTATCAACTCCTTTAAAAATAATTATGATTGGGATATACTATTAACAAATACAATGGGATGACCAGACAAAACAATCATATCTGCGCTTCTATGACAAAAATAACCAAGGCAAGGTGACGTCCTAATGAGATTATTACATATTTTAGCCGTACGTGTCAAACTTTGAGTATACGCACTATAATGTTCAGATAAGCACGTACTAGCGTTTTAAGGGTAGGGCTTTATTAATGCGTGCTGGCGTGAACTTGTAGGTACTGATTCACACCGACGCGACGACGCCTCCTGTGATCGCCGCGATCATACCGAAATTCAATACACACGTTTGCACACCATGCATCGCGGACGCATGTTCGTCGCGTTAGTTTAGCCGTGCCTTTAGCACTTTTTAATCTTTGGCGCACGTTCCGTATGAAAACAAATCAACTCGTTAAAAAAATACAGTGTAACTACATATAGTTCTCCACATTTTTTTTTTTGTGTGAGTTACTGTCATGTCTTTGGATTATCGATCCTATAATCCCTGGTAACATCTTTCTAATTACAAATATAAGTATAAATACTTGCTGGATTTTGAAAAATACGATTGGAGCGAACACCGTGAGTTAATTAAGCAGCTGACTCGAACCACAAATCTAAATAAAAACTGTGTCAAGTATAATGGCAATTAACAATGGGGTGAAGTTCAACAACACGGGGTTTAGAGCGATGTGTATATATATCGCAGATCGTATTGTTTCGCGAACAGACGCGCCGCACTCGCCAGAGAATTGATTAAAATGTACTTATACGTACTACTACTGATCTGCAGTTTATCCGCGGCCCACGACGATCGCAGTTTATGGAGCCTCTTGGAGAATATCGTCGATATGACACAGCTGACGCACGTTCCTGAGGACGCTCGTCTGAATATCACACAACTGGCGCGAAAGTATCAATATCCTCTAGAAGAACACACGGTGACTACGGACGACGGATACATCTTAAACCTTCATAGAATTCCAAACCCTAATGGAAGAAACAAGCCGGTCGTGTTTCTAATGCATGGTATTCTAGAAAGTTCAGTCAGTTGGTTGTTAATGGGGCCTAATAAAGCTCTTGGGTATGTGCTGGCGGATAAAGGATATGACGTTTGGATGGGCAACTGTCGAGGCAACAAACACGCTCACGCGCACGTGACGCTGAACTATACGATGACCGAGTACTGGGAGTACACTTGGGAAGAGATCGCGCTGTACGACTTGCCCGCCATGTTGGACTACATCCTCAAGCACACTGAACATCGGAGCCTGTACTACGTAGGACACTCTCAAGGCACTACAATCGGCTACGTTCTATGCTCGATGAAGCCGGACTATAACAAAAAAATTAGAATAATGTTTTCGCTAGCGCCAATAGCTTGGATGGGCCACGTCAAAAGTCCAATAGTGAGAATGTTTTCACCCGCTCACAATCTACTTGGATTTATGTTATCAAGCTTTAACACGTATGCAACAGGAATGGATGGATTTAAAAAAATATCATCTTTCGTGTGTAGTGTTTTTCCAGGAAAATGTGACAATATTTTTTTCTCGCTGTCGGGATATGAAACTAAAGTGAAGAAAACATTTTTGTCTGTTATATTAGGGCATTGGCCTAGTGGTTCGTCTACGTTGCAATTTGTTCATTACGGACAGTTGGTGGAGTCACAACGGTTCTGTCGGTACGACTTTGGTCAAGAAAGCAATTTGATCACATATGGGCAGATTACGCCGCCTGACTATGATCTAAGCAAAGTGACAGTGCCTGTAATGTTATTCTATAGTCCTAAAGACTGGCTGTCTGATCCACAAGACGTTGTAACGTTAAAACATCACCTTGCCAATGTTAATGGGTTATACTATTTAGAAGATTTCACTCATATAGACTATGTTTACGCCTCAGATGCTGTTGATTATATTTATAGTAAAATTATCAGACGTATAAATAATTTTGAAACAAATTTGAGAATTTGAGCCAGGGAATTTTAGACAAGAATTACAACTAGATGGTAAAAAAAACAGCTGGGTGTGTGTGGCTTAAAATCGTGTTTTATTAGATGGTGTACCAGATTGTTTTGAATAAGTGAGTATCGAATAAATGTTGATAAAATATATTTTTGCTCATTTCTGTTTATAGCTTTTCTGATATGCATGTGCTTAGCTGGTATCAGCTAGCAGGCTTTTATGATTATACACTCGATTTTAATACGTCAGTTAGAATCTGCGAGAAGATGATATGGCAAGAAAGGAGATGTCTGATGAGTTAAGTAATAGAGAAGTATGGAAGAAGACATTCTGCGCTTACCCCAAATAAATTGGGATAAGGGACAGGAGAATGATGATGATCGCCTGATGGCTACGAGGGATTAAAGCTGGCCCAGAACGCTTAGCATGAACGCCGTAGAAACGGGCTATGTCGACGGAAGAATCGACAAACTGGCACATTGTCAGTGTTTATCTGTCACTATATGGATTCTTCCGTAGACAAAACTCGTTTCTACAGTCGTCATGCAACGCATCCTGGAAAAAGACACCTTTATAGACCAAGAAAAAACCTATGGCGAGCTTATAAAAACTAATTCAATTCCTTGTCTTACATAACCGGGAAATATCTATATATATGTAGTTTCATACACAATTTTATATAAACTCATGCAATTTCATCAAAACGCAATAAATAAGATCGTAAATATGGCGGCCCGCGTCAACATTCTGCGGCGTCGTTACGCAGTAAACTGTTGCGGTACCACTATTACCGCTACAGATTAAGTAGAATTAGCTTAGGTTGGACGAGTCAAATATCTACATTGTTGAGCATCATCTGCCTAGCCGTTTCCCCAACATTCTTGGGGTCGGCTAGGCAGACCAGTAATTTACATGTAGCGAGTGCTTATCTGACCTCCACAACCCAGTTAGTACTGGGTAATACGATACCCCTTGGTAAGACTGGTAGTAAGACTTTCGGGCCACTCGCAGCCGACGACGGCCGGGACCAACGGTTTAACATGCTATCCGAAGCACGGAGGCAACTCGGTATGTAATGGGTCGCCTGGCCACCCATCCACGGACAAGCGCGCAAGCGCGGCTTAACCTAAATCGACCCGAGCAGCTGTTATTATTGATCCACATGCTCTTCCACATTGTAAAGCAGATGGTGAAAAAACGTATATTTACCCAATATCCAGTTCCTCTTTCCTATTGTACAATTTTTCCTTTTGCTCGGAGAAACTTATGAACTGATCCAACGCTTTCTTGTTCACATGATTATACTTCTTTAGATGCTGATTCGCTTTTTCAAGCTCTTTGAAAAGCTGCAAATAATAATTTATGTTTATTGTAACTATTTAAAAAAACCGGCCAAGTGCGAGTCGGACTCGTGCACGAAGGATTCCATACCATTATTTATAAAAACGGGCTTTTTTGTATGGGAGCCGTATGGCTCTTATTTATTATTAGTTATTACTCTTATTTATTTATATCTCTTTAAATATTTATTGTATTCTGTTTTTAGTATTTGTTGTTATAGCATCAACAGAAATACATAATCTGTAGAAATTTCAACTGACTAACTATCACGGTTCATAAGATACAGCCTGGTGTCAGACGGACAGCGAAGTCTCAGTAATAGGGTTCCGTTTGACCCTTTGGGCACGGAACCCTAAAAATGTGCACTATCTCATTGGTCTAGTTGCAAGTTTATGGGGTTCGATACTTAGGTTGTATTCCTTTGGGAAGGCGTGTTGTTGGGAATAAACAGTCAGAGATGTGTCGTAACTTTCGCCAAACCGCCTAGCGCACGCGAAGAGGCCTGTGTCCCAGCGGTGGGAATTGATAATAATATTAGGAGGAATCAACAGACTCCCAAAATACAGGTATTCTTAGCCTAGTTTGGGGTTCTAATGTCTCAGGCCCATAGATTAAACACACGTACACAACAATTTTCTACACAAGATTTAGATCACGAATTTACCTAAATATAATTCTAGTTTGTTTCGTTCTTGTGTGTAATTTAAAGTTATTAGATCAATGAACATTTATTATTATTTATGTCCTTTTTTACTTCTATACAAGTTTTATACATTTTTAAATATTCCTTAAAAAAAAAACTTTAAAAAATATAATAAAAAGTATTGGGTCTTGGCATTTAAGCCATTGGGTGATACGACTATCGGCACAATGATCGCCGAGTTCACATCAACCTCGCGAGCCAAGTCAAGATACTTATTTATTACTAGCTGTGCCGCGATTTCGTCCGCATGAAATTAGAATTATCTAAAATAGAAGTAGCGTTAGTTACTCCTTATTACATCAGCTATCTGCCAGTGAAAGTCGGTCCAGACGTTCCAGAGATTAGCCGGAACAAACAGACAGACAAAAATTTAAAAAAATGTTATTTTGGTATAATATGTACCGTAATTATATACATTTATATGCATGTAGTAAAAAGCGGTTATTTTAATATTAGAAACAGACACTTCAATTTTATTTATTTGTATGAACAGATATGTTGATTATACAGTATGTTAGGTTAAACGAGGGACATATTGAGGGAGGGTATTCAGTATTCGATTCTCGTCCCAAATATGTAAAAAACCTATAACGTATATAGAAGAATTTTTAATGTTTTGTTTAGTGCCTAGATGTTTTAGACTGTCCTAAGCCAGGTAAGTTTAAAGTATGAAGGGAAAATGGATTATACCTAAGAGTCATTGACCCGCTCACATGTTCTGCGATAGTATTAAGTCGCTAGCGCAAGGGTGTATACAAGTTGCGTGACATTTGCGAAAATTTTGGTATGGTTCTGTCTGTTATTTATCAGTGTTTTTTTTTGTTTATATTTTTATTAGTGTCATGTTAGCATGTACTATTAAGGGTTTGAATATGTCCCTCGTTTAAACTAACATACTGTATAAATGCCGTTACCTGTTTTAATGACATCTTCTGATACTTGGCGTGTAACTCAGGAGCATTGGGCAGTGTGCCCAACGCGGCGATCTTGTCCAGAGATTCTTGTATTTTCTCCTGTAGCAACACTTCTTTAGACGCCATCTTCTCTAAGCCTTTAGCGTCTTCTTCCATCTTGTCTTGTGCTTCTTTTTCCTGTTTGATAATTATTGCTCGTTTATAATTTGTTAATATTAATAATTCAAGTTTATACACAGATACTAACAATTTAAGTTGCAAAACACTCCTGTTTCAAATCAATCAAAAACATACCTTATTCCTCCACTTATCGAGCTCCAACTTGAGTGCCTTCTCATTCTTCACAGCAGCCTGCACCTTCCTCTCAACCTCTTCCAGCTCCTTGTTGATCTGTTTGATACGTTTCTCAGTGGCCGCTAGGTCAGACTTACTGTTCGCGAGGCGACGCTTGCGATCCTCTACTGATATCTCTTGGAGTGCTTGTACTAATTCATCTTTACGTCTGTTGGATAAAAACGGTGTTAAGAATTTGTGCTTGCCATTTTTGTATTGGTGTCAAGGAAAACTATAGGCTATTATGCACGTTTACGCCTGACATAAAAACTGGTGCTATATATTCAGCCCCCCTATTCATAAATGTTCGGATTCGATTTCGATTCGATAAGTCGTATGTCTATCTTGTTTTGGCATCGAAATTAAATCCGAGCGTTTGTGAATACGGGGGCAGGACCCTTCAGGAAGCCGAAAGGCACTTGATTCAGTACCTATATCCAAATTGTTCGCATATTTTTTCAAACACTAGTTTTTAATCTATTCACTTTGTATTTTTTTTTTTAATTAGTTTGTATACCTCGATGACCCCTGGTGGCGTACCATGACGTCTTAAAACATTATTGTTCCATTCTTATTCCAGAGTGAAAAAGAGACGGAGCTATACAGGTCGTCTAGCTCCATCTCTTTCCCACTCTGGAATAGGAATGGAACAATAATGTTTTAAGTGTCATAGTAACCCCCCGGCACTATTCAATGCCGCGTGCATTTTTCACAATGCTTTGAGTGCGTTATATCAAGCCTTATCGTAAACCGTGATGTTTTCAATCCAAAAGAAAAGTCGTTTCCCAGCAGTCATTTTGACGTAGAAATACCTACTTACTTGATGTATATATTACCGAGTGGCGGTCGACCATTTCTAGTCTTTATTACTTAGGGCATAAGGGTAAAAAGTGGCAGACAGTCAGTGAACTCGGTAGTACATAATACCATGGTTAGTAATAGTTATTTTTGTGGTGGTATTGGTTGTTTGTATAACTTTGTAAAGTACATGTTGACACCGCAGCCTAATAGACAGATATACAAATATCTGTCTATTAGTCTGCTTATGGTATTGTAACTACTAAACAATTGATTAAAGACATTTATGAATAAGATGAAAGTTTTATAGGATTATCAATGCAAACTTTGTGTCAATGCACAAAAAATTCACACTAATACATCATGTATTAGTGCAAGTTACAAAAGCTCACGAAAAAACAAACAAAAATTTCATTTGCCACCTTCTAGAAATCAGGTTCTCAATCCTATACCTTGGATAGCGGGCTGGTTTCCGCAACTCCGTCTAAAGCGCGTATTTTGCGTACGGTATCCTATACCTTATTAAATTGAATACTCACCTAATCAGGTTATTAGTAAGCAGGTTCTCGAGCTTGTTCTTAGTGGCTTCCAAGTTCATCCTAGCACTGAAAGCCTCCTTGTTCTCCTGCGTCAGACGTCGGATCGCGTCGTTCAGTTCGTCCACCTTGCCCTGGTCTGCCGTTGATAGTTGCTCCATTAACTCCTGTTGGGTAACAAATCAATTGGTATTGTGAAAATTATATTATATTGCTTTCTTTATAATAAACAACCAAATATTATAACTGAATATATTATAAATGGGTAGGGGAGCGTTCAAGTATTACGTAACGAATTTGAAGGGAAGGGGGGGGGGTCTTCTGAAACGTTACGATGCGTTAGGCGGGCGGGAGGGGAAATTTGAACTACGCGTTATGTAACATTGTTTTAACCCTTTAGAACGGTCGCGTAGATATTTTCTCGCGGCGCATTACCTGGGGTGGAGAGGGGGGTACAAACAGACGTTACGGCGCGTTACATAGGAGGGAGGGGGGGTCAAAAATCTCCAAAAATTACTTGAACGCTATAGCACAGTAGCAATTGTTCCGTTCATTTTAGAGAACATCCACCGGCCGGTGGAACATAATCTAGATTTACGTTACCTGATGCAGTTCAGACTCAAGTCCCTCCTTAGTGGCCTGCATGGCCTCTAGACTTGAGCGACACTGAGCCAGAGAACGTTCTTTGGGGCCGCGGAACCTTTCTATCGAAGCCAATTCTTCTTTCATTAGACGGATATCGGCCTTCACTTTGTCGAATATGTCTCTGGAAGAAAGTTTCTATTAGCATCGAAACTTCATTAATTCACGTAATATTGTGTCATTCAAGTATGCTGTCTGTTAGTTTTTAATATTGGCGGCAAAGACATTTCAAATTCTATAGAAGTATTACAATAGAACACATCTGGACCAAACGAATAGACACCAGCACGCATAGAAACGAGTTTTGTCTACGGAAGAATCGACATAATGACAGATAGATAATGACAATGTCAGTTTGGCGATTCTTCCGTCGATATAGCCCGTTTCTACGGTGGTCATGCTATATTACACCATATTTAGACCCGAACTTAACATATTTAATTAAGAATTCTACATTTTTATACCCATGACTACCCAAATTCAGACACCCAACATATTTCTTATAAAGGAAGTCATATAACGAATTAGGGGTATTTATCGAATTAGAAAAACGTGCCAAACTTGGCAAGATGCTTCGAAACATAAACGAACTTTACGAAGCATCTTGGCGACCATATTTCTGTTTGTTTCAAGCAACAATTGAACTGTTCTTAGTATTACTTACTTAGCCTTCCCCTGTTTAGTCTCAGTCCGCTGCATCTCGGACACTATGGAGTTGATGCTGGTCTCAGTCTTGTTGAGCTCCTGCCGCAGCGTGCTCAGCTCGAGCTCGAGCGTGGTGATCTGTTCCATCAGCTCCGAGCGAGTCTTCTGCATCTCCAGGCGGGAGCGGGACTGGTTGAAGTAGCCGCCCGTTAGGGAGCCTTTGGATGATACCTGTTGGATAATGTGAGTGTTCGAAGAAGTTAGGCTGACAGAGAAAGCACATCTCAAAGTGGTCATTTTGGCACAAGAGTTTCCTTAAATACAACGAAAATAAGCATTAAGAAAGGATTTTTGAAGAAAATGTGCCCCTAAAAGGCTTAAAAGGATGAGTTAATCATTATTTATAGTGGGATGGCGAGCCCACTGCTTGTAAAGAAATAAATCACAACTTGACAAAATGTATCGTATTGTATAACGGACTGGTGTGCGCAACTCCAAAGCAAGTATTTTGCGTACGGAACTTGTCAACTTAGATAGAGTTGAAATTGGCTTGCGAATTATAAAAATTCCCTGTGGCATCTCAAACTTCGCTACAAAGAATATGCTTGAGCGATTTGATTGTCAATTAGTGCTGAACGTAAAATGGGTAAGGGTCAGCACACACTGATAAAACACAAAGCATAAATTGATAATAAAATATGTCACCACTAAAATAGAATCCAAAATAGGATGCCAAACCCTCTCTTATGGATCCTTGTGTGTTCGTGCCCATTTTTAGCTAGCGAAACTCCGTAAAACTGATGGGTATATATTATTTACTGAAAACTTGACTGCACAGAACACGCTAGATTACCTGATCTCCTTCCAAGGTGACACAATCCAGATGAAACTGCTTGCCGAGCTCGGTGGCACACTCCAAGTTCCTGCAGATGAGCGTTTTGCCAAAGATGTACTTCATAGCCTTCGCGTATTTAGCGTCGTACTTCAGCTTCTGTACCATGGCTATAGCATTCTAGAAGGATGAAAACGGAGAAAAAAGTTATGAAAAGTATGAAACGTTTTTGTAACATTAGACAGTCAAAACATAGATTGTCTACTATGCTTTTTATTGATATTTCAAATCATCATCTGCCCAGCGTTTTTCCAATAGGGGATAATCACATATTTTTTTATTTGTCTTTCGGGTAGATTATTGAAAAGTATTGGACACGTATTTTTTCTTTTTTCACGTGGTCATAAAATTACGGAGATATACTGAGTTGAAATGGCGCATGACGTCACGTGTAGGTAAATTTTATACCTACTTGTGACGTAGTGAGCCCCCACTCTCCAACTTTCTTACGTTTTTTGCAATTTGCAAGACAGGTTGTAATGTTGATTAAAATGTGATTTGAGATCGTAACAAATATGGATTTACTGGATTGTAATAATTTAAATCATCAATACAACCCTTAACCTTAGTTCATTTAATTCCATTGAATGAACAACAACTTTTTCATGAAATAGTCATTTAATTCCAATGAATGAACTTAAAGTTTGAATTGATGATTTTAACGAGTACAATAGGGGATAATCCTATTTTTTTTCTTTGTCCGTCGGGTAGTTTATTGAAAAGTATTGGACACGTATTTTTTCTTTTTTCACGTGGTCATAAAATTACGGAGATATATTGAGTTGAAATGGCGCATGACGTCACATGTAGGTAAGTTTTATACCCACTTGTGACGTAGTAAGCCCCCACTCTCCAACTTTAATGGGTTCTTACTAAGTAATTTTTTGATATTTTGATAAAACAAAAAATACGTGTCTAATATTTTTGTATTACCTGTCTGACGGACAAAATAGAATGTCGTTTTCTTTACCCAGTCCGATCCCCTATTCTATAAATACATACGTTTTAGGGCGCGAATAATAATTTGTTCAAGATAAAACTCAACACTGTCCAGCGAATTTCGCCAGTTACCCTGTCGTTTCCAAGAACCAGATGAAGCTGAATACCAGTATATTTTACATGGAGCAACTGCCATGTGTCTTCTGCCATAAACCCATAACTAGAAAACACGATAGCGATACCCCTTGGTAAGACTGGCAACTACGAATCTAGCGACAAGCCAGTCCCCCAAACTAGTAAACTTTTTGAAAGAGAAAATAAAAGGAGGTTTGTTGAGCTATTTTCTCTCTTATCCAGTTACTGATTACACCAAAAACACGAACCCCGTATGTACGAGCCAGTAATGCTCGTACAGCAAAAGTGTGTTTCTGCGCTCGTAATTAATAACGCTAAACGTACCTTATTTATTTATTTATGTACACACATAACACTTAACAGGACAATACATTAAGATACAAGAGCACAAAGGTACTGCTTATTTCAAAAGAAATTTCTTCCAGCAGACCTGCGAGAGGAAAGTTGGATTAGAAATGTAGACACAGTGTGTAGAAAAGATAGAACAGGAAAAAATTAAATTAGAGCTTAAAACAAACTTAAAACCTATATAAAATAAACATACATACAAATAAATACACATATAAAAATTAAAAGTAAATAATATATAACAACCTTATTAATATTATAACATAAATTCAGTTGTCACTAAAACTCAAACACGAGCGGGGCAATCAATAAAAACATTGCATCAAGTGTGGCTAAGATAACTTAACAATCTCATCTGCCTAGCCTTTTTCCCAAACTATCTTTGTCGACTTCCAGTCTAACCGGATGCAGCTGAGTACCAGTATTTTACATGAAGCGACTGCCTATCTGACCTCCACAACCCAGTAACTGGGTAATATAATACCCCTTAGTAAGACTTGATGTCAGAATTTGGCTTCTGACTACTCGTAGCGACTGTCAAAGATCTACAAATGACAGCCGGGACCAACGGCTTAACGTGCTTTCCAAGGCACGGAGGAAACTCGGTACGTAATTATGGTCACCCATTTACGGAACAACCTCAGCAAGCACGGCTTACCTTAAAGATTGACCCGTGCGGCTGTTATTATTTAGCCACGAGCTCCTAAGGTAACTTTACAAACATAACTTAATTAAGTGTGAACTACCTTCCTACAACAATTACTAGGATATCAGTCAACGACGAGAATACCCCAACACCGTATTTAATTATCAAGAGAACTTACATTATCATTAGGATACACCATATCCCTGACTTGCAGTCTGTTAAGTGGCATGAATGTAACCTCGCCGGGCAAGCTCTGTCTGTTCATCTCCTTCAGAATCTTAGTACCCACTGTATCTGATTCTACGATGTGGTGAAACAATCTGTTACCAGCTGTCACCTACAAACATGTAAATTTTTAGTATACATAGTTTTCATATTTTCCGAGCGGACAACGGTAATTGTTATTTTTAATCTTATGTCAAAGTCATAAAACCCACATTTGTGGTAAACAAAAGTTGAAAAACAGATTCCTAATACCAACAACAAATGATGTTGTTAGCAAATATGAAATATTCCACGTTGCCAGCAATATTCTGGCAAGACTAGTCCATGTTGCTAAAAGTTGTGAGCAACTCTTGGTGACAATTAATTTAGGACTTTAAAGTCACAAGGCGCCCGCCCACTCGATTTGTAACAGCTACCCATGGTTTTTCAAGTCTTTATGACGAGAACTTAACAGGGTGTAACAAAAAGGGTATATACATGTTTCTCCATCGGACAAAAATCATAACGCACATTTGGGTCGAATAGGTATTGCAATTTTGTATGAGCCGGCAGATAATTTTTTCGCTGAAAAACAATTTTATGATGAAAAACATGTTCAGTTTGATGGTCTGTAGCACACCCTTAAGTATTTATATACCCTTTCCGTTACACCCTGTCTATTCAAATCATAATTTATTTCTTAAGGGTGATAATAATTACCTCGACCGCGGTATAAATAGTCTTGTCACATGTGAAATTTTCGATAACAGGTCCGTAGTACTGCGTCGCTATCTTAGCCCATTCTCCTCCCCTCTCTTGGAATGTCTCCAGTACTTTGCGTACACTGTCCCGACCATTTAAAATGGGCTGCAAAGGAATAAGTTTTTTTTTTAAATAAGGTTCATTATTGGATCAAAGTTTTTTATCGACCAGGTTGTTAAACATTGGGGAAGAAAAAGGTGATCATGATGGGCAGACATCTTATACATTTTCATTGCAATATTGTTGACTTTGTTAAAAACAATGTTAACTTGTTAGTATTTTCTTGGCAATGCCGCTGATAGGGAAGATACTTGCCTATCTGTCTCGGTGCACAGATTTAAGTACACACTTTCGTTGGTATTTTAAGTAGGTAGTAGATATGGGTCGAACCGTCAAACAATAATTCGTTCGTGTACCTAAAGATGCGTACAGACTATGTAACATATTATATAACTTGTGTTTTATAACACGTCCACATTATGTAACCTTGTTATTCAACATTGCAACATAAAACAATACTGTACACATTAGAATAACAATGCAATATAACAATGTTATATAACCATTTTCACTTGTCGTTCTTCAGTGCCAATTCAGTGCTATCCACAATGTCGACACGAGAGGACGTTTTGCTGGCTGCGGCAGCGACTGTTGTATTTTTAAATAACAAAAGAAAAACAGAAAAACGTAGATGCTGGGTTCGTCCTAGTTTTTAATAGTTATATAACATTGTTGTACATATCAGTAACATGTTATTATAACATGTTTCATAACATTTAGTGTCCACATTAACTGAAACATGTTATATAGCAATGTTGTATAACATGTTATGTTATATAGTCTGTATGCACCTTAAAACCCGCCTCCCGAGTCGCCGTTATATGTAGCTATAGATTTCAGTATACAAGTAAAAATGGATGAATATGGTAGCGAAAGTGTTGAATAGATATAATAATACCTTTCCCGCCATAGATCGCAGCGCTTGGTCAGCCTTTGCCAAATCTTCCTTTAGAGACGATAGATTCTGTGTCAGTGACGTTTCTTTGCGCCATAATTCACTGAAAATAAAAGAAGTGTCTTGTTAAGGATTAACACCGAGTTTGCTGATCAAAGACTTAATATTAAATTAATAGAAAATGGGGTCTTCATCTTTTATGTAACTTCAATATCAAACTCTGGGCTGACAGAGGCTAGCAGATTTGGATATGGTATTTTCGGCTTCATCATCATCATTAGCCTATAATGTTCCCACTGCTGGGACGCAGGCCTCCTCTCCTATGAGAGGGAGTGGGCTGTAATCCACCACGCGGGCCAAGTGCAGTAGCGGTCTTCGAATTTTTTGTTCTAGGACATGCCCGTTTCCTCACGATGTTTTCCTTCACCGTTAGAGGGCAGCGGTGATGAAATAAATTACACAAAGTAATGCGCCCTCCTGGGTTCGAACCCAAGGCTTTTCGGCTTACTACTAATAAAAATAATAACTCTTTTTATCCCCGAAGGATTTAGGCAGAGGACCTAGCAGTACACCACCATTTTTTTTTTATCTTAAAAGGTGGAACTACCTTTTGTAGTAAGCAACGACTTATTGTCGGGCCTACGCTGTCCTCCCATACTTAAGTACTAACGCTGTAACTTCAAATATTGTAAAACCAAATGATTTTAAAAGAGTAACCATGGAGTTTCTTGCCCGTTCTTTTCCATAGGAAACGACCAACCCGAACCGTGCACCTTTTGTTGACGTTTTATAAGTGCCCATGTAAAATAAAATGTTTTGATTTTGCCGTTATGTTTAAGTCCCATATTATAGGATGAGCCTATTGTCAACACCCAGGCACATATCCAGACTCCGTGGCTGTTACTGACCAATTCCTGATAGAAAAAACCAATGTCAGTTTGCCCGGGGATCAAACCCACCTTGGACCTTATGCTTAGCAGTCGCACTTGTGACTACTGCCCCCCTAGCATGACCGTTCTATCTCTATTCTACCAAGAAACGACAGGAAATCTTTTCTATACAACTTGACATTTCTTCGGCCCGAGCATGGCGCGCACCGTCGACTCGCGTTTCTACGAAGACATAGACAGAAATTCTTTCCATAGCAACGGGGACGTATCACGTGATGTTTATATTACCTGAATATTATTACGTTTACGTTAACAAAAAAAAGTTGCCAATTGCACAAGTTTTTCATTTTTCGTGGGCGGGATAGTGTTGCTGCATCTTGGATCCAGGCCTGGATCTTTTTCGCGAAATTAAACCTAAATATTTTAAATAACATTTCAACCTTTTGAACGTAACTCAACGCAACCACGAAACGTATTTCTCGTATTTCGTTTTTAATAAGACTAGTTTGACATTTGTCAGAAGTAATGTTTCTACCCCCAAATGTCAAAAGAAGAGAAAATATGGTCGTCATGCTCGACGTTGTAGACTTGTGTCGATGGAAGAAAAGAAACATTTGTTTTCTACATTCTTAACATCGCCATGCTTGGGACGATAGAAATATCTGTCAAATTGTCGATTCTTCCGTAGACATAGCCCGTTTCTACGGCGGTCATGCTAGGCCGGCTGGACCTCGTTGATCCAGTAGTCACAAGTGCGACGAGTCAGTCAAGGAGTCAGTTTACTTTTACTAATAGTTATAGTATACATACTTTCTCGCGCTCTGTTCCTGATCCTTCCTCTTCTTACACTCGTAGTACTGCTTGTTGTGCTCATCGATGGCCACGCGTTGTCTCTCCATCTCTTTCGTAGTCTCTTCTATTCTCTTCTCGAGTTCCGTCAACTTGTTAGCGTCGCGGCGAAGGTCGTCACGAAGTTTTGTCTCGTGATCCTTCTTGTCTTTTATTTGTTTGTTGAGAGACCTGGAATGGGAGGTGTGTGTTAGAAGTTAAATGGAAGTACTGGAGAATATGAATTGGGAAGAATAGAGAAATTCATATAGAAATATTGATTATGAAACATTCCATCATCTGCCTAGCCTTTTCCCAAACTATCTTGGGGTCGGCTTCCAGTCTAACCGGATGCAGCTGAGTACCAGTATTTTACATGAAGCGACTGCCTATCTGACCTCCACAACCCAGTAACTGGGTAATACGATACCCCTTGGTAAGACTGGATGTCAGGCTTCTGACTACTCGTAACGACTGTCAAAGATCTACAAATGACAGCCGGGACCAACGGCTTAACATGCTTTCCGAGGCACGGAGGAAACTCGGTATGTAATTATGGTTACCCATCCACGGACCAACCTCGGCAAGCACGGCTTAACCTTAAAGATCGACCCGTGAGGCTGTTATTATTTAGCCACAAGCTCCTGGGCATAAATTATTCCTTGTGTAGCACACAAAAAAATATACACAGAACGGAGGGTTCAGAACAGGGGTTGTAGAGACAAAACAGGGCAGGTGTACCACGGTGCTTACCTTTACCTGTACATGGCGTAGTATGGATGTTTAAAAGAACAAATGGAGTTGTTCGAAGTCGCGTGAGAAACTTGTTTTAAAATTAAGTGCCGTATTTCCGGCCGGGCACTGTAAATACCTTCCTTGTTACAAAAGTAAACATCATCTTAGTTGGCAAAACACATAAAAGTCATACATATTATGTAACATACTTGAGTTCCTTTTCGATCCATCTGTCCCTGTCTTGCTTGGAAGTGAACTGTGTGCCTCTGCCCTGCTTGGCATACAGCTCCTGCCGTTTCTGCTGGTTCAGTGCTAAAGCTCTGGTACATTCCTCTTCGCGTGCTTTCATCTCTTCGTATTTAGGCTTTAGTTCTTCAAGCTCGCGTTCTTTTTCAGATATCTGTTGGCGTAGACGCTCGAGCTCGCCTTCGGCTCTTTCCTAAGGATTTTTATGAATTGTGTTATGTCAGATCTAAATGCAATCTGCTTTAGTTAACAACCAGATAATTTGGAGGCCCAACAATCTAGATAAAAACTGTAAATACGTGCAGTTGTAATCACAGCTGAAAGTGAAATAACAAGTTTTTGATTTACTTTAATCTATAGACCCTTAGCCACCAGCAGAAACCATTTTTATATTTTTAAACGGTTTCTTTAAGAAATATGTAGAAATGTGCCTACAGATGAATAAACGAAATAATAATGTAATCAGCCTATACTGTTCCCACAGTTGGGACATTGGCTATTCTCTGCAAGAGAGTGGGCGTAATCCACCACGTGGGCCTATTCACTATCATGGACTACTATGTTTGCTTACCTTAGACTTATTATCTCCATCGACGTCATCCGACAAGTCCTTGATACCAAGTTCCAGCTTTGTTTTCTCTCTCAACAGCTGTTGTTGTTCTGTTGATAAGATGTCTTTCTCTTCGCGAGCCGCCGCCACGTCCTTGCGAGCCTCTTTTAACTTTCTGTAATATTTGAAAACACATTAGATATACTAAGTATTAGAATTATAAAATTATGAATTTCATCTACATAAGTTTGGACCATCTTGGTCCAAACTTATGTAGATGAAATTAATAATTTTGATTTCCATGACAATGTAACGTGCGTGCGTAATATTTTAAAAGCTGTAACGTTTTCTGTGGAAGAATCTAACTACAGGTAAGAACAATGGGATATCATGAAAAGTAGGTTGTGGTAACTTTGGCAGATATCCGGTAACATAGTTGTAATGCAATGCAGCTGCAAAGTTGCGTGATTTTTTTAAAATAAAGTACATTCTATTTATTTCACATTACATACATTCTCATCATCATACTAGTATGTTTTAAATCATCATTCTAGTATGATTGAATCATCATACTAGGGCTAGCCCTAGTATGATGATTCACCTCCTCCACTGCCAGACACTTTGTGTGGTAGAAAACCCTCACCAGACGCCTTTAAAAATGTTAAATTGTAAAAGGACTGAGGTCATTTTAAATAGGAATTTTATATTTGTTACTGGGTGTTACTTACTGTCTGGCGGCTTGGGAAACCGTTTCAAAAAGTTTTCATACAAAAACTTTATGAGGCGATTAATAAGGACTAGCATTACCTATTAGCTTCTCTGACATGTTCCTGCGCCTCTCTAACCATATCAGCGTAATGTTGCTGCTCTTTACCACTGTTTGAGCGCATTTTCTCCAACTAAAAAATAATACAATGTTATAGTGACTTAAATTCATTAACATAAGGTTTAAAATGCAGTGATTAATGCTCGTGAAATGCAAAAGATTATTATTTCACAATTAACAAATGCTTTGCATTGCAAAGACAACACAGTCAATTTCACACTAACTGAGTTTACTACTCTACTGTACGTTACTTTTTTCCTGTGAGAATGTAATTAAAACAAAGTTAAATTATTCAAATTGGGCTTATAATTAGCAGTCAAGAGAAACCCCCCTTCGCCACTTTCTAGTTTTTAGCTACGATGAAGAAGTGGCAGAACCCCCAGAAAACTCAATAGGATAATAGCTATATGGGAGATCCAGAAATGGCTGAAATTCAGTTGGTAAGTATAATGTGCAAGAACAAGTATTATTATTAGCTTTTGTGTATTATGCCTCCATCCTTCATTAAATATTTCTCTTACTTCTTCAAGCTTCCTCTTGTTCTCTCTATGTTCGGTATCATGAATAATGAACTCTAACACACGCCTGGCTCTGTCCCACTTCTGATACTCCTTCAATTCTTCTTTCTCCTCCTCCAAAGTCTTGAGACGCTCCTCAATTGTTTGTAAGAATTCATTGATTTTCTCCACCTGTATTGAAACAAACCAATTAATACTTATGAAGGAAAATTTTCAGCATTTGTCTATAAACTGCTTTTCTTTGCCATCCAGTAATATAAAAGCAAACACTGTTTCTTTTTTACAAAAATAGGCTTTCCTTTTGATAGTCTAAAATAAAGTCACACATAAGTCGTAAATTGTTGATTAAAAAAAAAATACCAGATAATATTAAATTGGTAGCTAGACTGCCTGCATATAGCAAGGCAGGACATTTAACACATACATCAGTTTGTCAGTTATGGGGGCTATTCAATGGAGGCAAGAGAGCAAAAGCTTACAGGAATGGGAATGGTTGGCTTTTTCTGCAAAATCTAAAATATATCATCTAGGCCTAGGGCAACAATGTAGAAGTGTTACCTTTCCAACAGTCTCTTTGAGAATAGTGACAGATTCTTCTCTGCGTTCATCATACACTCTGGTACCAGCCACTTCTCTTAGGAGCTTCAATCTGTGTGAGTCAGGCGCTATGGCCATTTGATTGATCTGTAATAAAAGATGTTAACATAGTCATAGAGAAGTCACACACAGCTCACAGTTCCTTGGTACACCAAGCAACACCAGTGAACCGCTGGCCTTTCTCGGAAACTAGGGTGGAACAAATAATGTTCCAACGGACGTGGAGTTGCAGACACAGGCCCATTATACAATACAAATAGATATTAACTTTCAATAAAAAATTACGACAAAAATAATATGCTGCTATTCTGAGACTACTTTAGGAGCATAGTACAGGATTTCTTGATATTTTTTTTGCGGTAGTTAGATTCTTGGGAGATCAAAGATTTATGAAAGACCACTAAACCTAATATCCATCTTAGGATGGGAAATCTTTCCTTTGTCTAAGATTGATTTATTGGCTGATTAATATGTTGAAGTAATCAAAATTTATCTTGACTAAAAATGTTATTTGCTATTTTTGTGCACAAATTAACTTGTTGATATAAAAATTGATTTGTTCCATACCTTTCCCTGTTTGACAATATAGTATGGGTTGGAGTTCGACAAGCCAGCACTCTCAAGTAGATTGAGTACCTCAGATCGAGGCACCACTTTTTTGTTGAGGAAGAACTGATCCTTCTTGGATCCAATGACTCGGCGAAGGAAGATTTCATCTTTTTCTATCTGAAATTATGAAGTTATTGAAGTGAAACTTCTTATGCGGCTTCCAACAAGTTTAACGCTACCATGTAGGGGGAATATTTTCTAAAACTCACTAAGAGATGGCAGTATTACAAGATTTGTGACTACGTAGTTCTACTAGGTACGCAAGCTGGCGTGCAAACAGTCTTGCATTCGACTCTTCGGTGTGACCAGCCTATGCTCAATTTCCATGAGTAGAATAACCTCGATAAACTTATGTAATAAAAATAATACAACAAGAAAACAACAAAATATTATTCAGAAACTCAATAAAATAACGAGAGTGAATGCGCGGCACTCGAACGCATGTGCGTGTAGTATTACGAAGTTTCACTCCTTCCGCTCGGAGGGACTCCACGCACTATTTTTTTTATATTTGAATGAAAGAAAATTGATATGTTATTCGAGGTTTATTGAAATCTAAAAATAACTAAAAAAGCAGTTTATAAGGACCTAGAATGAATAAGTTAATAGATGATTATTTAAAACCTACTTTTTCTGTTCTAATAATTAAGTAGATTGCGATGAGTTCCACTTTTGACATCAATAAATGCACACAATCATGCAAAATGTTACAAAATTCAACATTCTCAAGATATTCTTATCAGGTAGAATAGAAAGTTGCTCTACTTCGCCATATCTGTTAATTTATTATTGGGTTAATGGAACCACTTTTACATAGGTAAAAAAAGAATTCTTTACATAATATTGAACTATTTTATTTTATTATTTATAACTATGGGTAACAACTAAGTAAGGTGAACCAATATAATATCTGAAATAAAGATTGTACTATACTTGAGAAAGAAATAAAAAGGTTATTCTTTTCTATCCCTTCTCTGTCCATGCTGTAAGGTTGTGGGACTGACTTCCGCCTAGCATTCGTGATTTAAAGACCATTCATTTCACTGTTCGAAAATAGAGTGAAAGAGCATTACCTTTCCTCTCAATTGCAATTTAAATATATGTACATAAAGACATTTTAAAAAAAAACTGCTGTTCTATACATTTTGACCATGTAGGTATTGCACTTTTGTAGGAAGCAGCAGATTTTTTTTTAAATTATCCATGAAAAATTTCTATGTGGGGGTTCAGAATTATGTACTGACTATGTGGTAAGCGTTTTCACGTCGGTGTCCCTTACACCCTGTATTGTTGTACATTTGTTTATATATCTTATCATTATGCATTTATATTTAGGTAATAGTTTAGATAAAGTAAGGTAAGACATGATCACATTTTTCTCTTCCCTCTCTCACACCTCTACATTTCTTTTTCGCATGTCTGCTGGCAGAAATTTCTTTTGAAATAAGCAGTACCTTTGTACTCACAATATTTTATGTTTTTTTCTGTGGTGTATACTCCGGAGTGTGAATTTTACAGAAACAATAAATGAAAGCATTTGCATAATATCAGACGTGTGCTATCAAAAATGTATGTAAGAAATAAATTTTCATTTACAAGAAATCTTTAACTGAAACATTACTTACTGGTATCCTGTTGTCAGAATTGTCAAAGATGATTTCAACGAAGGCAGAGATGACTCTTGGGCCAGTACCTTCGTGTAACAGGGCGAGACGTTGCTCTGGTCGCAGATGAGAAAACTCATCACTTAACACAAATTGTATGGCTGAAAAACATTGACAAATGAGATACACTAAGTAATGATATTTGAATAAACTTGGTTGAATGGTGCTGTATAGACTTGGTGTGCAGCATTGAGTCTTTAGATATTTCAGGAAAGTGATTGTCAACTTAGTACGCAAGGTGTCAATACTTACCATGGAAAAAGTTACTTTTCCCGGAACCATTACGCCCGACAACGACATTGTGTCGTTTGTCGAACGGCTCCACAACAATTTGCTCACGATAACTCTTGAAACCCTGGATTATCACCTGTAAACAGAGGCACAATACAATAGCGTCATTTTTTAGTTACGAAAAACTGTTGTAGCACGAACATATATTAAGACTTTGTAGTCTCGAAATCATTAAAATGTAGGTAATTCACCTGTTTAATATGCATTTTAATTTTTAACAGATGGTTAGTATAAAAACTACAATAATTGTTTATTTTAGTGTAACGTTGACCCAGACCGCCATTTCGAAACGCCAAAACTTGACGTTGACGTTTCGCGCCAACCTACTAAGCGGCGGCAATTAAGCACAGATTATGTACGCGGTCGGATACGCAGAAAGTACGTTTTTGCAATTTGTCGACTGGTTTTATAAAATTAATGTTTTATTAATTTTCAAACCTTTTGATTTTATTATGAGAAACCAAGAAGTTTTTATTTGATTGCTTTACTCTAATCTCAATATACAGTAATAATTGATGATTCTATAATTTTAACATAATGAGGACACTGTGCGCTATCACCTCAGGAATGTGTGAATAATAAATTATCATCGTTTAACTTGTTGTTTTTTTTCCATCTAAGTCACGTGTTAAAAACTTAAATAAGCACGGGTCTTATATTATGAATGTCGTGACAGACACGCCTTTGTAAAGTTAGGTACATACATAAGAAAATAGCTTCAAAGGGTCGTCGTTACTGAAATTGGTAAGAAGGACTATACATATACGCAAAAACGCTCACCACGTATGTAGTCATTAGTCAGTATATCATTCTGAACCCCCCCCCCCACCACCACAGGATTTATTCATCGAGTTTTTTTTTACATCAGCTGTTTCCCACAAAACATTTATTACCTAAATGGTCAAAATGTATGGAACAGGTGTTTCTTTTTTATTAACGATACCGACGACGAGGTGTAAGCATCCCGTATAATAACATTGCAGAATCGTACCCTAAAGGCGGAAACACACTTAGTTACGTGTCGTGGCGTGTCGTGACGTGACGCGCCAGAAGCATTCGGTTTCATACATCGTTGCGACACGACACGCCATGCAAATATGTCCATAACTATATTAAATGTATGAAACCGATTTGCTTCTGGCGCGTCACGGTCACGACACACCACGACATGTAAGTATGTTTCCGCCTATATTTAACACGTCTCCCGAACGAATATACCTAAGGTTTTATTGGTAAATCTACCAATTTTCAGTGTCCTCTATAGCAGGAAAGATCATTGTAGATTATGCTCTTGTTGAGCCATCGGCCTCGCTAGGCCCATGCAAGATCAATATTGACGCCGTCTGTTAAGTATGTTAATAGACGGAAAAGCCCTGCTGTGAGAATAATAATATCAGAAAGCTTATTTGGGTGAATGCCAACATATTTCTTTCGAGGGGAAACCCCCCCGCCTATAAGCAAAGCATTGTGTGTTGGAGCTTACCCTCCCCATTCATGTCGGTGACCTTGGTCGGCCTGAGTATGAAAATAGGGATTTTATAGATAGGTACATGCATTGTTGTTCCCGGAACTTCTCCCGTGTAAAAATATTACAATTCTCTGCGATCGAAGGAACCTACTAGGTTTTTCATTATTTTTAGGTTGAAATAAATGTTCTCACAAAACTCATAGAAAAGGATAGGAAAGGAAGAATGTTATGAAACTAAAGACTATCTATTTATGTTATGGAATGCAAGAAAAAAGCGTGACTTGACCGTGCTACTACCGCAGTTGAAAGTAGTAGCACGGGCTATAGATAATTGCCCGTGTTACTATTGGCGGTGGTTGCAAACTAATAAAAGAAAGAAAAACATTATGCCCGTGTTACTACTGGTAGAACGAATGGCAGTAGCACGGTCAAGTCACGGTAAAAAGTGCGTACTTTTATTAGAATAAAACTTTAAAATCTATTTCTTTGGATGCCAATTATTATTGAGACAAGCTCATTATTAATTCAGAGGCCTCTTTAAAGGCTAAAATAATCGATTACGCAATCATTATAACGAATTCGAAATGATGAGGTTACTGAACTATTTACTTGACTTACCAATAGCCAGTATAGCCACTCTATTCCTAATCTATGGCCAATAATTCTGCGCAGGATTCTTCTAAGAGCGGTATTTGCTTCACAAACCTGCGTAGTCGACGGAATAATGAATAAATTAATTCAAATCAACGCTAATGTTTTATTATGAGCGATCTTCAACAAAGATGTTAATTTAAAACTGTACTGAGTATATTATGTACTTACTTGCCGAATAAAATTCGTAAACTGTACTCAAATACGTCACCGACAATTTAATATCAAGGACAGAAACAGAGGACTCTTAATTATCAAAGTTCATTTTTAATTGATTAGAGCTTTGGTATGGAAAATTTTGTGTTAGCTGGTAATTGCAATGTTAAAAAAATATCCTATTTGTGCATCCAGCAGATAACTGAAACTGGCTGAAACTTCCTCTATGGGCATCTTTTCCAGTCTTTTTATTTTCGCCAAGGATTAGAACGAAAGAAAACCGCTGTTTTTCTTAAAAGGCTATCACTAAAAGTCATCCACCTCTACCTTAAAAATGGTACCTGTTATAAATAGAGATAAAGATTAGGTAGGTAGTCTAGGCATAGTAAATTACCCTTTGGAGTTGGAGGAACACGTTTATCTATGCATTGAGGTCTTGTAAGAATTTCTATTACCTGTTACTTAGTATTATTTAAAGTAGATGGTTTTATATCGTAATTTATTATTGAATAAAACTTCGATCAATATAATGATCTTATAAATAGGATGTTCTCTATGAAGGCAATAATAATAAGGTAATGACAATGTACCGGGGACCTCTTCGGAGAAACCGAAGGTTTGTCTTTGCAATTATGGATGGAGTTAAGATGACGAATAACTACCGGATATTTATTGTGAAGGATTATGGTTTCTAATCCTGGAATAACGAGATCTCGATATTGCGGGATACCGCATCATTTTTAGATTCCGCATGTCGCTGGATGACGGGTGCGGGATCCGCGGCATTTGCGGGAGTGGAAAGAAACATGCACACGACCTCTCGCGAGGGCGATCGATCGGGTCCGATCTTACTTTGCAACAGGAGTTGGAGTTAATTAAATATCGTCAGCATGTAATTTACTTTGCCCGTCACCATCTTGAGCTACACTTGAATTCATCATAAAAAGAAATGACTCTCTATGAATCTGGGGCGTCAATGTGGAAATATCTTACATTTAAAGCTTAAAAAGTAATACCGCCGATTAGTGTGGAAGCCGAAAAGGGCCTTTTCTGTTGCTGGCTGTATTGCCTCTAAAATACGATATCCGTCACATTATCTCCTAGTGTTATCGTCTGGCTAACGGAGAGTACTTGGATTGACAAAAGCTTGTAGACAGGATTACCCATCAGCAACTTGCTCTAAAATACAGCCTTGTGGAGTCGGAAGTGCCATTCTACTAGTAGGTATGTCTCCAACGCAGTTCTCGAAAATGGCAATCACATTGTGCTCGGATCAATCCAACATCATTGGCAGGACATAGTTAGCATAACGGTCCTGCATGACGAGAACCTCGTGAAAGCCGAGAAAGATAAGAAAATCAAGTACTACCTATGTTGAATTTGCTCGCGAGGTTGTCGACATGTCGGGTGTGGACTAAGCGATCATTGTGTCGATAGTCATATCAGCCAATGGTTCAATTGCCAACAGCCTCGACCAATACCTGAGGAGGCTCTCGTTGGCTGGATCAAGGGCTAGATTCAGAGAGCGGTACTCCAGGACACAGCTTGTATTGTGAGCTTCCTTTCTCTGGAGCCCTGACCTTGGACCCTGTTCAAGAAAATATAATGAAATAGGTAGGCTTTATATTAAAACGTGTATCAAAACGTGAAGACTTGTATTAAATACATATGTCTCCTTTACGTTTCATGCACGAATTCAAATATTAGGTAGGTAAATAATTAAGTTTTAATTATTTTCAATGTCCTTTTTCCAGGCCTTTTAATCTTTTCACTATGTATGTATTACACCCTGTGTTTTGGACCAAGGCCCGCCTGCGTCCATCATGGAACTGTGGTTCTGAGTTGTGTGTCCTTGATATATAGAGGCGACGTAGGGGTTTGGGGATGTAGAGTTCAACCCTCCTCCCCACCATAGTACATTACCCCACAGTGACGTGATAATATTACCAGATAAAAGAGTCTCGACTAAGTACTAACAATAAGAAATTGCCACTGACGGCAACAGTGAGGCTACTAAATTTTCTGCACTAGACAGGACTCGCGCTTGACCGGTTTTTTTTAAATTCGTTCTAATGACAGAGCCTCCTTCATAAATATTTATTTAAGCTTAACTGTATAGTGAGCAGTTGTATTTGTTTCAAGAACTCCGTATTAGTACGATCCCGGCGTTTGATATTGGCGTATCGGTCGCAGAACTTCATACGTTCATGGACTAAAAATTAAAAAAAAATATGACCGCGATAAATAGTGAATCGAAAAATGAAAGTGAAAAAGGTGATATTTTCGCGCAAATTGAACAGTTCGGAAAATTTCAAACAATTCAATATATTTTAATTTGTTTAACCTTGTTCATGATTTCTATGACACATGTTAACTATGTTTTTGTTGCTGAAAATATTAATTACAGGTAAGCAAATATTTTATTTTACTGTAATGTTTTATTAAAAAAAAAGATAAATATTATTTTTCTGCAATTTATTAATGTTTATTAATTTAGAGTAAGTTTTAAAATGATCTGGAAAGACAAGTATTACCAGTTTTTATTTATGGCATGAATAGGTAAGTAAATATATATTTTTATGTTTTGTTGAAGTTTTTTATGAATTTTCTATCTGACTAAATAAATGAATTGAATTGAATAGTGAAATATATTAAAGGTAATGGCGTTTCTATAAATTTTCGTGAGCCTAATTTCATGCCTTCTTAGCATTAGGTTTTTGTTGTACAGTCACGTCTAATAATATGCAAAACGCAAAAGTACAAAACTGAAAAGTGATTTGCTCGTGAAGTTACGGTTTCTACGTTGAGATAAGACCTATTTCGTAATAGTATGGCTTACAAAATTCCATGTTCGTGAAAACGTAAAACCTTAATCAATACAGTAGGACAAAATCACTTTTAAAAGTTGCTGCGTGTATACATATTATTAGACGTGACTGTACAGAGTGCTTCATTTCTTTATTCCCGTGAATTAAACTAAATGAGGACTTTAATTACTTTGTCCTAAGAACTAATAATTATGTATCATACATAACAAAAACAGAGGAACCACAGGCACTTTTGATAAATGATCCAATTGATATCGCTTTATAAGGAGTTCAATGAAAGATTCATTCAAGTTGTTGATGGCATCAATTGAACTCAATGTACGAATAAGTACATTGCCACAATTTTGCATTAATTTATAACCAACGGAAAGTAGCTAGTTCCAAGAAATTAATTTTAATATTCACTTTATTTACTTCCAAAACAGATGTCGTGTGCCTGAATGTGAAAATATAAACCATGACATGAAAATCCCAACGTGGTGGCCCGAAGACGTAGACTCAAAATGTTACAAACCGATTCTGAGAGATGACAACTTTTCCTCCACAAATCAAACGTGTTCCAATTCGTCGTTCAGCGGAGTTATAGAAGAATGTCAGCATTGGATCTACGAAAATAACAATTCTATTGTGGCTGAGGTATGTTCCCACTTTTCCATTTTGCAGTAAATAACTGATACTCGAAAAGCTAATGGTCACGTATTGGCGCCCACCGGCCCTTTCCGGCGGCGAATACAAGAGTTTTGATACAAGAGTTTAGATACAAGAGAGATTTTAGATACAAGAGTTTTGAAGGCTTGCATTCAGGCGCCCGGGCGCCCGAATGCAAGCCTTCAAAACTCTTGTATCTACCTAGGAACCTGTTGGCAATCCACATGTAGGTTCTTTCCTTTTATAAATAGATACAAAAAATAACGTTGTTATGCCACGGACTTGAAAAACATCAGTGTAAGGATGGCTGGTAACATTCCACTGCGTTTGCCGAGGCGGGTTTTTTTTTTTCTGTAGGAACAGCATTCGCGTTGTTCTCAAGCGACTAATTACAAGTAGTACCTATTAGTTGCTGATTATTAAGAGTAGTAACTCCTTACTACACAGCATGTATCAGAAAGGTTTCATATTAAAAGGTGACAGACCGATAAATTGAACAACTTTCTCCATGGGCCAAACGTCGTAATCGAGAAAAAATAATCAGTTGTCCCATACAAAATTTCAAATCTTCGTCCTGATGATAGTCCCATGGATAAAGTTTTTCCTTACCTATCTGAATGATAATGATACCTGTCTTAGTCTGCTGCCTAGTCTGAGTAGATCGTTCTGTGTATCCTACCTAATCTACATAGCACAAAACTTTTTTTTATACTCTTGTTTTTTTTAGACCATACCTCAGTACTTTTCTCACGATATTCCCTCCCACGTCTGTCGTCTATTTCTATATTCTCTTGAAGATCGCTCGGTTGGATTTTCCCTCGACCATCCAGCATCCCTTCGTTCTGCTTGGGTACTATTGTTATTTTGATCATCCCTTTACCGTATGTACCTTTTCATGCTGTTGCTCATCCATCTGTAGTAGTACCGTGCCTATTTATCATTTATCTGTTTTTCCTTTTTATTCTCTCAAACACCCTTCTGTCGTATTTTTTGAGGGCCATCCCTTTTCTCTCCGTCATCTCTCCGTCGTATTTTCTCTAGATCATCTGTCGTATATCATGTTATTAGAGAGTTGTAGCTCTCTATCTCATAGTCAATGTTAGTCATTCACGTGTTACCTTCTAGAAAGGTTATATCAGTTGTATCAGTAGATCTTACATGTTCTCGGAATTGACGCACTTACCGCGTGATAGAGAAAGGTGAATTTTATTGACTAGGTCAGTCACCTAAACCAAATACCTAGGTAGTTGACGGAATCAAAAAGTCAATATTAGTTCAAAGGTAATTCCCAAGAAGCTCTCTTCATCCCTATCCACACAAATAGTTTACAAGATTTATGTAAGGTCGTATATTAAGCAAATGTTATGAAAGTTACAGTAGTTATAAAACGCTTAAATATTTATATAGGAAGATACGGATGTAATTGTTTAACCTCCAGGGTGCTTGGGTTTTTAAATAGAATTGTTTGTGCCTCTGCAACGATCTTTCTCTGATGTATACCTACAGCGTGATATTAAATTCAAACAGATAGATGTACTTACTGAAAAACACATATTTTCATCGTATTTTTTAATTTTTGTTGTCATCTTTATAAGGCATTTGGTTTAAGATACCTGAATATTTCTGGTAGTAGGTAAGTAAGAAGAGAAAAGCACGGTCGAAAGTGCAAATTAAATAATTATGGTGCTTCCCAGAGGCACAGGGTCCATACAAATCCATTTCTACCGAGTTGGCGACAAATAAATATGGAGTTTGCAGCTATATCTTTATGCATGTCTAAGTAGTGTACCTAATATGTATTGTCAATCGTGTTAACTATATAGTGAGCAAAAAGCAATCTAATCTCGCCCAGTTATAACTTGATTGAGAGAAAGTAACTTTTAAAATAGCTAGGTACCTATTGGTCGGATGATAGTTCAACAGTTTTGCACATAAGGAAAAAACAAACCATAGAATAGAATAAATTAACTTGCTTCTTAAGCAACAATGTTTTGACCACGGCACCAAATGTGGCTAACGCAACTCCGCGACAATTTGAAAGACAAACCTATACCAGACATCCGGAATCTTCTGTAGAAGAAGTTTTTCGAGGAAATCCTTCGTTATTACATCATTTTATATTGGATTTCGTCTAATTTATTAACACTTCGTATCTAAAAGGAGAACGGCATTTATCGTACCGCATGTTTTTGTTGTTGTTTTGTAATAGAATTTATACCACTTATTAAGACAACTTAGCCATTTATTTTCATGTAAGTGTTTTATTTTTAAAACATGGGGTTCATTAATAATATCAATAAAAAGATTTGAATAATTAAACGTAATACAATCGTAAACTAAACGCAGTCATGTTTTTAGAAGTTGCCATATGCAAAATAACACAAATATCGAAACAATAATTAATTATTTAGAAAGATAAATGACATTAAATATAATTAAACATTTAAGTATTACACCTAAAAATGCATAATTGTTGCATAAAATCATAACAGTTAACGGATTAATGATTGGGATGATTTTCGTTTTAAATCTTTTTTTTGTTCATATGGCAATTATTTATTGACAGGTAAAGAAAATCTGTCATTATTTCTTGTCAACAATAGTCAACATTTGAATGTCTCTTTCGACTTTCAGTTCAGTTCTTTGCTGTTGTTTTGGATTGTGGCTTTTGACTACGTCTGAGCAATTTTACGTTGAGTTGAGCATCTACTCCTCCATACTCTGTCCTGTCTAATAGTACTAGTTTCGCGAAAGGACGCTTTTTTAACTGTGCTGAGTGTGTACGTGCTTCGATTAAAATGACGAGTTTGCAATGTGTTCATTGCAACATTCGCTTGTCCAGATTAAGAAGGCACGCTTTATCCGATGAGAGCGAAGATCTTGTCAACACTATTCGACCGTGGACATATCCTAGAGATGTAAGTAGTTTACGAAAAACATTCAACTTAATGTGAGTGGGCCGTGGACGAACTCTGTGATAAGTTTTACGTGTTGAAAAGTAGTCCTTATCATTTAAACCACACCATACCACTAAAATATGTATGTCTGCTAAAACTAATCTTAATACTATTCGAAAAACTAACAAACACGGTTATTTGTATGTTAGTATGTATATCATACAAATTGATAATTACATGTATAATACTTGGTTTGTCTAACAGCTTTTGAATTGGTATTACTCTGATGGTATGACAGCTGAAACAGAAAGTAAATAAAATAATCACTTATTATTTTTTTTCTAGACAACAGCTACTGATCATGTTTGCCATGAATGCTGGCAGCTAGGTTCTCATCCACATTCATCTGATAATGTGCCGAGAAGACGAGTTGGCCATCAAAGTGTTTGTGTTGTATGCGGAAGATCTATACTAAGAATTAGTCGACGCAGGATTTTGATTGACGGGGCAAATGAAGAAGGACAAAGAGTGGCTAATGTAGTTTCTACTTGGATCCAACCACGAGAGGTATTAAAATCATGTACCTACTGTAACTATTAATAATTATCTTTATTTGATTTAAAATAAGAAACAAAATAAATTATTTCCCGCTATTTCACACACTATTACAAGCATGTTTGAATGCGAGCTTTTCTTTATTTATGTTTTATTATTTTAGCTTCGTTCTGAAGATGAAGCTTGTGTGCCATGTTGGCTAAGAGCTACAAGAACTAGGTTTGCTCCACCTGTTGAAGACATTCAACCCCTTCACCTGATCATGTGGATAGTGATTATTCTGTTTTGATGTGTGCTGTTTGTGGTCAGTCTGTCCACCACAATATCAGATGAAGATTGAAATCCTGACAACATTGCCCGTTTGTTCGGTCACCAGCAGGTACATAAATATGATATAATATATTTATAGTAACTAGCTTATTAACACTTGCCATGCAAATGGCATTAATCTTATATGTTATTAACTCTGGGACACACATGAGGTTGGCTACTAACAACAAAAGGAGGGTCCTTCCATTGTCAAATGAGTTTTTTTCCTCTACTCCAATGAGCAATAAACTTATTCACTCATAGTAACACAACATAGCTATTTGGTAAAGGTTTTCTATAATTTGAAGGAAACCAATTATTGTCAAATTCAATCAGGAATCTCGCTGTGTCTTACTTCTTATTTCTTTTATGCGTGAACATGTATGTATCAAAGCTACTTTGATATTTATGGCCATCTTATGAAGTGAATTATTTACAGATGTCATCCATGAATGAAGTTTGTGGAGTTTGCTGGGTCCAAGCTCGAGATTTAAGCTTACATGTTCCAGAAGAATCACAAGAAAGACCCGAGCAAATAGTGTTAATAAAACCCATTTTTTGTGTTAACAATTTCTTGTTTTAATTGGTAGTTATTTTGATGGAAAAGCCTTTTTTTATATTCTTAGAATTTTATAACTTGGGACGTAAAAGTTATTACCAGTTTTATTTTTTTGCATTATCTTTGTTATGTATGTTTTATCAAATTGGTAGGTAACCACTTTGATCCAAAATCAAAGCATTTATTTCAAGTGGGTCAGTTACAGGCACTTTTGAACTACATACAACAATTGAATGTAGCTACAGTTGCAGTCACAAGGCATAAAAACTGAAAGTACTGTACCTAGTTGACCATTTCAAAGTGTATCTAGATCTTTATGGAGAAGAACGGGCTAGAAACTCCATGGACACTCTTTAAAATCAGAATATTGTTACAAAACCTTGGTAAATAGATATTTTAGATTGCTTGTCACTTAGTAGTTTTTTTTACTTACCATTAAGTTGTAAGATCGTACCTTCCAGCAACGAAGTGCAACAGTTTGATAATGATGAAGTTCTGATGGGGCTTTGAGTGTAGGTCAATAAATAAATACTTTGTTTTTTTTTTAAGTACATTTATTTTATTAATAATTAATGGATTCTTATATTGTATTGGTTTGGGGTGGTTTCCGAAACTCCACGTTTAAAGCTCGTATTTTGCGTACGGGTGGGAACATTATCCGATCCACCCTAGTTCCCCGAGAAAGGGCCAGCAGTTCCTTGGTGATGCTGACGATCACGCGGAGATTACCTGGGTTACCGAAGTACTTTTCCCTGTATGGTGCAATCTATGACAATCTCCAGCCCCAAGCTCTCGCAATGTCTTACGGGGCGGACGAGGTCATGAGGCGGTGGCTCCTCGGCCTCAGGCATAGGTGAAGACGACTGCTACCTCCGTGTCGTCACGCTGTATTGTAATCCTTGCTGCAGAGATATCCTTCCAACAAGTCTGTTAGTGGCTGGCAAATATTGCCTGTAGTATAAATGCATGTTGTTGAAGTGAAAACTTCTTTAGCGGCGTTGTGCACTTTTGTGATGGGTAAAAATTGTTAAACTCGCGTCAACTGTCACGTGATGCTGATCCTGATCGAACGGATTGATATTAGGTTACGAAGGAATTTGAACTTTATGATGTAGTACTTAATGACAGTTGTCATTGAGTTTTTTATCAGTCAGTTATAATCTTGTCAAGGTAAAGCAACGGTAGCCGAGGTCAGTATGTGGATTGCTGCTTGAGGCAAAGGTCAATCCACAGACTGATCACCCATCCACATACTGACCTTGGCAACCGTTGCTTTACCTTAATCACCCATCCACATACTGACCTTGGCAACCGTTGCTTTACCTCGATCACCCATCCACAAACCGGTCTTGGCAACCGTCACTTGACCTTGATCACCCATCCACAAACTGGTCTTGGCAGCTGTTGCTTAACCTTAATCACCCATCAACAGACTGACCTCGGCTACCGTTACTTTACCTTGATAACCCATCCGCAGACTGATCTGGGCAACCGTCGCCTAACCTTGATCACCCATCCACAAACCGGTTTTGGCAGCTGTTGCTTAACCTTAATCCCGATCGAGGTAAAGCAACGGTAGCCAATGTCAGTAAGGTTAAGAGACGGTTGACTAGGTCAGTATGTGGATGGGTGATCAAGGTAAAGCAATGGTTGGCCAGGTCAGTATGTGGATGGGTGATCAAGGTTAAGCGACGGTTGACTAGGTCAGTATGTGGATAGGTGATCAAGGTAAAGCAAAGGTTGGCCAGGTCAGTATGTGGATGGGTGATCAAGGTAAAGCAAAGGTTGGCCAGGTCAGTATGTGGATGGGTGATCAAGGTAAAGCAACGGCTGGCCAGGTCAGTGGTTGGATGGGTGATCAAGGTTAAGCGACTGTTGACTAGGTCAGTATGTGGATGGGTGATCAAGGTAAAGCAATGGTTGGCCAGGTCAGTATGTGGATGGGTGATCAAGGTTAAGCGACGGTTGACTAGGTCAGTATGTGGATAGGTGATCAAGGTAAAGCAAAGGTTGGCCAGGTCAGTATGTGGATGGGTGATCAAGGTAAAGCAACGGCTGGCCAGGTCAGTGGGTGGATGGGTGATCAAGGTTAACCGACTGTTGACTAGGTCAGTATGTGGATGGGTGATCAAGGTAAAGCAATGGTTGGCCAGGTCAGTATGTGGATGGGTGATCAAGGTTAAGCGACGGTTGACTAGGTCAGTATGTGGATGGGTGATCAAGGTAAAGCAATGGTTGGCCAGGTCAGTATGTGGATGGGTGATCAAGGTTAAGCGACGGTTGACTAGGTCAGTATGTGGATAGGTGATCAAGGTAAAGCAAAGGTTGGCCAGGTCAGTATGTGGATGGGTGATCAAGGTAAAGCAAAGGTTGGCCAGGTCAGTATGTGGATGGGTGATCAAGGTAAAGCAACGGCTGGCCAGGTCAGTGGTTGGATGGGTGATCAAGGTTAAGCGACTGTTGACTAGGTCAGTATGTGGATGGGTGATCAAGGTAAAGCAATGGTTGGCCAGGTCAGTATGTGGATGGGTGATCAAGGTTAAGCGACGGTTGACTAGGTCAGTATGTGGATAGGTGATCAAGGTAAAGCAAAGGTTGGCCAGGTCAGTATGTGGATGGGTGATCAAGGTAAAGCAACGGCTGGCCAGGTCAGTGGGTGGATGGGTGATCAAGGTTAACCGACTGTTGACTAGGTCAGTATGTGGATGGGTGATCAAGGTAAAGCAATGGTTGGCCAGGTCAGTATGTGGATGGGTGATCAAGGTTAAGCGACGGTTGACTAGGTCAGTATGTGGATGGGTGATCAAGGTAAAGCAAAGGTTGGCCAGGTCAGTATGTGGATGGGTGATCAAGGTAAAGCAACGGCTGGCCAGGTCAGTGGGTGGATGGGTGATCAAGGTTAACCGACTGTTGACTAGGTCAGTATGTGGATGGGTGATCGAGGTTAAGCAACGGTAGCCGAGGTCAGTATGTGCATGGGTGTTCAAGGTAATGCAACGGTTGGCCAAGTCAGTATGTGGATGGGTGATCAAGGTTAAGCAACAGCAGCTAAGGTCAGTCCGTGGATGGGTGATCAATGTAAAAAAAAAGGTACTCAGTAATTCCATTGTTTTGAGCTTTCACTTCTGTCGGCAGTCCTTATGACTGCCTCTGTTTGTTTCTTTTTTTTGGTGAAAAATGCCTACCGTCCGGGGAGACGGTAGGTTGGTTGGTTTTCAGGTTGTTTTGAATGTCCTCATAAGAGATGTTAATAGGGCCTTCCATTAATACAAAAATAATCTCTTCCATGTGTGAAGTATAGAGGCTTCCATAACTTGCCTCCTGTCTATGCAGAGAACAAATACGAGCACCTCTTGGTATATAATATTGATACCTGATTAATACTTCTTGCCTGGTTTCTTAGGGCACAACATTTAGCTCTGGTTCCATGCATTCTTGGAAAATGAAATGCCTTGGTGTTTTATACTGGTTTTATATTTCTTCTTATACTGGGCAACACAACATGCTCAGGTCTTTCTTGTGGTTCTTCTGGAACATGTACGCTCAAATCTCGAGCTTGGACCCAGCAAACTCCACAAACTTCATTCATGGATGACATCTGTAAATAATTCACTTCATGAGATAAGCATTGCAAAAATAGCATTGATATATACAAATTAAACACTGAAGTTCGATGGACACAATGTGTGCCCAACATGTTCAAGCATAAAAGAAATAAGAGGTAGGACACAGCGAGATTCCTGATTGAATTTGACAATAATTGGTTTCCTTCAAATTATAGAAAACCTTTACCAAATAGCTATGTTGTGTTACTATGAGTGAATAAGTTTATTGCTCATTGGAGTAGAAGAAAAAGGCTCATTTGACAATGGAAGGAACCCTCCTTTTGTTGTTAGTAGAGCCAACCTCATGTGTGTCCCAGAGTTAATAACATATAAGAGTAATGCCATTTGCATGGCAAGTGTTAATAAGCTAGTTACTATAAATATATTATATCATATTTATGTACCTGCTGGTGACCGAACAAACGGGCAATGTTGTCAGGATTCCAATCTTCATCTGATATTGTGGTGGACAGACTGACCACAAACAGCACACATCAAAACAGAATAATCGCCAACATGGCACACAAGCTTCATCTTCAGAACGAAGCTAAAATAATAAAATATAAATAAAGAAAAGCTCGCATTCATAGCAAACATGATCAGTAGGTGTTATCTAGAAAAAATATATGATGTAAGTGATTACTGTTCAACATTATTTTATTTACTTTCTGTTTCAGCTGTCATACCATCAGAGTAATACCAATTCAAACACTCCAAGTAAGATACTCATGTAAATAACAATTTATATGTTATATACTCACATACATATTTTAGTGGTATGGTATGGTTTAAATGATAAGGACTACTTTTCAACACGTAAAACTTATTACAGAGTTCGTCCACGGCCCACTCAAAATAAATAGAATGTTTTTCGTAAACTAGGTACTTACATCTCTAGGATATGTCCACAGTCGAATAGTATTGACAAGATCTTCGCTCTCATCGGATAAAGCGTGCCTCCTTAATCGGGACAAGCGAATGTTGCAATGATTACATTGCAAACTCGTCATTTTAATCGAAGCACGTGCACACACAGCACAGTTATTATAGCGTCCTTTCGTGAAACTAGTATTAAGAGACCGAGTACGGAGGAGCAGATGCCCAACTCAACGTAAAAACGGCCAGATAATTCGCTAAATTGCTCAGACGTAGTCAAAAGCCACAATCCAAAACAACAGCAAAGAACAATATTATTGGTCCAAAAAAGTCATTCAAATGTTGACAAGCAATACATGACAGATTTCCTTTAGCTGTCAATAAATAATTGCCATATGAACAAAAAATATAAGATGACGAAAAACTTTTTTATCATTAAATCGTTAACTATTATGATTTAACGCTACAATTATGCATTCTTAGGTGTAACATTTAAGTGTTTAATTATATTTAATGTTATTTATATTTCTAAATAATTAATTATTGTTTCTATTTTTGTGTTAATTTGCATATGGCAACTTCTAAAACCAAAACTACGTTTAGTTTACGATTGTATTACGTTTTATTTATTCAAATCTTTTTATTGATATTATTAATGAATCCCATGTTTTAAAAATAGTACACTTACATGAAAATAAATGGCTTAGTTGCCCTAATAAGTGGTATAAATTCTATTACAAAACAACAACAAAAATATGCGGTACGAAACTCCCATACATTTCTGCTGATGTTCTTTGCGACACCTAATAGAACTAAGTTGCAACGTTTTTACACCTTCATGTTTTTGTTTACAGCTGAATCTTGCATGCCAGCCGTGGAAAATTAATTTAGTTGGCGGAATTCACAATGCAGGGATGATATTTTCTATGATATTCACTGGATGGATTGCTGACAAGTAAGAATCATAAGTCCTTATTCTCTTTTTACCCAAAATCAAGGATTTTAGGCTTCTACCTAAAAATGCACTGGTATTTGAATCGTTAAATTTTTAAGAAATATGAGAAAGCTATCAGCCTGTGTTCAAGTTCATTTCAACATTTTCTCCGATAAACCCTCGTGGATATCCATGAGGGGGAAGAGCAAGTAGAGACCAGATCCTGCAGGCATACGGGAAAAATATAGGTTTCTAAAATAATCTATCTTCTCTTTCTGTCTAACCCTATCCTCTAAGAAAAAATCCCTTTTTTTGTGTGCTCATGGACAGTGGGGACATGGGATTTGTTAGTCAGTTACACTTTATTTGAATCCATACGTTTTCTTCTATTTCGGGTGCGAAAGCTCTTACGACTTTATCCGCATCTTGATAGTGTTTTGGGCCTACCAAAATGACCCGGTCTGTTACCTAGTCTGCTGATTCTTGTAAGGCACTCATGGAACATTAGCTGTCCGTGGTGACTGACTAACCCGGTCCACCGCCGCCCACAAAAAGGATAAAGGATAGGTACTGCCTTTTAACCCAAGTAACTTGTGCTCCTCTTCTGTACTAGTCTATTAATATTCCTTATATTATAGAACTGACACAGACTGTGATATATCTATTGGGTAGGTATTAATTTTGCCACAGCAACGGTAAAAATAAATCGCACAATGAATTTTCGTGGTTTATCTAGCCACAAACAACAACCTCTTGGCGCATATGATTAGTTGGCCAGTGACCAAAACCTGTATAAGTACCTACCTAATACTTACTGCCTTTCTTGTTCCAGAATTGGAAGAAAACCTACCGTAATCGTTTGCTCCGTCGGTGCATGCATTGGGGTATTCAAAATATTCATCACAAGCTATTATTGGTATCTAGCTCTAGAATTTTTGGAATCCGTTATGGGATCGGGTCTTTACACAGTTGGGGTAGTTTTATGTAAGTATTTCAACTCGGGAACCATTTTTTTTAAATTAACTAAACATTATATTTGTTACGTCTGTGTTCTTATAATAATGATATTTTTTTTCTTTTTAGTGATTGAAGTTGGTGGGAGTTCCAAAAGGGTGCTGGCTGGCATAATCTTCTCATATGCAGTTTACGTGGGAGAAATTGTTTTCGCATTCTTCGCAATGAGTTTTCAATATTGGAAATGGTTGATTCTGGTTGTTTACTCTCCCATGATACTATTTATTTTTTACATATTCTGTCTAAAAGAAAGTACAAGATGGCAAATGCTTCGTGGAAAAATGGATGGTGCGAAGGCTACCTTGAAAGTTATGGCCAGAATGAATAAGATAGACATTGCCGAGAAAGAAATAACAGATGCAAGCGACGATCAATTGCGGTTAATGTTTGATGTGGTAGAACAGAAGGAAAGGGAAAATATGAAAATCATAATAGGATCAAAGGAAATAATGACCCGACTGTCTGTGACGTCATTCTGTTTTTTCACCTCCAGTTTCCTTTACTATGGAACTTTAGTCCACGCTGTGCTACTACCAGGAAATAAATACACGAACTTTATTCTGGCTGCGTTCACTTCGTTCCCTGGGGAAGTCATTGCTTACTACACGTTTAATAAGTATGGAAGGAGAATCACCCTGCAATGTGGCTACTTTGTTTCTGCCGTTTTTCTCATTGCTCAGAACTACTGCCCAGAATGTAAGTACCTACGAAAGATAATATCCCAAGCAATTAATTCCATTTAGCTTAAAACCTTTTTTTGGTATTCTGATCCAATCCTAAATGGCAAGCTATTAGCTTACTAAATACCTTTTTTATTTTTCAGCGATATCCTGGTTGAAAGTAGTGTTATTCTTGGTTGGAAAACTAGGAGTAGTGATCTGCTTCACTGGTATATACACGTACAGTTTGGAATTATTCCCAACCAGTGTGAGAGGGACTTTACTAGGATGGGGCAACACGGCAGCAAGAGTGGGCAGTATGTTGGCACCCTTAACACCGTTATTGGTAAGGATCTTTGAAACTGTGTTTGTGTAAGGATCAATGTGGCCGAAAACTTCTGGAGTGGGCATAGGCACCATATAGGTACAGCCAGACGCGGGATAGTTCTGAAAGGTCACAAGGTGGACCTAAGATTTATCGGAATCGCGGGAGCATAAGACCGGCCAGATTATTAGGCTGATTGGTGTGCCTACGTCTCGACTTTCGTGCGGTATGTAAAATAAAAAATCACGGGATTTTATCTTATATTTAAGAAAAATAAAACCTTCAACTGTTCGCACCAGGAAGGGCAGACATTTCCTTAGTGTTAGATACTTCATTATAGGTAGGTAAGAGGTATGAATCTACATTAGTACATAATAACAGGTGAGCCAAATACGAAGGTACCACGGAAACGGGTAGGTGAAAAAACACAACAGGTTTTTTAAATACGTAACCTATAGCCATAAACATATCTATGCAAAACAGGTATACCTACTTAGGCAGGGCCGTCTTCCACCAATAAGAGGCCCTGGGCATATGAGAATTAAAAAAAAACACTCTTTATCTGGACCGTGGGGCCCTGGGCACTTGGGAGAATCCCAAATGGAAAAGATGGCCCTGCCTAAGTATGGATTGTTGTTTGGTCAATGAATTTTGACTCCTTTATGCTATTCAAATGCCATAAACGAATATTTGAGTAAAAAACATGGATCTTCATTTAAATAACAGGCTAATAGATTTATAATTAGTGAACCATAGGTACCTTTCGATAGTTTTGATAATGATCATCATAAATTAACATTCTTGCCAAACAAGCGATCTATGTATTTGCTGAACTCTGTGGTATTTTTTTTAAATTACGAATGTACCGGTATGGATGGTACGTATTTTCATATCTTATGTCCAATTAGTGAAACAAGCTTGTGCCGTGGTAAAAAGGTTAGCAAGCAGCAAGGGGGTATGTATAGTGGGGCTCCTAGGACAGAGACGTAGGCGTGCCTACAACTTCTAAAACTTATCTCAAAATCGTTCAGATGTCAGAATGAAAGCGTTTGTTATGCAATGACGCATATATTAATTACAAACGTGGGCCGTAACAGCTTTCGTGATGAAAGTTTTCTATCCAGACCGTCGAGAAATAAGCATATTATCCGAGCTTCTGTTAAAAAAGAAACAGTTATCTGTTATTTTTTTTTTCAAATTCTTTGGAACTACCTACCTTCGTATTTTTAATCCACATAAAATTTTAATTAAGTATGAATTACGCCATTTCTTTTTACGTTTAAAGTTGGGGTTCCTTTGCGACTTAATTGGTAAAAACTGTGTCGTTAGTTGTCGGAAAAACTTTAGGGCATTTAAAAAGCCAACAAACGATTTAAATTGCGAAGTGCTACGCACTTGAGAAATCATTACCTATATTATAAGTAATACTGTGGTATAACTATCAAAAGGTTTATTATTGACCTTAGATGTATTGATTTTAACCAACACCTCCGTAGGTAAATTATGTTACTTATTGTAACAGGTATTTGGTAGAATTATTTTTAGCACTTATTAAAGACTTTCTGAATCTACGTATTATAATCACAACTGCATACATCTGGTTACAACATAATTACTTAAACAATACAATACAACATAATTACTTAGACATAGGTAGATACCAATATTACCTACCGTAATAGTTTAAAACTGATATTGAGATCCAAAACACAGGACAGACTAACATATATATTTTTTTACAGATTACTGAAGTAGCAGCACTCCCGTCATTCCTGTTTTCGGGAACTGCTGTGGTAGCCGCGCTGTTGTTAACATTTACGCCTGAAACGAAAACGCTGCCCATGTTCGACACCATTGCCCAAGTAGAATCTTACAAAGCATCACAATTTAAAGAAAAAGAATGTATTGAAACACCAATTACTCCAGTTCTTAGCCCCACCACCCAGTCTACGAAATTATAGAAATGAAAAGTATGAAAACAGTATTGGTTGATTTCGATAACTGCAAGAAAAATGTGATATTTTAGCCTTAAAATGTACCTATACGTAAGAATTGAGATAAAATAAATTAATATCTAAAGATATTTTATTTTATTGCTGCGTCTACTTTGAAAATAGTCAAACATCCAGTCAAAGGTCCATCATCTTCCTGCCCTTATCCCATTTTATTGGGGTCGGCGCAACACTACTCTTTCCTCCATTTTCCTCTGTCATTCGTCATGCTATCATTTACTCCTTTTTCCTTCATATCATTTTTCACACAATCCATCCATCTTTTCTTTGGTCTTCCTCTCCATCAGTTCACATTTATATTCATCACTCTTTTAGTCACATGTGTTCCATCCCTCCTCATCACGTCATGTCCATACCAAAACAGACGACTCCCTTTCATCTTTTCTGTTAGCAGGCGCCACTTTCAGACTTCCTCATAAATACTCATTTCTAACTTTATCCATTTTAGCCACTCCACATAAATTGACTTCGGTTTAAAGAACTTTATACCCATTAAGACCATCGTGACTTACATGAGAACATTCAATCTTATTCCAAAAAAAAATATTATAATCATTGCGGTTGATCACTGTCAACAAAATAAGAAGTCTCAGGGATTTTCAAACATAAACGGGATTTGTGAAGAACTATTTCATCAGCAGCTCTCGTATGCTTCCTATGACGACAACCAAAACACAACAATAATGTTTAAAGTGTATCTAGTTGTGTATTATAATCTATATTTTTTTTTTTCAGGGATTCCAATTCTGCATGCATGGTACCTATATGCTTGTTTACCTGTTTGCATGCGGCATGCTTGCTGCATGCATGGTGTATGCTTATTTACATGCTTAGTATTCTAAGTTTACATGTTTGCATGCTTCTTACAAGGGGAAAACCCACATTTGTTCAAAATCAACTATGTTCAAAACAAATGTCATAAATAAAAAAAATTGTTCTATTTTTTGTTGGTCTGAGGTTCTACCTACAATATGCCTACAAATATGCAAATGTATAGGGAACCATTTTTTCATCTTGCAGTACATACAGACATTCGATTAGATTTAAAATTAAAATTAAATTAAATTAAATGACAATGACGTTAGCGACCATCAAAGTAGAGATGAGTCCGATATCATGTCACATGTAAAAATCATCGATATTTTAAAATCATTTCATCATGCAATGACAAAGACAAAATCATCAATGCTTTTAAATCATTATGGCGCTGCGGTGTGAATTGCGACTTTGCGATGCTGCGCGATCGGCGATACAGAAGTCACAGAACGCACATATTTCGGTAAAATGACAATGACCGGGACTGGCGCATGGCGCAAGGAACGGCAATAATGCTTGCACTTGCGTAGTTTACGTTTGTGTGCGAAATGTGCTGCCTTAAAATACCCTTCCATGCCAAGTTGAATAAAATTACGCGGCTAAGTGACAAACTCGACCCATGCCTACATAAATAACTAATGATAATTTCACTAAGCCGTTCCGCGATCATTTCAGTATCTACTCACAATTGAAGTGACGAGATCTAATACTCAAATAAAAATCATTGATGATTTTGTCATTGTTCCCGTCACCGATATTTTTTTGTCATTGTCATGCAGTCATCGATACAGAAAAATCATCACTCAGCCCATTACTACATCAAAGTATATTACTTACTATACTCTTTGATCAAAGTGTTCCCCGCTGCGTTCAGAATTTGTTAGAAGATAGGAAATATTTTAATGTATTGTTTATGTATATTTGTAATACGGTAGAAAAAATATAATTTAATTTGTGATTATTATTAATGTATATAAGTATATTACACCCAACCCGAAAGGGTGGCAAATTGGACTTCTGAATTGCTAAAATAAAATTTTGTTCAAGTATTGTGGTATGTGCCTTAACATTTTGTTTAACTAGTTTAATTTTTAATTAAACAACAACATTGTTAAAACCACGTAGCATGGTTAAAACCCATTTATTTGTATACGACCATTATACGACTGAAAGAAAGACTAGCATCTATGGTCAGGAATAAAAAAAAAAACGATTCGATTTGACAGTTTTGACTTTTGATTGACAGAAATTTAACCTAAAATCTTCCGCTGTTTTAGCATTGTGATTTTACCAATTTCCATTGTTTTTATCAATTAAACCATATAGTTCCTTTATTCAAGTTCTATTAAAGGTAGTGTTAAATTATAAATATGGAAGGATTTGAGATAAGAACGTCTAATAGCAAGAAGGTAAGTGAAATTCCTCGCTGCGCCTCAAACATAGAGTGTTGTTTTTTTCTATTAAGCTTTGTTTTCACAGGGTAAAGGGCTCTTTGCTACCAAGAAGTACGCTCAAGGTGATGTGATATTGGAAGAGGACCCTTTAGTTTCGTGCCAGTTTGCTTGGAATGCGGCTTACAGATATTTAGCATGTGACTATTGTATGAGGTATGTCTTCATCACTTGGTCTTTTGTGCACTACATAAAGTGGTTCAATCCGCCCCTAAAACGACCCACTGGCCATACATAATTGTAAGATTGTTCAAGATAGTAGGTTATTATCTTTATTAACTTGGGGTATTTCTTTTTTAATCATAATATTATGCTACAGAATCACAATTAGGGTAACTCAAATAAATTTCAAATAAATGTGTAGATGCCTCTTTAATTGCTAATATTATGATACTTACACTAAAAATAAATAATTAAAGAACAAACTTGTTTCTATCAAACTCCTACCAACCTCTAGGCCTCAATCTCAAATATAAATTTAAATCATACAAACAAGCAAATATGCTCATCATGCCAACTTGAAAGGAATTGTGACTGGCTCCTCCATTCTTATGATTGTACCCAAAGTTATTAAGTACTGCATAAAATACATCCTACATATTATATCTAATACTTGATTTCAGGCCACTAGAAACTCCAGAACAAAATGTAAGGCGCCTATCTTGCAAACCCGACATTGTTCTTCCACACTCTGATATATTTGAGATAAACATTGACAGTATAACAAACTGTGATCAATGCGGCGCTCTGTACTGCTCAGAGGGGTGTAGGCAGAATGCATACGTGAAGTATCACAGGGTATTGTGTCATGACTCCAGTGATGCTCAACATCCTATTGTTGTTCTTTTGGAAACTTGGAAGTAAGTATTTTATTTTGTTTATTTTCTTTTGTTTTTTATTTGAACACATTTTCACTCTTGCCAAACCACACTAGGCTCTCATGATTGATTATGGCTCACTCCGTGAGTAGAGCAGTGTTATATATTTGTGGATGCCACACAGAGTTAAAAAAAACTTCGCATTATATGCAAGCAACAAACACAACAGTAGGAAATCTGTACTGCTTGATGTGAAATTATTTCAGAATGTTTCATTTTGTTCCCCATATACAACAATGCTGCCCGAAGTTTTGCATATAGCTACTTGCATATTTACAACCTTGTATGGAATTTAATAAAACAAATACTTTTATTATGGTTTCTACAATATACAAATGACAATAGTGTTTATATTTCAAATAACATCATGCAAAACCTTTTGAAATTGATAAAAGTAAACCGATAATTTTTCCAGACAAATGCACTATCCACCAGAAACAACAAGCATAATGCTTCTGGTAAGAATACTGGCGTACATCCAGCAGAGTTCAGACCCATCTGCGGCAGTGGCTAAAGTGAAACAGTTCTGTCATCGCACTGAGAATGAAGATGCTGAATTAGTACACAAGTTATTGGGAGAACAGTTCACACATCAGATGAATACGTTGAGAGAAATGACCTCTCATGTTGTTAGTGGGGATGAAGTTCAAGAGGTAACCATATTGCTTTTTTAAATAGACAATAATATGGACACCAGCACATCAAGCTACCCGAAACTGTCAAATTTTGCCAATCAACCTTGAACCTAATTATTTAACGCTAAAGTTACAGATTGTTGTAGCTTGATACAACAAGCCTCTGTACAACAAGCAGCTACAATATAACAAGAAATACACAGAACTTATAGACAATATTGCAGCCTACAATGCTGTACACAGGTTAAGTAAAGAATACAATACAGTGAAAATAATAGCTAAGGTTCCAGATACAATTTGTTTGTTTTTTAGGTAGCAGTTACATAAACTTGCTTTATATGGTTGTGACTATATTTTAATAGACCAATTTCACTGAGTTACTACACATTTTTTGTAAACAGTTAAGTTTGTAATTGCAATAATTAATTGTATCAAAATTCAGGTATGTATGATGGCTGTTGACGTTGATCAAGGCTACTTTTACCATACCTAGATTTAATAGACCCAAAAAAATATAAAGAAATAAAGAAAAATAAATAAAGGAATACTTTTTTTTTTTTTTTTGTAATTTCCACACATTTTTTTTCTCTTTTTGGAGTGCCAAAATATTGAAATCAAGAACTGGTCCAGACTAAAAACAAATATTATTAGTCTATTTAAATATTTGCTGTAAGGCGGAAATCCATTGTGTGCACATAGCTGGCAATCATATGGCCATTGCGTCGTTCAAAGTTGAGCCAATCTTCACATGAGTTGATAAGTCATCAGAGATATATTAATATACATATTTAAGTTCAACATCAACATTCCAATATTGATTTTAATTCATGTCAATGAATTGGTTGATGAATACTGAGAATAGCTTTTACTTTATTGTTTTACTCTAACTTTTAATAAATAGTCGTAAAAAATTGACTATTATGTTAGACTAGCTGTCCCATGAAACTGCGTCACATGGACCGCGTTTAAGCAAATTTTTTTATTGCTGCTCCGCTCCTATTGGTCGTAGCGTGATGATATATGATAAGCTATTTAACACTGCAAGAATTTTTCAAATCGTATCAGTGGTTCCTAAGATAGGCGGGTTCAAACAAAAAAAAAAAAAATTGCGTGGAGTCCCTCCGCGTGGAAGAAGTGAAACTTCGTAATACTACACGCATGCGTTCGAGTGTCACGCATTCACTCTCGCTCTGTCTATTCCCCCACCATGGTAGCGTTAAACGTTTATCGCAACGTAGTTGGAAGTCGCATAAGAAGTTTGTCTTCAACAAACAAACACACAAGAAGTTTCAGTTGTCAATGACAAACAAGTTACTCATTTATAAAGCCATAATTAAACCCATATGGTGCTACGGACTGCAACTATGGGGTACAGCGGCAAACTCGAACATAGAAATCCTGCAAAGATTCCAATCTAAAATGCTACGCATGATAGCAAACGCACCTTGGTACATAACAAATGATAGACTACACTACGACCTTAACATAAAAACAGTCAAAGAGGAAATAAAGGAAAGGCTGACCAAATACAAAACAAGAATCACACACCACCCTAATGTACTTGCAAAGGATTTAATGAACGAAGTGCAAATGCCACGAAGGCTCAAACGCAAAAACCCACAAGATCTATTATTGTGAAGCTGTAGATCCCATAATGATGAAGCGATATTGTTAATGAACAATTTCGCACAAGCCCGAGACCTGCAAATACCAACCTAATGCTGAATATCGCCAGATAGATTGCACTATAAAATTATGAAAAAAAAAAAAAAAAAAAAAAAAAAAAACAAACAAACAAACCCATCAGCTTTATAATCTATATATATAAAAGAAAGTCGTGTTAGTTACTTCACTTATAACTCAAGAACGGCTGAACCGATTTAGCTGAAAATTGGCAGGGAGGTAGCTTAGAACCAGGAGACGGACATAGGATACGGTAGGGTAGGGTAGGTAGGTAGGTTAGGTAGGTAGGGTAGGGTAGGGTAGGTAGGTAGGGTAGGTAGGTAGGGTAGGGTAGGTAGGTAGGGTAGGGTAGGTAGGTAGGGTAGGGTAGGTAGGTAGGGTAGGGTAGGTAGGTAGGGTAGGGTAGGTAGGTAGGGTAAGGTAGGTAGGTAGGTAGGGTAGGTAGGTAGGGTAGGGTAGGTAGGTAGGGTAGGGTAGGTAGGTAGGGTAGGGTAGGGTAGGTAGGTAGGGTAGGGTAGGTAGGTAGGGTAGGGTAGGTAGTAAGGGTAGGGTAGGGTAGAGTAGGTAGGTAGGGTAGGGTAGAGTAGGTAGGTAGGTAGCGTAGGGTAGGGTAGGTAGGATAGGGTAGGTAGGTCGGATAGGGTAGGTGGGTAGTAAAAAGTGCATTGCAACGCATGCTGGGTACAGCTAGTATTAGTATAGATAAGACATTAATTTATTCATCCTCTCTTACATTACCAATTACCACAGACTATTTACTAATTAATGTTTGACATCATTTAAAACATCATTCCATTCTGTATTTTTTTTATTTATCTTCAAGCAGGGTCTTTACATTTTTTGTGATTGCTGATGAGACATAGCTGTTTACATTATGTAGTATGCAGAACCCAGTAAAAGAAAAAAAAAGCTGTTTTCCACTGAGGGTAAAATACTATATATATATTTATATATATATATATTTTCATAAAGTCCATCCTAAGGTTGTCTGCAAGATGTCGCTATCGGCGATAATACCGCCATTGTTACCATAAAATTAACAATATTGTTAAACAGTTATGAATTAATTTTGGTGTACAATGAAGTATATTCTATTATATCCCCGAAGTGCTAGGCAATACCTAATACACGCACATTTCGCTAGTTATGTTTTTAAGTCTCATGTAATAGGGGGCACATTTCACCAATTTTAACAATAACTTGTATCAATTACTTTTCAGTTTCTAACACCCGAAGGTTTCTGCACTCTAATGGCGTTAGTTGGCACAAATGGGCAAGGCATTGGCACCAGTCCGCTGGCCATGTGGGTGAACTCTGTTCTAGAGGTCACCATGTCTGATGATGAGAAACAACAGCTGGACCTGTTCATTGATAAACTTTATCAGTATGTTGAAGAAGGTATGTTATAGTGAGACAAATTTAACTAAGTCAGTATCTGAAATCAATGAACACTTTAATGCCCATCCATTTTTACTCGTATGCAAGTAACCTGTAGCGATGACTCGGGAGGCGGGTTGTGGGCACACGCTTAGCACCGAAAGCGTTAATGTTGATAGGTTTTAAAGAAATTGATTTTGATCTGCTGAAGAAATTGCTGATTAGAATACATATTTTTGACAGCAAAGAAAATTAAATTAATCAATACACATACACCCGTAACGAAACACCATTGTAGGTATTATTGGTATCAATAGCGAAAAACAATCTGAAATGTAAAAAAAAAAATCAGGACATAATGGAAATAATTTCCCTCTTACAATAGAAAGACAATTAGACTTTGGCTTAGAATTCATACCTACCAAGTTGCTGTGTCGGATCGCATTTCAACTGACTCAACTAGTTCTTAAAATGTGTCTAGTTTAGTTTATTTATTTATAATTATTAAAATGACATGTCTAATTCAGAAAAAAAAAACACATCATCATTCTCTTGCCCTTGTCCCAATTTATTTGGGGTCGGCGCAGCATGTCTTCTTCTTCCATACTTCTCTATTGCTTGTCATCTCATGAGATACCTCCTTTCTTGCCATATCATCCTTCACACAGTCCATCCATCGTTTCTTTGGTCTTCCTCTACGACTATAACCATCCACATTCATACTCATATAAAAAAAAAAACATATATAACCCTACTAAATTTAGAATTAATTGAGAAATAAAATAATAGAATAATCATCCTATTATTCTTCTTTCAGAATCCGGTTCATTCCTAAACACGGAAGGTTCAGGCCTCTTCCAGTTGCAAAGCTCCTGCAACCACAGTTGCACCCCTAATGCAGAATCAACCTTCCCTTACGGCAACCATCGGGTACAACTCAAGGCGCTGAAACCTATTGTGCCGGGAGACGAGATTTGCATCAGCTATCTAGATGAATGCACCTTGCAAAGATCCCGGCACTCAAGGCAGAAAGTAAGTTTGTTAATTTTTTTTTTGTTACCTGTATTTTTTTTTAGTTACCTGTATTTTCGTTACAGGTAGTCGTTGGGCCCAAGGTCTGAGAAACAGTCTTACCAAGGGGTACCGTACTACCCAGTACTAACTGTGTTGTAGAGGTCAGATTGGCACGTTTAGGAGAAAGAGGAACAGGGTGTAAAGTTCCTCAACCCCTGTAGGAAAGGGAGGATCCTCCGACCAGACTAATGTTTTGTCTAGTAGTTAACTGCCCGACTTCTCTGTATAGTCTTAAGTCGATGAAAACTGCATGCGAGATTCATACCATATTCATTTTTCAGTTTGTTCATAGATGGCGCTGTAGTACTTTTTGTTATAAGTTGCTTTTTGTAGGTCGCTACGGGCAGTTTCTCCATGTAAATTATCTCCTATTCAGCTCCATTCGGTAAGACTGGAAGTCGACCCCAAGGAAAAAAGGGAAAAGGCTAAGCAAATGATGATGAGTTACGTGTATTGTCTCACTGCTGGGTAAAGCAAAGGGCTCCTCAAAGCTGTCCCTGTATGTGGCAATCTCCAACCAATCTCCTGCAAATGTGTCAACCTGAACTTTTACAACCATTTAATATCTACTCTTGTTGGTTTTAGTGGTTGCAAGCGCTACTGCTAAGCTGCGAGCCGGTGTCTGGGTTTGGGCTCGGTTGATGGCGATTGGTTAGCTTCTATAACTTGGAACTTAAATAGCGAAATGTGGGACTGCCTCTGTCAAATCATTGTAGCTTGGCAGTAGTCTAACGACTTTAGAATGTGTGAAGGCGTGATTATCGCTCTATCAGTGCGTCAACGAATAAAATGAGATAAAAAAAATACACAACTTCTTTACCAAAACTAATTTCATCTCTATCTGCAGGAACTAGCCCAGAACTACCTCTTCGTATGCTGGTGCGATCGCTGCAGCTCTGAATCCTCACAACCAGATTGCACCAGCGAGGAGGAAATGAGCGATGATGACATAGACGCGGATGACTGATGTTCCAACCTTCTGGCTTTCTGTCTCCTCGGCTTATGATGCAAGAGGGGCAGAAAGTACAGGAAAGGTAAAAGACTCCTTAAAGAAAATCGGTTCCTTACTCTATTTTTTTGACAGTTCTTTTTTTTATTTTTTCGTTCGGAAAGGACGTTCTTTTTTTGTATGTTGATTTGATTTTGGAACGTGTTGAAGAGTGACTTTTAAAGTGCTTAGTGAGCGTAAATGAAGTACTATCGTGTTTTTAGACTAAGATATTGTGAATCTACGTTTATGTAGAAATTAATATAAGTCGAAAATCGAATTGTCAGTTACTCGCTTTGATCTGTTAAGACTTGGATGTGTTTGTGTACACTTATAATCCTAACGTTTTTTTTTTTATTTTTTACTCATAGCTAGCAATAATTGCTTCGATTATTTCTTTTTTGTTGAATAAATATGAAAAGGCAGTATATTTGACTGAACAAAACGGAATATTTCTGTGTGTGTGATTGTTACATCATGTGTTTATTCAGGTTATACTTACAAAAATGTACAGAAATAGCTCTTATTGTTTATGTACTAGCGCGCTCACTGACTGTTGACTTTTCAACCTTATTACTAAGTGCATAAGGGTGAAAAGGTGTCAATAAATATTAATTATTTTTAACCTATGGTAATTGCACAGTTGTTTTTACTGTGTTTTTGTGTTATACAAGGTGTTGTTTTGCATCCTCGTCAAATTTCAGGAGGTGGTCACAAAAGATATAAATAATCAATAAAAATTACGATACCTACTCAATTATTAATAAACGCTGATATTTTTGGTTGTCAATGTTTCAGAATAACCCCCTTTACGTGGTTTAGGGAATAAGAAATTATCAATTAAACGTGTATGTGTGTAAGCGAGGTTATAGGGCAAGAACCAGACTGGCCGCGTTAAAACACGTTTGGTTCAAATTTACGGATTTCCGTGAATAAGAAAAAAAATAAAAATTACCTACCCATTTTATTATTGATTTGGGACGAGAATCATTAGCATAGTTACCTCCTTGAATTTGACGAGGATGCAAAACAACACCTTGTATAATTTAAGTTCAGTATAAAATGCGTACGTAATTGAACGTAAATAATAAGAGCGTAAGCAGTTGTTATGCTAAACTTTCCGTTTGCTCTTTGAATCATTTAAGATATAAATGGTACAGTCCAAAAGTTTAAGAGATGAAAAACTATCATGTCACTAAATTACTGAAGTTTTCTTTACACACCACAAAAGTAATATTTTTATTAACATTTTGAACGCTAGAGCATAAACGCACTTGCGTGCTCTCCACGCCAAGCCACAAATTCACCGCAAATTACAAATATAAAAAGGAATTTCAAAAGTATTGTTAACTTATTTCTTGATAAGACATTTAATATTTGATCACACTATAAAGATTTATATAATAAACACACACAAATGTAATGATTTCAATTGCTTATTTCGTGTTGCAGTGCACCACATTTTTTGTCACATATTTGTGTCGTTGGCGTACAGGGCACGCGCTTGCTTGTCACTTATATGTGACACTGGCTTCAAAAGGTTAAATAAAGTCTCCATCTACTTCAATCCATTTTTATTTGGATATGAATCCAAACAAAAATGTGTGTGTGTGTCTGATAACAGTAAAATATAATATATATGTTAAACTTATAAAGATTTCTATTCCACGTTTATATAGATGTTGATAGTGAAATCTTATCAATAGTAAAATATACGATTAAATAAATAAATAAAATACTTCCATTATGTGTGATTGTTAGATTAAATTTAGCACAATTTAGTACATTGCACGTTATATAGTTATAGAATTTCACAAGCGCACATACGTCATTGTAATGTAAACCTTATGTCAATTGTCATAAAGATTACATGACTTACTTGTGATTAATTGCAATACTTACTCAATTTAAATAACTATTTACATGTTATTTTCTCAGAGTATATACAGCTCGTTGAGTTCCATCTCGTCGATGTTTTATTTAGTTACACACGGCGATCATCAAAATATACATTTCCAGTATAACATGGCCTCGCTATTTATAGATTTCAAATACAATGAGAGATCCACATAAACTGGTTTTGAATTGCTTGATTGGTCGCCGTGCTTGCAGTAAGCCGCACGTCCGTGGTTACACTATGATGTTGAGCTGACCTAGTGTAGTACGAATATTCAATTAAATGAGAGACCAGCTTATACTGGTTTTGTTACTACTGACGTGCGGTATACCGAACCTAAGTATGACATAGTGGGCAAATAATAGGGGATGATCACATTTGTTTTTTTCTTTGTCCGTCGGGTAGTTTATTGAAAAGTATTGGACACGTATTTTTTCTTTTTTCACGTGGTCATAAAATTACGGAGATATATTGAGTTGAAATGGCGCATGACGTCACATGTAGTTAAGTTTTATACCTACTTGTGACGTAGTGAGCCTTCACTCTCCAACTTTAATGAGTTTTAACTAAGTAATTTTTTGATATTTTAATAAAACAAAAATTAAGTGTATAATATTTTTGTAGTACCTGTCTGACGGACAAAATAGAATGTCGTTTTCATTACCCAGTCCGCACCCCTATTTCCTACTTTCTTGTTGGTCTAGTGGTTGCAAGCGTGACCGCTGAGCATGCGGTCCTGGGTTCAATTCCCGGGTTGGGCAAAAATGCTATTCCGTTTTTCCATCAGGAATTTCTTAGAAGTAGCCACTGAGTCTGGATTTGTGCCCGGTTGATGGCAATAGGTTCGCCCCTATTCCATGGGACTTAAACATAACTGGTGAAAGGTGGGTGTACTATTAGGTACACCGCTGCCTGACCCGTCAGGGATTACAGGCGTGATGTTATGTTATATAATTTCCTAAAGTAGGTAAAATTCTCAACGGCACTAATAAAGCATAGAGATGGTAAAACAAAATATTCAAAAGATATTATATTATTATATTATGTATAGCAATAACAATGTGTCTAATTCATAATAATTATGTAAGATGGTTGTACGAAAACAAACTCGGTGTCGTTGGCGTAGAGTTGAAAATTAAATGTTGGTGTAACATTTTTGGTTTCTAATGTATTTTACTAAATTTGTATAGGAGGGATGTAATACAACTGTCAGTGTTAAATTAGCCGAGCCTTTAATTTCAGTATAAATTTAGGAGCTCGAGGCTAAATAATAACAGACGCACGGGTCGATCTTTACGGTCAAGCCGTGCTTGCCGAGGTTGGTCCGTGGATGTGTGACCATAATTACATACCGAGTTACCTCCGTGCCTCGGAAAGCACGTTAAGCCGTTGGTCCCAGATGTCATTTGTAGATCTTTGACAGTCGTTACAAGTAGTCTTACCAAGGGGTTTTTTGTTACCCAGTTACTGGGTTGTGGAGGTCAGTCGTTACGAGTAGTCAGAAGCCAAAAGTATGATATCCAGTATTACTAAGGGGTATCGTATTACCCAGTAACTGGGCTACTGAGGTAAGATATGCAGTCGCTTCATGTAAAATACTGGTACTCAGCTGCATCTGGTTAGACTGGAAGTCGACCCCAAGATAGTTTGGGAAAACGCTAGGCAGATGATGATGAAATATAGGATTTTATGTTTTTTTCTCAATTCGCTCACTTAAGAAAAGGGATGAAGACATTTTTTTTTCTTTGTCTATCTGGTAGATATTACGAGGTGCAAAAATTACGGAGATATATTTAATTGAAATGGCACCTGACGTCACAGTTGAGTAAATTTTATACCTAGTTGTGACGTAGTGAGCCCCCACTCTCAAAGTGTAATGCGTTTTAACTAAGTTGTTTTTTGTTAATTTTATAAAACAAGAAAAACGTATTTTTGTATTTCCTGACTGACGAATTCCGATGAATTTCGTTTTCTTTACTCAGTCATCATCCCTATTATGCAGATCATTCATTATCTGAATTCAGAAAGGCTCGCTGGCCGTTTACTGCCCGATTGGCACAATTCCCTACAGTTTGGCCAATTTTACACTGATCGTTTTGAATAAAAATGGTCCAAAAAGAGTTATTGGATAAGCAATCGAATTTTGTAACATAACGAGGTCTAAGTGTCGGCCTAAAAGGAAATAATATTAAGATATTTCGATGTAGTTCAATGTTTTGTATTCTTATGTCAAATTATTGCAACAATGCACAATTTTATTAGTTAAAATGTTGGTAGCTTAATGTAGTATGGCAATACCAGTTGGTATTATAATAGTATGAGAACGTTGGTAGCTTAGAGAATTACTAGATGTTGACAACACTGAACGGTATAGAGAGTTTCTCTCACAGAGTACAGTCGACAGCATGTCTGTGTTAGCAATTTGATCTTGAGCTGTACTGGCCTAGTACTGAGTTTCAATGAAATAACAGCCCAGCTTATACTGGCGTTGTTACTACTGACGTGCGGCCTACTGTACATTTTTAATATTAGAATATGGGCGCTAAAATACATATAAGTATTATGGAATTTTATGTGAACAATGCATGGTGTATTTCGCAAATTTTTAACACATGTACCGCCTGGGAAGTTTATTGCTAAGCAAATTGACATCTTACTAAAAAGAAAAATACAGCTGTGATTTGCATGCACGGACTATTTAAGAAGGCAGTCAACTTGTTTATCAATTAATTTCCATGACTTGACATACTAATATGCTGTGTCGGACACATAAAAGAGGATCTCTATCAAAAGGCGGTTGAGATTTATTTACACATAGCAAAATGTTTTTGTTAATGAAATAGTGTGTTAATGTTTTTTTCATAACAATACAAGATGTATTACAGACCCTTCACGAAGCCGGCAACCAAGCATTCTGTACTTACATTAAATTAAGTAACTCTACGCAAAAAATATTGCTAGTAAACGAAATTTTTTTTTGGGGTGAAATATCATGTTTTAGGGTAAAACTCAATGTAACGCACTCAAAACAATGTGCTGATGGATGCAATAACTAGCAAACAGGTCATGAAGGCATTTAAAGTAAAGTTCAAACCTTAAAAAATAGTTTCTTTTTTATAAACTTGTGAAGAAGTTGGAACTTTGACCTCCAACTAGAAGGCTTGAAGGTATGGTCCAGAACAAAATAATAATCGCAATGACCGGTGAGAACAAGTGCTCCTCGGATTCGTTAAGGGTTGATTTATACACCCTTTATGGCTATGAAATAATCTATGCATTTATAACTTTTACTATTGTAAACACGCATTAATGTTATGAATCGGTCTAAGTATGTTAGGTGTTATAATATCAGGGTACTAAATTGTGCCAAATAGACATAGAGTAGATTGTTCTGGAATAGAATTAGATTATAAGCTGAACCATAGATGGCAAGCGCTTTAAGCGCGCTTATTACAAAACTATCTGTCCCACGCAACTTCGTCTGCGTCACATTTTCCCCGTTTTCGCAACATTTTTCATTGCTGCTCCGCTTCTATTGGTCGTAGCGTGATGATATATAGCCTTCCTCGATAAATGGGCTATCTAACACTGAAATAATTTTCTAAATCGGACCAGAAGTTCCTGAGATTAGCGCGTTCAAGCAATGAAACAAACTCTTCAGCTTTATTATTAGATATATATGGGGTGTTGGCGATAGTGTAGCCAAAGTAACTCCATGAAAACATACACTCAGCGGCACGGAATGTGTTCCAAACATATACAAACCGATAACAGACGATTTTGGTATCGCGTGTGAGAATTTCAAGTGACAATTTGTGTCAGGACATTTGTTTTTGTTAATTTAAGAGGGTAAGCCCAAATAAAAGTTCATTCGTTTAATTTCTGTGCACCTAAGGCGCTGCGCACACGTGTGTCTTGGGTCAAAAAACCACAAAAAAAACCATTTTCGCGTTTCATTTTGATAATGAACCATATAACGCGCTTGAGCCATATTCCGTGCCGCTGAGTGTACTTACATAATATGATAACTAGAAGACAATCTTCATAATCTTAAAAAAAAAACCCGTAAACCAATGTTGATCAGTAAAAAATAAACTAAGTATTTCTATTCGATAAGTTATTGATTCGTATTTTAGGACATACAGTTATGGAACTGTTAGTATGTCCTAAAATACGAATAAACTCGTTTGCGGAGCTTAATGTAAAGGTACAACTATACGTAACATAGTTGCGTAACCAATGTCTTTCATTTTGAAAATTCAGCAACGTTGTGTTATTTACGTTTTGGTGCAGACGATTTTTTCTTCTTCGTGTCGCTGGCACGACAGTATTTCTATTTTATTTTTTTACTAGCCTATGCCCGCGGCTTTGCACGCGTGGCTTTCGGTAATTATTCCACGGGATTGTATTGCCGGGATAAAAATTCCTATGTCAGGTTATCAACCACCTGTGTGCCAAATTTCATCCAAATCCGTTCAGTAGTTTTCGCGTGAAGGAGTAACTAACAAACATCCATCCATCCATCCTCACAAACTTTGGCGTTAATAAGATTAATAGGATTAATTATTGAATCATTATGAAGCAATGGATTGTGATAGACAATTTGGTACGTAATTGAGATGATGGTTCTGTCCATCGATAAACATCGTATACAGATTGAATGCCTGGTGGCCTTCCATGACCTCTTAAAACATTATTGTTTAAATCCTTTTCCAGTGTGGGAAAGAGATGGCGCTAGACATCCTGTATAGCTCCGTCTCTTTCCCACACTGGAATAAGAGCAAAACAATACTGCTTTAAGACGTCATGGTAGACCAGCTGTAAAGCGCTTGTCGTCTATCATTGTCAAATAATACATTCACGCATCCACAATCTATGCAAAATAAATCGTTTTTTATAAAATCTGTTTTTATTCCAGAGTTGATTTTGTAAGCAAAAGTAAAACATACGTAAGAAAAGAATAGCCCAAGAATATAGATTGTTTTCAGGAATCACAGATTTTATTGTAAATGTTGCTTTTATATGGAGACTGTTATCCAGCTTATATTTTAAAATAAAATATTTGTCCATATTTAAATGTGTTTTTTACTTACGTACTTACAACAAAAAAAATGTTTTTTGTGGTCTTCGGCCAAGCCTTAATTATATCCCTTTTAATTCACAGAAAAAAAGTAAACATTAAAATGGTTTAAGGTGGAAGCGAAAGGGAAGCCCGCGTAATTTTTACGTTTATGCAATTTGCCGGTCAGTGTCAGGCGGTTCAGTGTTAATGAACAAATTATGATTCGCGACCGCAACACATTGTATTTACAGAATTATAGTCATTAAAATCATCAACCCTCTAAATTGATTGAATCCCATTATATGGATTTTTCATGAATCCATGATGATAAAACGTAAGAAAAATTGAAAAAGGTGGGCTACCCCTGCACTTCCACCTGAAAGTAACGTTCAGACTAGTCGCGAGTCAAATACTTACATGAGATAGAGAGAGAGATGTAGTACTTACATTCGCTCTGCCTGAATCACCGAAATAACAGTCTTACTCCTGAAGTGCTTATAAAAATATTTGGAGTTTTTTTAAAGAAAAATATTAGTACTATCTTGTTTCATTGTTCCATGGCAGTGAAAGTATTTTAGCGATCTACGCGGCCACGACGGCAACTTGTCGCATGACCGGCCGCTACCTTGAACAAAACTGGCCGGACGCCCGGTCGTGCGGCTAAATTTTCTTCCTGTTCGAAGCTTCTACAGCCAAAGGTCGTGGCCGTGTAGTGTGCGAGGTCCCTAACAGTTTCACTTAGTGGGGCGTTTGTTATACATGGTGTTTAAGATTTGAATTCACAAAGGGTTGACCCTTTGTGAATTATATTTTAGATAGCACCTTCACTATGAGTGTATTGTCACTGTAAGTCTTTTTCAGGTTGGTTTTCAGAGTACAGACACAAGATTTAAATTGGCATGGTCATTAACACCAAAAACGAGATGCTTATCATGTTTACTATTTATTTTGAGTCCCCGATATTTCTCGGCTCAGGGGGTCTACTCTTTAAGCACGAAATCCGTAGTTTCGGCCGAAGTTACGGTAGTTTCCGATACGGAGTACGGTATCAATTACGGACATGAGTTTCGTTAGGTGCCCGAACTAAAAATGAATGAAAACACGATTGGACAGTTGTCCTTACTCCCGATGTGTTTTCAAAACTCATGAATTCGAAAATATTAGGGAGTTGAATACATTTCGACGTATAAAACTAGTTACGGACGGACCCGTATTTTCGTTGACGGACTTAGAGAGTAGACCCCCGGTTGCAAGCATCATGATCACGGATAAAAACAAAAAGAAACGGGAAATCAAGGTTAGTAAACATGATAAATATCCCGTTTTTGGTGTTAATGATAGTATTAGCACATCTTAATAGCATACATGTCTACCCACGAAAAGCATACTGTTTCAAACACCTACGTAAACGCGTAGGCGAAAGTTAAAATATCAATTTCCAACATCCTACAATGTTAAGAAGTTTAATTTGCGTAAACCTAAAATAAATACCAGTATATACTAGTTATATGCCTAAATTGATTACTGTGGTAATAATAATACACCTTATTCGTGAATCTTGATTAATTAAACGGTTGAGAACAGTCTTTAATTGTCCAAGAGTCCTTGTTGGGTCACTTGAGTGAAGTAAGTGCTGGTATAGTTACTTATAATTTATTGAGTGTTACACAGTTCGTTTGTTGTGGGTTTGTTAATTGACTGAATTATTCTGAGTAGTTGCTCAAGAGAAGTTGTTTTTAAGGTTCCGTACCCAAAGGGTCAAATGGGACCCTATTACTGAGACTTCGCTGTCCGTCTGTCACTAGGCTGTATCTCATGAACCGTGATAGTTAGCCAGTTGAAATTTCTACAGATTATGTATTTCTGTTGATGCTGATGAACAACAAATACTAAAAACAATATAATAAATATTTAAGGGGGCTCCCATACAAAAAAGTGCTCGTTTTTATAAATAATGGTACGGAACCCTTCGTGCGCGAGTCCGACTCGCACTTGGCCGGTTTTTTATGAGTCTTAACTCTAACTGGACTGGGAAGGACTCATTTGAGGGATCACTGTTCATTTCATTTGTTGCTGGGGAGTTTGTTCCGCCACTTCTTCTTCCCAGCTAAAACACTAGGAAGTGGCGAAGGGCGGGCGTTTTGGGGGACTGTCTCATGTGATTTTGACGTTCACAAAGTGCTGATTATCAGCCTATTTTGAATAAATGACTTTTGATTTTGATTTTGACTTCCTAAATTGATCATGATTGTGCTGCCTCGCTAATAACCATAGAACCATTAAATTAAAGACTGACTGTTGCCTTTTAGTCACAATACTTACTTGATTTTACAGTACTCTCCTTAGTCGTTTAGGAAATTAAAAAATATTTTGAACAACATTCCAAACGAATGGGAGTTATTCAAATAAAATTTTACTGCGAAAACACAACAAGTGTTCCCCTCCAAAGTTGACCCAGCACAATTATACGAACAGGCCAGAACACCGCCACTGTTTTACGATGTTTAATATTAAAATGGCGATACACAAAAAAAAAATAGCGTTGAATACAAGACAGTCTTCCCGAGAGAGCATAGTGCAGCCTAAGCCCGGCTCAGTGCAAACATTCATTCGTGGCCACCCCACTTCAAACGGCGTCTATCCTTAAAAGGGAGGAGAAAATTATCTCGTGAATAAATTATATTTTCCCCCCTTTATGAAGACAGTTGAAGTGCATTTTCGTTCATGTTTTTTTTCTCGTCTGACTTAGATCAAAGACATTGCAGGAATTCCGGCTTGAGCCCGTGACCCCACAAAAATAAAATGAATAAAGAATTTAATGTGACTTGATGTCTTGGGATAATAACGTTAAAGTGCTTTAGAATGTTTCCCGAGCGAATTGTTTGTTTTCCCAATTCTGTTTGCCTGTCGAATTCTGACCTTTGGCGTTGTTTGGCATGTAGAGGTGTTGGCACTCCACGTAGGAAGGGTGGCACGTTCTGCCTTTGTTATGATTGATATGACAACGTATAAGTACCTATATTCGAGATTCCTATTGTGTTTTTTCGTAGAATATGTTTAGGGGACATTTGTTACGAGTGATCGTATTCATTACTTTCATCTTCTGTAGGTTGGTAAATCGTGTACTTATTGCTTAAGTCGAGTTAGTATCGAAGATCAAAAGGGTAATCTAAGAGGAAAGGTTAGATTGGTAACGTTACACGCGAAGTGAGTGGGTTCAATCCATATTTATTAGGAAATTAATTTATTTGTTCAGGGTCTAGATTATAACAATTATAGACATTTAGATTTTACCTATCTAGTCGTAGGTATGGTTAGCAAAAGTATAGCCAGTTGCCAAAGTCATCCCAATTTCAGAAGCAGTACATTGTTACGTTAGTTACGGAGTAAAGCTTTGGGCATTTGGTTACCTATGATATCACTCGCGAGATTTTATAATGCATCATTGCGCAGCTCACTTTCATCTCATAAAACCATTACGCACGTGCGTAAAGGGATTAACTGACAATAGATATCCTTCTGCTTGCTAGTTCCTTTAAATTTCGAAACCAGCGTTCCGTTTGATTCAATTTATAACAGGGCAGCCGTTGCTAATCGGCCGAGCGAAATTCCTGTAGCCAGGGCAACTGTGAAGCAAAGAGTGGGGACCCACTCTTTGATTTACGTCAGTCCCTTGCCCTCGCTGAAATGAATACGATTATACTGCAAAAAGGACAAATCGTTAATGTGGTTCTCAAAAGCGGTCGCGGGGAGGACATCGCTTCACTAGAATGTGCTAATAACGGCGACCAGATATGGAACGGTTTAGAGGAGGGCTAGATTTAAATTAAAATCATCCCTTTACTTTGAAGAATCGGTCGGGAGGGTATTTAATTGTAATCCGTTCGGAATATTGGTGTTTTCGTGAGTGGGTTGGGTATAATTGGCGAATTTTATACTCAGATGCCTTTTGTCGTCTGTTATTGAGTTACTCGAGCGTCCCTTCGTTCGTGGAATTGCTTTGAGTAATGAAAAAATTGGTGATAATGTGGTTTCGTAATTTTGTGCTTGGGATTGTACTCTGTGGGTGGTGCTCTTTGACGTAATTGGAATCCTTGGTTGCTATTGTATAGTTTTCTGTTATAATTAATGCCTCTTGTGATTTCGGGGCGAAAGCAGCCTTTGATTTTCAAGTTAGTAGGTAAGACCTAGGTGCAGAACAAAATCTAGAAGAAGAAGTTAAAGAAGAATTTTTTCCAATAAGACTAAGATTTTATAGAGCCTATTATACACCGTGTAAATCACCTCATCACGAAGCCGTCAACCAAGCATTCATACATTCGTACATGAAACTAAGTAACTTTACGCAAAAATTATTGCTGGGAAACGACTTTTTTTTGGAGGGTGTAAAATTATGTTTTGTAGTAGAACTCAATGTAACGCAAACAAAACATTGTGCTGATGGACGGATTGAATAGTACGGGGGTCGTGGAGGTGTTTAAAGTAAAAATCTTACATTAAAAACTTGTATTTAAAAAAATACTTGTCAAAAAGTTGGAACTTTGACCCCTAATATCTCCGTAACTAGAAGGTTCCCAGGTATGGTGTAGAACAAAAAAATTATCGCAATGACAGGGAGAATCAGTGCCTTTCGGCTTCGTTAAGAGGTGTTTTACACCCTTTATTATATGTCACATTGTATAACAGGCCTAAAACATTTCAGCTCTTATAAATTTTCCTAAATTAATACCCTTACCTACCTACGCCTCACAAGTCCTCTTTCACAAGATGAAATTCGCCGAATCCAATAATTTAAAAACTTTCTGCTTCAAGAACGATCAGATATCATTTAGACGGGCATTCATGATTGTAATGTAATTACTGGGATAGATATTTTCCCAATGTAAAGGCCTGCTCACACAAGAGCTCTTCAAACACTGGATCGACTGGTCCAGCTTATTGAGGTTCTGTAGGGACCTATTTACCTAGATTACAGCTTTGTGTTTACATCGGGATACTAGATATTCGATGGATTATACCGATTCGCACCTAGTGATCTTGTTGGTATTGCTAGTGTTCGATCGTGTTATTTGGACCACAAACGGTTGGACAAGAGGTATTTCTACCTTTCGAACGTGTTTCTGCGTGATGGTTGATCTATTGGTCTGTCCACAATGGTCTACCATCACATTCACAAAGTACAATAAATTACCTACTCTTTACTTTGGGTTACGTAAATCGCTCATACATGATCCAAGGTCCCAGGGTTCCCAAAGACAATAAACATCTAACTTTACTAGCTCCCTCAACCTAACGACGAGACTAAAACAAAACAAGAAAGAAAATAAAAACGAATTCCTTCATAACACTGTTTACGATTTCAAGCAAACTCTCACATCCGACAATTTCCTTCGAAACTAATTAAACAAACAAAAACCACTGCAGTAATTGTAGCGAACCACGTAAGTAGAAGAAACTTCACAGAGTTTGAAGCTAGTAAATTGAAAACCACAGCGGGGCCGCATAGACCCCGCATCGCTTTGAGGGAATAAAAACACGAACCAAACGAAAATAGGTTAAGAGCGCCCTCGGGGCAAGAGGTATAGGTTTTTGTATCAACGAGGCAACTCTGCTCCCTAATAAAAATTTAGCAACGCACTCAATTGAAACTATTTGGCCAGTCACGTATTGATTGTTCTATTTTTTACGTGATTGTGTCCATGAATTTTCGTTTAACGAAAGGTTGGAGTTCAGTATGCAGAGTGAAAGTTTATTTCATAAAAATGAGCTTTATTTTCACGCACAGTAGACTCACACTCTAATACATATATCATCAGAACAAACCACTTCTCTCTACTTTTACTTAAACTCAAGCAGTTACTCAGGTATTAAAAAAAAGTAAAGTGCGATCGCGATTGCTCTAGGCATGCCGTTGGAAATGTCCCTAAAGACGCAGAAGAGCATCCAGACGCCTTTGACAAAGAGAAAAGGAAAAATAAGACATCGTTTGAGCAGTAAAAGTAATAAACAAGTCGCGAACTTATGGAAAAGGCTTTGTATGCAGGTTCCAATAGGCTTTGTGTAATGCACAGTTGAGCTTACCTATATAGCTAGAGAAGGGAGGCTTTGGTGTTCAGTTTTCCTCAAAACATATGGGTAGGAAGACACATTGTTTCTTTCCCTAACATTTATTATGTATTGTGGTAATTTAACAATAATGCAAAATATTGGTATTCAACTTTTTTTAAGAATTAGAAGGATTTTATTTTTAAATTTATTATGTCAATATCAAAACGAATTTGGTCCTACTTACACTTGCTTGTAGATTTTCAGTAGCTTTGGCATAGCACCTGTTCTTTCAATCCTATGCAACCAATATTTTTAACTACCATAAAGAAAAATACGTAATTTCTTTGCAAACTACATAGATGAAGAAAACCTGTAAACTTTAAATGGCTATTTGATCAAAGTAGTAGGTAAATAGGTATCGGTCTAGGTAGGTACCTACTACCCAAAATTCCCTGCAAATCCTTCCAAATCCATTTCTGCCTCCGTCTGTCCAAACAATCTATCTGCTCAGAACCGACACGTATGCTCCAGTAGAGATGTCAAGAAAAGTTAGGGTACTGCTTAATTAGGGAGGCTCGGCGGCGCGTTGCTAAATAACAACGATTTGGAGCAACGTTTGTAAGGCTTAAGAATCGGCTTGTGTAATCCCTCCCTCACCCTACCAGTGTGCCAGTGACGTATTGCACGTAGAACTGACGTCAAGAAGAAAATTAGCAGCCTTATTAGCTTACCTCAAACGCAGACTCGTATATTGTGAATTGAATATTGTGTTTTGGTGTCGAACAGTTTTTCTCTATAACTAAAACTTGATACAGATTCTATACCAAGGCTTTTAAAAAAAAATAACTTATTGTCGAAGCACAAGATTCGCTTCGAGTGAATTAACCAAAAAGTCCAAACAAGAGAGTTTTTGAACTCATACCATAAACAAGCAACTATTCGAAGGACAAGCACGAATAGCTATTTATGGGTCATAATCCACGGGATTTGGCGGGTTAAGTCCGTCCAGCCATCCGTTGGTTGGTCGACGTCATCAATCTTGCTCAGACCCGCATAATCACAGAAAACGTAACCGTGGATTATATGCCGACCTCAATTTTTAAGCGATGCCATATGTCTTATACGAGGCTCTATAGCGGGTCTGAAAACGGACGGGACGGCGCTATTAATCACAATCCTTCCCTGGTCTTATAAATTAGAATATTTGTTTTTCTGATAGAGGTTCTCGTGTATGATAGTGAGCAGTTTTTCGAACGTTCTTTTCGAAAGTATTGGGTTTATAGATGGTGACGTGCCAAACGTGTGTGCATTTCTCAAAACAGAATTGTTTTATGTCCTAAAATCAACTTTCAACCGCAAAAGAAATTAGAACGAGTGTCTGATTTGAAACACCGTATACGATTTAAAGACCCATTAGCAATTGGCATTGTTCTGACTAAAATGATTTCAAACAAAATAATCCGTCATTTAAAAAAACTATTATCAAATCAAACAACGTTAATATTTTATCCGACAATTTGCTTCTTATGGGTGAAAGACGCTATCTCAGCAACGGAATGTGCTAATAACGAGATCGAAAAACCCTGCCAAGATAAAGTCAGGCCTTCGGAGGGTGAATTTTAATTAAATGCGTCTACAGACATTAATGAGATGAAAGTGAACTTGCCCTTTAATCGTGATTTGTTTGTCCTAACGGCCGAGGGACTAGCTCTCGAGCATCAGATAAGTACGAATACTTTGTATCTTAGGGTTCTTAGGTTACCTTATCGATGGAGAAAGTTTCTTTATGTAGGCTTTCAAGTAAACGAGTTCTTGTTTGTATATTGAATTTAGGTAGGACTTTACTTTGGGACTTCTTTACTCTTAGAAACTCGTGTCCTCGAATTCAAGAAAACTGTTGAACGGCCCAGGTTTTCTTATGGAAGATTTTTAAGAAAAAGGAAAATATATCTCAGACCCTGATTTGTATTAGCTATGTATCTGAAATTCTGAATACAAGACGGTCTGATAGGTTGTTCAATGGATAACATTTGTATAGGAGATTGGGTAGTGGATCATGAATTTTGATTAGATATCAGAATGTTGGAAATGTCCTATATTCTGAAATGGGCCTTCCTAATAACGATACACTGAATGGTTTCGGTCTCTTCCCTCGCATTGTTTAGTTCAATAGTCCTTGGAAACCGTACTAAGATTTTGGGAATGGGTATTGAGAAACACAAAGGGATTGTATACAAGGTACGTATATGGTGTTACAGACAAAGACCGACAGACTAAATTTTAGCGAATACCTAAAAATTCTGTCCCAAATCATGAACCGATTTAGAACAGATTTTGTTCCAAAGGCAAATCGTTCTATCTGTCGCCTCAAATGGAAAATTGCGCAGTCTCAACAGCAAAAGGATCTTAGCGCAAATAAATAAGTCAGGGGTCATATAAAGAGACTTTTAAAACAACACCTGAATGCGAGATTAGTATACAATATGCAAGAAGCGGGTTTAAGTGGTAACGCACGGACCACATCAAATTTTCACAAGCTTACCCCGGAAAAAAGTGGAAAAAGGTTTTGACAAAACGGTGTCGTTTGGGCTCCCGTGCCTTAAAAGGATTCCGTATTTTCGATCTCAGTGGGACAATAAACCTATTCCTTTTTGTTTTATCTTTCACTTCAGAAGTACGTCTGAAGAATGATGTTCGGGTCCGAGTCTTCGGATCTTATTATTTGTTTTGTGATATACGAGCGGATCCTTGTTTGACCAGATCGTGTGTCAAATGTTTCGGGTCATGCGATGCTGCATATATGATGCGCGAGGAGTTTTTGTAGAGAATAACGTGGCCCTATAGAGTAAGACGGGAAAGAAAAAAAAACTGATTTCTGATCGATATCAACGCCTTAAATGAAAATGTCGGATCTACAAAAAAAAAACATGATAATAGGGGTGCGGACTGGGTAAAGAAAACGACGTTCTATTTTGTCCGTCAGACAGGTAATACAAAAATATTAGACACGTATTTTTTGTTTTATCAAAATATCAAAAAATCACTTAGTTAAAACTCATTAAAGTTGGAGAGTGGGGGCTCACTACGTCACAAGTAGGTATAAAACTTACCTAGATGTGAGACTCAATATATCTCCGTAATTTTATGACCACATGAAAAAAGAAAAAATACGTGTCCAATACTTTTCAATAAACTACCCGACGGACAAAGAAAAAAAAATGTAATTATCCCCTATTGGGCAAAAGAACATGATAAAAATGGCAAGTTCAACTGATGTGAAAATCATCAATTATTACTTATTTTGGCGAAATGGAGGTAGCAACAAAGAGTAGGTAATTTTATCTTCACTAACTGACTCATAAACAAGTATGTGATAAATTAGCTAGCTCTATTCGGATTTATCGGATTTCAACAGAAATCGTTCGGATACATCTTAATGAACAGGCCTAAATAACGCCGTTTTCCTGTAGGTACTTATCCACAATTATCAGAAACAAAACACTCTCGTCTTTTCCTCCTATTCTCAAAGGTATGGCGTGTATTATTTGTAATTACGAGTTTCGGTCCACTAAGGATGCTTTTGTATATAGTTATAGGTCGCCAGATGGTCGTTTTTCTATTTTCATACAACTCAAAGCCTTATATAAGGTACTGAGGGGATTGAATATCGTAAAGCCTTCTTTGTTATATAGACTTGCTAATGCGTGAGTGCGAAGGCTATCTTGTTTTTTAAAAAATTGCCCACTCTGGCAATTTATCCTTGGGTGCAGTTACAAACATTTAAACTCACATACACAAACAGCCAGACCCGGTACAACTACCCGTAGGCGATACAAGTAGTTGCTCCGTGCGCGAATCGAACCCGCGATACGCAGTGCAGCAGTCAATCGCTAGCCGCTGCGCCAACTAGCCGTGGTTTTTACTTGGAGACTGAAATTCAGCAGACAGTCAGTAAGGTACCTATTGTAGGTACTTGCGTCTTTAGAATTATGTTTGGTGCTGAATTAAAGATTCGGTCCAACCGACACAGACAGATCGCGGACCGGCTGCAGACATTGGACACAGACAGATACTTCTGTACATGCCAGAGTCCGGATTCTGTTGACGTTCGGAGCCGGAACCAACATTCATCCAGAGCGGTTCATCTTACCTTAAAAACTATAATTTTATACTTTGATAAACACACCTTCTCCACTCCCTGATAGAACATATAGTGATATGAATACTCAATACATTGACGATGCCAAAGGCACAATTGAAAAGTTTTATTTCACTCAAGGAAATGAGATATTCCTACTGTTCCATCCACCAACGTTGGCGGAAAAGGACTGAAAGAAATATCCTAACGTTTCTCAAGAAGCTTCACGAAACTATCTAAACACAAGACAGATGACTTTCGATTCCGTACATCACAATTTACATACAGTTCAAGGCAATATCCATCCGCATGCCAAACAAAGACGTGTTCAACTTAAAAGGGGATGTCTGTTTGCATGTCGTTCACCTTGTGTCAATGGCGATCGATTTGCGAGTCGACACAATTCTGGTGAGCAGTGATACCCGTCCGTCATACGTCTATCAAATGCATGCGATCTTTATATTTATGGGATGTATGATGTGTAACGTGTAGATTTTATGGTCCAGCTGAGATAGCGTATTTGGAATATTCTGCAGATTTTAAAATGAGCTTGTACTTACGTGTTTTTACACCCTATATGAAAATAACGTAGTAGGTGGCGATCTACTAAGGATAAATAAGGATGGCCAGGTTACCTTACATCTGGCAATATTTGACACTACCAATTGTATAAATTAGATCTGGGTGTACATAATAAGAACTTTACAAAGTTTTTTGATGCCTGTTGTTCATAGAGGTTCATTGAAATATTTATAAAGGTTTCATACTAACACAAAAACCATTTTTTCTATTTTTTTTTCCATCTGGTGTTAAACAGTTACGGGTAATATCGAAGCGACATTTATCAATATAATTTATATATCAATAGCCCTCAACACTTAAACGGGAATGACCCTATAAATCCATTTTTTTCCGACCCCTACAGAATGACCCCTGTGTTACCCTCTAGGACAGTGCAGCAATTTTTTCAAAGCCCCCGTTGCATATTTAAACACACCGTTTTGTACTACAAATTGGATTCTTCAATTTGCATTCTTTATTGCTTACAAATAGGTCTGAGAAGAATGGGTGATGGCTGACGAGATTGTGCCGCGTAGGTACAAAGAACTCATGTACATAGGTAGCTATGTAGGTACAATATAGGAAATGTTTTTAGTGAGTGATGTCACTCGCCGCCTGACCGCCGCCGCGTACGGACGTGCCGCTACCTGCTCGCATTCCCGCTCGCTATCAGTGTGTGTCATCGGTTCGTCGCTTCCCAGTGTCGTGACGTCATCGGTAGTCCCTCGACTACACCCCCGAACAATTGTTGTCTTTTTATTAAGACAGCACTTGCTCATTTGCTTCGGATATTATTCCGATTTAACTTCCTTTGCCCCATCAGGGAAAAGTCCTCAGTTTCGAGGTTCTTGGTGGGAAACCTAACGGTGCCAACGAAACTCAGAGAGGGTAGTGACCCAATCCGCCCGCCTAACCCCTTCAGGGTCTAGGTGAAAACTTGGGCTCCGTCGCGAACGTATGCGCCGCCGATTTACTGTGCTAGTGTATCCCGTTTTAACAAGTTCCTGAAAGCAAAGTTCCCTGGACTGGAGTTGGAGTTGCTACCAAGCCAGGACCCTCGGACTGTGGCTGCGGGAAGGTTGAAGCGGGTGAGTCACTGGACCCAGTAAATTCGCTACATAATTGTTTCAGGGAAATAGGTTGTTAGGCTGTTTAGGCGCGGAGCTTCACTCAAATGTCCGCTAACTTTTAGCCGATAAAATGTCGTCTCTCGACGAGACAGAAAAAGCACTTTTGCGCTTTTTCTTGCGCATCGTTGCAACCGACCCAAATTTTAATAAAAAATATGGGTCCGAAATCGCTGCTATCCGGCAAACCAGCGATAACGTCACTGACTTCAGTGACGTACTTGAAAGCCCTTTGTCGCCGCCGCCTGCCGACAGAGGCTTGCCACCTGCCGTCGCCGCCGCGATTAAAGCGACACCAAGACCCATTGTTGTGAAACCCACTGTTTCGCAAACAAAGGTCCAGCCCGAACCTGCGTCCATTGTTCCCATTTCCGAGAACATGGACAAAGGCTTAACGCCAGCCGTCGCCGCCGCGATTCCGGCTACACCTAGACCCATTGTTGCGAAACCCTTTGTTTCGCAAACAAAGGGTCAGCCCGCACCTGCGTCCATTGTTCCCGTTTCTGGAAACATGGACAAAGGCTTACCGCCAGCCGTCGCCGCCGCGATTCCGGCTAAACCCAGGCTCATTGTTTCGCAAACAATGGATCAGTCCGCACCTGCGCCCGTTGTTCTCATTTCGGAGAACATGGACACAACCGAGCCAGTCTCCGATTCGGAATCAATCTTAGACTCGTGTTCTGCCGCCTCGTCATCTGAAGACGACTATCAAGTCGTCGGAAAGGGCAAGAGAAAGAAGGGAAAAAACTCCCAGGCCGCCATGGCTAAAAAGATCGTCACGCTCCCTTCTGTCCCCCCTCCCGCGGCCTCCCGTCCCACCTCCCCGGTCCCCGTACCAACGTCCGCCGCTGCTCATACTAGCAGGCCAGCCAGCCCTAAGGCTAACCCTTCAGCCGCTTCTTCAAAGAAGCTGAAGCCCCCTCCCCCGCTGTTCATTCAGGACAAAGGGAAATGGACAGACGTGTCCAAAATGTGTGTTGAGCGCCGCATACAATATACAAGCGCAAAAAGCACACAACAGGGCATCAAAGTGGTGGTCCCTACGACCGCTGACTTCAGGGAACTAACCCGTCAGCTGATTGGAAGGCACATAGCCTTCCATACTTACTCCCTTCCAGAGGAGAAGCCCACCCGCGTGGTGATCAGGCGGATCCCGAAGGAAATCCCCACGGAGGACATCCTAAATGACCTCCAAAGCCAGGACATCCCGGTCGCAGCCGTCCACCGCCTTCATAAGGCGAGAGGTGGAGACCAGTACGATATGGTACTGGTCATCTGTGACCCAGTAGAAGGACACCACCCGATCTTCAAAGTGAAGTCGGTATGCTCCCTCACAGGCATCTCAATAGAGAAGCCTTACCGCTCAACCGTTGTAGGGCAGTGCCACCGCTGCCAGCTGTACGGACACAGCCAAGCCAACTGCCATGCGCCGCACAGATGCGTAAAGTGTCTAGGCGACCATGGTACGGCAGACTGCCCCCGTCCCAAAGACAAATCGCTATGCACGGAGCCACCGAGCTGTGTGCTTTGCGGCCAGTCGGGCCACCCGGCTAACTACCGCGGCTGCTCGAAAGCCCCCAAAGGCTCCTCCTCTAAATTGGCGAAGCGTGCAAACGCCCGCCAGCAGAGAGAAAGCCCATCGGTGAGGCTACCAACTGCACAGATGCCGGAGAGACTCAGCCCTCAGAGGCCCTCTCCCTGGACCTCGCTGAACCACCAGAGAGCCTTCCCGGCACTCGGCAAAGCAAAGTCCAGCCCCATTCCCGGGCTATTAGATGCCCTTGTCCCCACTCCCGTGGCCCAAGCGAGCGCACCGGCGCCCGCTCGTCCCGCGCCTCCCGGCCCCGCGGCCGCGGTCTCCTCTCCTAACGTAACTTTAGAAACGTTAGCAAAGTTAGTCACCCCCGAAGCAGACCGCATGGCGGCAGATCTCAGGGAGGCTAACACTGACGGTGATAAGCTTAAAATTATCCTCAAGTCCCTAATCAAGTTAGGCGAAGCCTTCAGCGGCATTAATCTTTAATTCCAATGGATAATACGAGATTAACGTGTACCAAACCCCGATCCCTTAAATTAGGGTACTTTAATGCCAATGGCATTAGAGGCCAGCGTGATGAGATCGCCACCTTCCTCCGTGACCATCAAATTGATATCCTCCTCATACAGGAGACCTTCCTCAAGCCCAGTCACCGCGATCCGAGAATTGCCAACTATCGCATAGTTCGCAACGATCGGTCACGTTGCCACAAGGGCGGTACTCTAATCTATTATAGAAAGGAACTGCACTGCATCCCCTTAGATCCCCCTCCCATGGAGTCTCTGCTCGAGACTTCAGTTTGTCGACTAGGCATGACCGGTCATCAATCGATCACTATCGCCTCCGCGTACATCTCTCCCGGCGGCACGTCCGAGGAGCACACTCTGTTCACCAAAGACCTTGCCGTCCTCTTCGGCTTGAGTGACTCCGTTATCATAGCGGGCGACCTCAACGCCAAACACCCCGCCTGGAACAGCACGACGACCTCTGCCAGAGGACGTCACGTGTATAACCTGGGTGAGTCCCTCAACTTCGATCCCATCGCTCCTATGGAGCACACTCACTATCCCCACGACCCCGACCAACGTCCGGACGTTCTCGACATAGCGCTACTCAAGAATGTCAACCTTAAGTTGCATTCCATCGAGACTTTACATGAGCTTAACTCAGACCATCGACCAGTGCTCATGCACTTAGTTCCCCGCTCGGGTTCCTCTGACCCCAGCCAGCCCCCGCCGACCCAAGTGATAACCGACTGGAGGAAAGTCAGCGAAAAGCTGAAATCCACCACGTCGCCTCACCTGGAGGCCATCCCCGACCACATTGTCTCAGTCGCAGACACGACGGCCGCCATCAACTCGTTTACAGAACACGTGCAATCCGTACTAAAGGATTGCTCACGGGAAGTTCCAGCAATGAGCGATCAACGCTGGATTCTACCCGCTGACGTACGTGAACTGATAACCGAGAAGAACGCGGCCATCCGTGCCTACAGCAACTTTCCCTGCGACGCGAACAAAGCTCACATGCGTTATTTACAGCGTGCTGTAAAGAAGCGCACTAGTGAGCATCGTTCAGATCAATGGGACAAGACGCTTAGCGAGCTCGAGCCTACCCACCTAGCCTTCTGGCAGCTCCAACGCAAGTTGCGCTCCACCGAAGAGGCTTCGATGCCTCCCCTCACCCGACCCGATAAGAGCGTCGCATTCGACGACTCTGAGAAGGCCGAATGCCTAGCCGACAGCCTGGAGTCCCAGTGCTCCCCCAGCTCTCAACCAGTAGACAAGCGACATCTCGATGAGGTGAACGCATTCGTCGAACGTAAAGCCGCCCTCCCTCCCGTAGAAGACCCTGATGATCCTCTGCCTTCGGTCACAGCTGACGAAGTGCAAGACATCATTAATAAGCTTCAACCGCGGAAAGCACCCGGCTCCGACGGAATCACCAATAGGGTGTTAAAACTCCTCCCCGCTCAGCTCGTCGTGTTAATGGCGGCCATCTTCAATGGCGCCCTGAGCAACAACGCCTTTCCCCAAATATGGAAAGAGGCCACTGTCATCGGTTTCGCCAAGCCAGGCAAACCCAAGTCTGAGCCCTCAAGCTACAGACCTATCAGTCTCCTGAACGCACTCGGCAAAATCTACGAGAGACTTATTTATAAGCGACTCAAAGACTTCGCCGAGGCTAAGAGTCTCATCCCCAACGAGCAGTTCGGCTTCAGGACCGGACACTCCTGCATTCAACAGGCCCATCGCATCGTAGAACATTTGAGCGCTGGCTTCCAGCGTGGAGCGATGACGGGTGTGTTGTACTTCGACATAGCAAAGGCTTTCGACAAAGTCTGGCACAACGGCTTATTATATAAGCTGTACAAACTGGGAGTGCCGGACCGTCTTGTGCTCATTTTACGAGACTTTCTGTCGGATCGCACCTTCCGCTATCGCATCGGGAAGGCACTGTCTTCCCCCCACCCCATTAGAGCCGGAGTCCCTCAGGGCTCCGTCGTCTCTCCCCTTATCTTTACTCTGTTCACCAGTGACATCCCCAAGAGCAAGAAGGCTCAGTTAGCCCTGTTCGACGACACGGCCATTTATTACACTGGCCGCAGTCACGACGCTATCTATAGCACCCTCCAAACCTCAGCCAACGTCTTAGGCGCTTGGTTCCGGAAATGGAGAATCGAGGTGAACCCCGACAAGAGCCAGGCAGTTCTTTTCTCTAAACAGCGTAAAATTAAGCCACCCGCGCTCAGCCCGATCACTATGTACGGTAAGCCTATCCCTTGGGAGAAGCAAGCCAAGTACTTAGGAGTCATACTTGACAACCACTTGTCTTTCGCGGCGCACATCAAAGCAGCTCGCGACCGAGCTGCGTTTGCTATGGGTAGGCTTCATTTCATGATTTCGGCAAAAAGCAAGTTGTCACTCAAGTGCAAGTTGCGCCTTTATACCGCGGTGATCCGCCCCATTATGACGTACGCTTGCGTCGTGTACGCTCACACCAAGCCTAAGTACATCCATAGGATGCAAGTTTTACAGAACCGGTTCTTACGTAGAGTCACGGGAGCCCCTTTTTATGTCCGTAATGACCGTCTACACGTAGACCTTAGAATGCCCACCGTCCTTCAGTTTATGAAACGTCTTTCGAAGCGTTTCTTCGATAACGCCATTAAACACCGTAATCCCCTGATCGCAGCGGCCGCCCGTTACGAACCCTCGCGCATTAGTACAGTACGCCGTCCTAGGCATACCCTTGTCACTCCAGATGATGCTATCACCCTCCTCCAGGAGAGTAGCAAAGAGACTAGCACTCTTAAAAAGTTCCGACTCAAACCGCCGTCTTTCCGACCTCGCCGTCGAGGTCCGTCGCGACGTCCCGGTCCATGCCCTCCCCGACCCTCGCTCGAGCCAGCCCGCGATGCTGTGCCAGTAGTTTTAAATCAGCCCCTAAATAATGATACCATTCAGATCCAGCCTGTCCCCATGCAGTCTTCCCCCAGCGACGCCCTAAGCCGAGGTTCGTACCCCACAGGGGGTGCCCTTAGCGTGCAGTCGCTTAGTTTGTAAGTTTTTATGCCCTGGCTGGAGCCCTTACTCTAAAGGCACCCACAGGATAGTCCGGTTAAGCAGACGACAACCTCATAGGTTGAACTGCGAGATGCCATTCACAAAAAAAAAAAAAAAAAAGTGAGTGATGTCTTGACACAACAAAAGTGGATAAAGAAATCGCATATTGAATTCTGGTTGGTTCGTAGCTCGTTAAAACAGTCGAAACTGACCAACAGAAGTTCCAAAGTTTACATTTTTTTTAAGTCGTATTTTAGTTATATCCGTGTGTTTCGTTAGGTAAGTATTTTGTATTGGATGTCAGTGTTCCTTTGAAAAAATATTGCTGTCCACTTTCTCGTCTGTAGCTAGCGACGCCGCGACGTCTCTACTTTGTCATCCAATCAAGGTGACAATATTTACAACACAACACGCAGTTTGTTTTTAAAAATATCTCAAAACTGCAACGTTCTCAAAATATGGCTCTCAAGTTTTGCAGCAGTTTTGTGCTGTCAAACAAAGTCACCTAATAGGTACAAATGTGGCACATACCTATATGTAACAAGCATAAGTTATAGTTGTACACTTCTACTCAAAACTATCTTCTAGTCAAAATCGGAACTAGGTCTGCCATTAATATTTAAAACTAGCTACACTTTTATGAAACATTTTTACAAAATGTTTACCTGACAAAGTTATTTGACCGCAAAAAAATCCTTGTAGCCTACTATATGTATATCATAAATATATGTATATTTACTATACGACTCGACTCGGCGAAAGAAATAAAACATGTGCATCGTATTACCGGTTCGAATATGACTGTCATTGTCTGCTTTGTGACTATGTGACAGGTGCTACTTATAATATGCAATGCAATAACCCATTTTGTTTTGTAGACTTTTTGCGCAATGCTCTGTTTTAAAATAGTCAAAATATCCATCTTTTCGTAATTGGTACTTAAACTGCCTTCGCTATTTAGTCTCATAAAACCAAACATATTCTCGGAAAAGCAATTGGAATAAAAAAAAAACCAGCCAAGTGCGAGTCGGACTCTCGCACGAAGGGTTCCGTACCATAATTTATTAAAACGAGCAAAAAATTCACTTTTTGAATGGGAGCCCTCTTAAATATTTATTTTATTCTGTTTTTAGTATTTGTTGTTATAGCAGCTACATAAATACATAATCTGTTGAAATTTCAACTGGCTAACTATCACGGTTCATGAGATACAGCCTGGTGACAGACGGGCGGACGGACAGCGAGGTCTCAGTAATAGGGTCCCGGTACGGAACCCTAAAAATATGACTTACAAAAATCATATATTATGACACATCAAGCTATTTGAAACTGTCAATTTTTTTCAATCAACCTTAAACCTAATTCTTTATCGTATCGTATCGTTTATTCTCTATTGTATCAACAATTTTAAGGCCTGCACCCAATCATCAATCACCCTGTTTGAAAGAAAACACATGACATTAACATAATGCTGACATTCGTTTAAGAGGAAATAACCATATTGGACGCAAAGTTTAAATAGATTTTAGATCCAATGCGGCCGGGCTATAACTCTTAATGGCTAGCAATTGGGATAGACTTAAAATTTATCAACTTGTCGCAATAGGCTAAGCGAATGAGTATGATAAAAAAGTCAGCTTGATATGCCCATGATCTCACTCTTCATTTCCAAAAGCAATAAAGGAAAAACAAAAAATAATGAAACAATGCAGAAATATCATGAAAACATTTTCTCGGTAAAACATTTTATAGGTTCAGAACTTATGATTTTTTTTGTGAATTTTATGAGAAAAATCAGCGTTTCCACACGAGCTGGTGGAGTGATTGTTTTATTTCGCACATATTTCGCTACTATGTAATTCGCTGTGAGTGCGAAATATGCAGTGCTCAGCAACTTTGGAGAATCCATATACACTTGTGCCTTTACATGGAATAAAAACAGTAATCAACTACAAAAATAGCGTTGTTCTAGTGGTCGCCAGTGCTACTGCTGAGCATGAGGTTCTGGGTTCGATTCTCAGGTCGGGTAAAGTGTTATTGGGTTATTCCATCAGGAATTTCTCAGTAGCAGCCACGGAGTCTGGTTTTATGCCCGGTTGATGGCAATAGGCCCGCCCCCTATTACATGAGACTTAAACATGAATGGCAGATTAGGTGTACTATTGAGTACACCTCTGCCTAACGTTCTGGAATTACAGCCGTGATGTTATGTTATAAACTACAGAAAACAGATGTTGTTATTTTATAACTTTAGGTTTGTGTAGTGTCAAATGTTTTCGGTTTTCTTTCTACACATTGAAATAGAGTCAATGAAGATTTTTTCAGACTGAATTAATAGGTGAATTGCATAGATGCCTTCAGCAGCTGTCTCATTGCGAAGGCATCTTTTTTGAATAAATAGGTTTTTCAAAGGTCTACACATCATTTGTGTGCATTTAACCTGGGGCATGTTTTCTTCTTTCAAAATGCCTTAAGCCTCTGTTTCAAAATAGACACTTAAACCACATAAAGGCATTTACTCGTAACTGTATTTAACTTTCAAAAATGCTAATTTCGATAAGTGTCACGAGATCAATAACCTCTAATCCAATTAAGTGTTCTGGTGTGACGGTGGAATGTGGACTCCCTTATTTTCAATTAGAATAAAGTGTAATTGACACGACAGTTGGCGTGACAGAGTTTTGTCACTGATAACAGGCACGTTAGCAGATAACTATCTCGTAAAATTGAAAATCTAATTTTCTTTATAGATTTTGGCGCTAGGTACAAATCCACCGGTAGTGGGCTCTTTCGGTACAATTGATCAAGTACACAATTATTTCCCGACATTGGTTTTTTTCGCAAAAAAAAAAAAATATCTAAAAACAATACTGGTACTCAGCTTCATCCGGCTAGACTGGAAGCCGACCCCAAGATAGTTTGGGAAAAGGCTAGGCAGATGATGGTTTTTTTCGTCATAACTTAATACAGATCAGTTAATTTTGTTAATAATTTGGAACAAATTAAATAATAAATAATTTAATTCGAATACCTATTCATTTATTTCAAACGTCACCACATCAAAGCTAACATTCGACTTTCACCCACATCAAAAACAGAGCCATATTCCCATAACGTTCGCCATATAAATCCACCGCACCATTCCGCATAATTCGACGCGAAACATACTATAAAGTGACCACACAACATTACTTTTTCATTCTCAGCTCAACTTACAAATTCCGGACACAGTACACCGCGACGCTCCAGAGAGTTGCTACTATTTTTGAAACACAGCCACGGCCCTAATTTCGGAGACACCGCGACCGCCGCAAATCGTAAAGTCGGCTAAGTTAGTGCAACACAACCCCTTGCCTACGTGGCCTACGTCACACACACATAAAACCCTACACTATATAAAACCGGACTTTTCCCCGGAATTGTGTTGTAGATTGTTTTAATCTCGCCTTGGTCGTGATAAGCTTTTTTCGTTTGCAGTTTTTAGGTTAACTATATTCTAAACTCGACGTACGTTTTTGTTTTTTATGCTGTGGTCAGTGGAAAGTTATTTTTGTTTAAGCGGCGTTAAGCGCGGCGTTGGGAACATTACACTCACATTGTTGTACTGAAGTAATCTCATGTGTAAATTAAGACGATTTACATTTGTTTTTCCGAGCAATTTTGCTCAATTTGTACTAAAAAGAGATACAAGAATACTGTCTGTTGTTGTGTGTTTTCTACTAAATACTAACTAACGTAGTTACTAACCCTTAACTAAAGTTACCTACATTATGTTTGCGTCAGTATTCACCCTTCTTGAAATAAATTCGTATAACCATGTTAGGATTTCATACCAAATTGGATCAATCAGAGAATCAGGTAATATTTCTGTCTTCCCCATGTTCCGGTTAAGCCTGGGGCGATGCAGGGCGGATTTTTAGAACCCTTGAAACTTTCCCGGGGCAGTCGTCAGAAGCAGTTCTTTGAGTATCGATTGGTCGGAAAATGCACCCCATTTCGAGCTTCAGAACTGAGCGTTTGAAAATACGTACTCAAATATTTTAAATATCCTTTACGAACATACAGAAACCTACTCAAATTCATAATCTAACACTAAAACAACAGGCCCTAGGTATCGGGTGGTAAATAACAAGATAAGTGTCGGCCCACAAACCGACACTTTGGCGTAATATTGGTCGAAGTTGAAATTCCGGCAGTTGCATGTTAAAGTAAACATATGAAATGGGCTGCTGGCCACGGGAACGTGTGACCATGCATAACTGAGATCGTTTTACGAGGTGGTATTGTCGACTAGCGAAATATCGCATGCCTTACCGACCTGCAAAGGTCTACCAACACGTATCGTAGGGAATATTTGCGTGAAGTAAATAGGCTAAATTATGAACGGCTAGTATCGTAATACTTGTGATATAAAGTTTAATGATCACGGTTTATACACGAAGTTATGATGTGGAGATAGGCCAGTGGATTTTGTGTTCCAACGTATATTTGCACATTGGTTATATTATGAAACAGAATATCAGGTTTACGTAACCTCTGTGAATGTTGTAACAGACGTGGATTTGCGTAATATGAAAAACTGCTGCTGAAAATGAACATGAAATGTAATCAAAGATGAGGTTAAAATATAGTTCACATTGCGAAAAATCAAGTGGATTATGTTATCATCTAATAAATAATATTCTTCTTCTTAGCGTGTCGATGGCAAATCGCTAAATTTGTTTAGCCCAAAACTCAGCCAAGCGAACTCCGCTCGCTGATGCAGTCATAAGATCCTCAAGTGTGCAGGTGACGGGGCATGCAGCGCAAGATAGAAGGTGGGCCATTGTCTGAGGAGGCACGCCGCATACACACTTGAGATCTGAGCCGTCCAAGAACCCCCATCTAATAATATTTATTTTGCATGTTTGTCAACCAACGAGTTGTGTAAAAAAATGATGTTGTTTACACCTTACGGCATTTCATACAAACTTACAAGTCCTTATTTTCCGAAATGACTGAACCGATTTCAATGAAACTTAATACGCATAAGCAGGATACATATGTCTAATAAGTTACTAAACATTTTCGAAAAAACTTAAAAAAAAAAGATAATTGATATTTCTGTAGATAATTTATAATCGGTTTAATTTCACTGTAACACAATTTTTCGAAAATGTTTTTATTTTTTATTTTTATTCGAAGGGACAGTAAACAGTTACATTATAAGAACTTGCAACTTGTTTACACAATGTAACTGTTTACTGTCTGTTTTAGTAACTTTTTAGACCTATGTATTCTGCTTGTGCATATAAAGTTTCATTAAAATCGGTTCAGTCAATTCGGAAAATAAAGGTTTTCACCTAGTTCGTGAACAATGTGTTAGTCTGATTTACTTACCTACAGCTAGAGTTGCATGTTTGTGACGTACACGTACCGCAATGTTTAATATTGATTTGATTTTTTACTCTGTGTAGTCATCGATTTTCGATAATTTGGAAAACTCAGATATTCTGGAAATCAGCTTTGCTTCTACATACTTCATAACCGCAAAAACCGGAACTACGACAGCATCTTCTTAGAATATTATTTACTTTATTCTTCAATATACAGCCTGCACTTTAAAAAAACTTCAGACTTTTCCACAAACGTCATACAAAAAAAAACCCTCGGAAAATTTTTCAAGTACTAGGCAAACATAAATCCGCTTCGGTATTAAAGTGACTTCGGTTATTAGGGAGAAACATGAAGGTTTAAAAAATACACTGGGGCGTACGCAATATGGTTGGCACGGCGTTCTCGTTACGAGCCGGGGCAGCCATAACTTACCCAAGTTTATGGGGAAGGTTCGCCGCCCGTCTAAATATTTAGGAAATAATTACATAAGTACCCACAGTGTATGTATGCGTATGAACGAAATATTGAAGCGGTACGGGTACAACAGAGAATTCCTACGTTTATTTCGCCTACGTACACGTGAATTAAGTCTGAATGTGCACAGTATGTTTCTTTATTATTTCAACAATCTGTGTTTGTAATTGTGCGTGTGAATCATGAAGTAAGTCAATTTATACTTACGTGAGGTGGATGCACAAGTTCTTTGTAAGTACCCACTACCTACTCTACTCCACCTCTGTTCCACATTGTCAATAGGGGATGATCACTATTTTTTTTCTTTGTCTGTCGGGTAGATTATTGAAAAGTATTGGACACGAATTTTTCTTTTTTTTCACGTGGTCATAAAATTACGGAGATATATTGAGTTGAAATGGCGCATGACGTCACATGTAGGTAAGTTTTATACCTACTTGTGACGTAGTGAGCCCCCACTCTCCAACTTTAATGAGTTCTAACTTAGTAAAAAAAAAAAAAAAAATACGCGTCTAATGTTTTTGTATTACCTGTCTGACGGACAACTTCTTCAGAAAAGCCTTCATCCATATTGTCGACTAGAAAAAAAATGTCAAGATGTTTAAGAGAACATGGTAATTGCTGATTTACTGACAGATAGGATTGAAAACAAAAAACGCAAAGAGGCTCCGCTGTATAAAAGTATTTAAAATAACACAACAGCTCTTGCAGTGCACGCTATCATGTTAGCAAGTTCACTACAGCTCGCGTTTAAATTAAACTAACGTCAATTTTGTTCGTTAAACCACTTAGCACTTACTTTAAAATTCTAGGAAAATAAACATTAAGTTTCGGACGGACACTGACCGAGCTAGCTAATCGCTCACTAGTCTGTACTAAGTAAGGCTAAATGAAACACCCTTAACTTTTGAAAGACATCGATTGACTTCACTTCACTAGTTTTGTACTCCTGAAAGATATCGATTAACTTCAGTCACTTCACTAAGAACGAATAAAATGAACTGAAAATACTGAAATCCTTTTCGAACTATTTAAGTTTATGACTAGAGGCGAAAGACTTTGAAACTTTAAATTAAATATCTTCAAAAAGAGTTTTGAATTTTTAACATGACTTTTCATTGACGTATTGTTTTGAAGTGTAATTCAGTTTTTCGCTATATTTAATCTAAGAGCTTTATCTACACTAATATCATAAAGAGGAAAGGTTTGTATTTTTGGAATGAGCGGGCGAAGCCGCTAGCAAAAGCTAGTAATATGTATGGTGGTAATAATTTCCACAAAGATGTTTAATTTGTAATTAAATTGGTATAATATTAATAAAGCATTTTTTATGTATAGCATTATTTCCGAAGGTTTCCCAGTTAGGTAAACCATGGGTACATTATTTAATATAATCATTCTTAGTTCACCAATTAGGTGATCTACGGGTACATTAGTTTTTTAAATTACCCATGGATCACTCATTAGGTGAACCAAGGGTACGGAAAGTTAACCGTGGAACACCTAGGTGATCCACTTTGGTGTTCCACGGGTCAGTAACCGATTAAATGACGTGGAGGTTATAGAACTTTTGGCTCAATATTTTTGTAATGTAAGCGTGGCAAGACAAGGTGTAAATAAACGGACCCTTCACGAAGTCGACAACCAAGCATTTCGTTCATAAACTAAGGAACTAACTACGCAAACTACGCAAAAAATATTTCTGAGAAACGACTTTTTGTGTTTGGGATGAAAAATCACGTTTTACGGTAGGACTCAATGTCATCATCTGCCTAGCTTTTTCCCAAACTATCTTGGGGTCGGATTCCTACAACCGGATGTAGCTGAGTATCAATATTTTACATGAAGCGACTGCCTATCTAACATACATATCCACAACCTAGTAACTGGGTAATTCGATACCCCTTGGTAAGACTGGATGTCAGACTTTTGGCTTATGACTACTCGTAACGACTGTCAAAGATCTACAAATGATAGCCGGGACCAACTGCTTAACGTGCTTTCCGAAGCACGGAGACAACTCGGTATGTAATTATGGTCACCCATCCGTGGGAAAACCTCGGCAAGCACGGCTTAACCTTAAAGATTGACCCACGCGGCTGTTATTATTTGAACACGAGCTCCTCCTACGGTTGGACTAAATGTAACGCATTCAAAACATTTGCATTGTACTGATTAATGCATTGAATAGAAAGGGCGTCGGGGAGAAACAGTGACATTACAAACTTTTAAATTAAAAAAAAAACTTGTGAATTTTTTATACCCATGATATAGATCAGACTATAAAAAGTCGGAAAATATGGTACACAATACACATAGTAAAAAACTGAACCTTTTTTTTTGCATTCAATTTTAATACATAAGGTTTATAAATTAACAATAAATTAAACGAGCAGATAGGTAAAGCTTACAAAAGCGATATTCAATAATAAAGTTTGAGTTATGAATGTTGAATATTGAATATCGCTTTTATTCATTTTCTATTTTAAACCCAATAATGTTAACAATGTAAGAAGTACTCGTTTTATATGACTACTGAAATACAAATAAACCAGAGCTATTTCTATTTCTTCTGTGACTAAAGTACGTTTTCCTTTTGTTGTTATAAAGTATTCGTCTGACAGACTTACTATTTATTTTATACCTACCTTTATATGTATGTATGTATATGAAATCGTACAACAGTGAATGTGAAAGTTTTATATTTATATGAGATTGTAGCCGAATGCCGACAATTGCTAGCAATAAGTTTAAGGCCCTAGAATAAGCGATTGGGAGTTAGGATTAGTTAGAATGACTGTTGTTTCGACTGTTATTGTAACGTTAGAGATTGTGCCAATTATTCATTCAAAAGACTGTTACAGTTCAAGTTTATTGAACTATGAAAAATTTTTTTCAGTGAAGTTCCTCTGTAAAATTTGACATCGTTAACTTCTTTATCAATTTTAAAACGCGAAGAATACCGAAATGAATCCAAAATTCCAAAGTAAACACTGAAAATTAATTAAGTAATCTTTTTTTTTATTTCAGTTTTCTATTGTATGGCACACCTATGCAGAGAGTCTAAAATAAAAATACCTTGGTCATACATTGTCCCCTGACCTTAAAGACGATTATGACATTGAACGTGAGCGGAGGGCGTTGTCGGTTAGAGCGAACATGTTGGTTCGCAGGTTTTCACGATGCACACTTCCAGTCAAAGTCACGCTCTTTCGAGCGTACTGTACTTCATTTTACACGTGCAGCCTGTGGGCCAGATGTACGCAAAGATCGTACAGTGCGCTCCGCTTTCAGTATAATAACGCGTTTAGGATGCTGATGGGGCTGCCCCGCTACTGTAGTGCGTCGGGGATGTTCGCAGATGTGCATGTGGATTGTTTTTACGCAACAATGCGTAAAAGGTGCGCTTCCCTGGTGCGCAGTTAGTCGGGCAGCAACAACAGTATCCTAAGCATGATTGCAAGTCGCCTAGACTGTGTTTATGTGGGTCGCTGTTGTTCGATTTCTTATGGGTTGTCGCAGCAGTGATCCATTGCGTTGTTTATTTTTATCAGTGCTCACTAACATTCTTAAGTTTTACCAACAGCTTTTGAGTCATGGATACTGAAATAGAGAAAATTCTATTCTATTTTGGTGGGCATACTTATAAGTATGATAACCACGTGCTCACACGTCACTTCAAACAACGTTCTTTTTCATACTTCATTGGCTTACGCTTTACCGCAAGTCCCCTGAGGTGCAGCGATGATGCGGCCTACGATAGAGTATGCTTGCCTAAAAGAAACTGACTCACACGAACTTTGAAGAGATGCAGAATTAAATGATACGGGAAGTTTAATGAAGTGAAATTATCAAGCGCACACTACAACATCCTAAAATACAACTCGCTAGTCCTATGGCCACCTGATTTAACATGAGGACACAGGTTGACACGTCCCAGCACTAAACACCGACATGTGTCTGCCAATGTTCCGCTTTGGACACGGTTCAGGCTTTATTTCCGTTACTATGTATGAACTGAAACACGACGGCGAATTTTTAAATTGAATCTGGTATGTATTTTATTTTATATCATTTTCGAGATTTGAATTGCGTTTAGAAGCTGTGTTGGAATACGTTTCCTGTTTCTGCTTTGTATGAGATTCGCTAGGTAGGTTTTCTATGAAATATTGATGCTTGCAACTTTGGAGAAAATAGCGTCGTCGAAAATATTGTTTTTTTTCTTTATGGGGATATCCATTGTGATATGTTTTATTTCCTACTAGTTTATTTCACGGCTTCGCCCGCGTCTTTTTTGGTCAATTGTGCCACGGGATCGTACTACCGTGATTAAAAAGTATCCTCTATGCTATTCCAAAATATTATCTATCCCTGTTCCATATTTCATCCAGATCCATTCAGTAGTTTTTGCGGGACAGAGTAACAAAAATCCATTAATTCTTACAAACTTTCGCATAAAGTAAGATTGAATACTATCTCTTGCATGTTTTAAGTATAAAGTTAATATTTAGAGTGGCTCTAAAAAAATATGCGAGCTGTGAAAAAAAATGTACTAATGTTCTAACATTAGTACATTCTTTTTTACATTACATTTTTTTTCTGATCATGCAGCAGGCTAGTCATACCACCTTATTCAAATGGATTGACTGATGGGAAAGAAGGGACCAAGGAGAATATGGCATCGTCATCCGTACAGCATGACATACCTGGTGAGTTATTTACGTAGGTATCACAAAGATAATGGTTACGAAAGTGGTAGTAGTGATGGCAGTGATGATGAACCGCTGGTATCTAAAAGAAGACTACAAGATGTTACTAACAGGTGCAAGTGTCCTTCATACATCTCAACTTCTCAGCGTAGCCAGAGTCAGAGTCAGCCATGGGATCCAAGACAGAAGTGGAGATATCATATTGGTTCCAAAATTATAAAAACATGTGTGAGGTAGATGAACTCGATCATTCTTTAAACATGGTATTGTTTTACTTCCTCAAAATTCAGGAGGTTGTCACAAAAGACCTAAATAATCAATTTAAATTACAATACCTAGCTAATTATTAATAAACGATTTTTTTTGTTTGTTTATGTTTGACAGTATATCGGAATAATCCGCTTAACGTGGTTTAGGGAATAAGATGTTATCGAATAAACGTTTGAGATTGTTTGTATGTGTGAAAGCGCAGTTATAGGGCGATGATCAGACGGGCCGCGTTCAAAACACGGATGGTTCATACTTACCTATTTCCGCAAATAAGAAAAAAAAATACCTACCTATTTTATTATTGATTCGGGTCGAATCATTAGCATACTTACCTCGTTGAATTTGACGAGGATGCAAAACAACAGCTTGTAGAATTGCTGTTCATGGTAAAACTTGTTGGGTCTTGTGGGATTGTAAATGTTGGAGATGGTTTGGGATTGGATTGCTAATTTCTGGCACCGTAATGTTCTTAATTAAGTAACAAAATTACATAAATGTAATTACTTGTATAATTAAATGTAATGACCGAGCTTTGGTCGCTCGTACACGCCATGTTTGTATAATTTGCTGAATAAACTAAATAATTTGGTGCATTTTAGTTTACAGCACAAATACGGAAATGAACACAAAATTAGGCGAACTAAATAATGATTCTGTTAACATGATTTTGTGTTTACCTATGTAGTTTGTGCTAATCTAAATTTTAACTACTATTCTCAAATTAGAATCCTAACTAATATTATAAATGCGAAAGAAAGTTTGTTTGTTACGCTTTCACGCAAAAACTACTCAACCGATCATCATGAAACTTTGTACACATATTTTTGGAGGCATTAGAAGTAATATAGGCTATATATTATCACGCTACGACCAATAGGAGCGGAGCAGCAATGAAAAATGTTCCGAAAACGGGGAAAATGTGACGCAGACGAAGTTGCGCGGGACAGCTAGTATTGTATAATCCAAGCTAGTCGAATAGTGCCAAACCTGGATGTGAGAAGGTTAAGGACAGTCTTGATTTTTTTATCTCCAAGATGGGTTAAGTGTTTGGTTCTTGTTTCTGTTTGGTGGGGGTTTATAGTTTTTATGCTGTCCATGGGCGTCTGACTTGGCTTTTCATGCCGCTGAAACAAATCTCTCAGGCATGTGCATATTGATGTTGTCCTTCAGTGAAGCTAGTGATCATTATACAATATGTTTTAAAACGTCTTTCATAATGCGCACAGCAAAGGAGTGGAACTCTCTGCCTGTGTCTATGTTTCCGAACGCTTACAACCCAAATCTCTTCAAAGTTAGAGTGAACAGGGCTTGCTTAACTAACTTCTTCTGGGTAAGCTCGTACCATCATCGACTTTGTCTCTGTCATCTCTGACCTAGACTAGAGTTGAGCAAATAAAAAAAATACTCACCTGAATCCGGAAAATCAGAGATGCGTGCCATGGGATCGAACTCATGACCTATGACTTGGCAGTCCGACGGTCACACCACTAGGCTATCACCGCAAGTGTATGGTGATGAATATAACTTTCATTTACAAAAAATCAATTTGGTTAGCAAAATTAAAAAAAAAAAAACATCATACAAAACCGACTACAGACTAAGAAGGATCGCTAAAAGCTAATTTATGTTACATAAACTTCAGGGAAAATTACAGATAACACATCAGCATGAAAACACGAGAGAAATTATATCGTGTTTGTCAAATTACTGCAAATTACACGACCCAATGATCAAAAGCAAAGTTACATAAAAATGAAAATAAAAACTCATCAGATACCATTCCAATATTGTGCTGCAAGGCTGTTTCGAACCTTGAATGAAATTTTCAGACTGGCGCTCATCATCGTCATCTGTCTATTTTAGATTGAGTGCCTGCCTAACCTCCACAGCCCAGTCAGTACTGGGCAATACGATACCACATGGATAGACTGGTTGTCTGACTTTCGGACCGCTGACTGTAACGACTGACAACGATCTACAAATGACAGCCAACTGACCAACATTCCGAGGCACGTAGAGGAGAATTGGTATGTAATAGGTGGTTACCCATACCCAATTAAATCGTGATTATCCATCAAATATGAACACGTACGCTAAGTGTCGTGTCTGTGCTATTAACCGTTGAGGAGTTCCCTCGTGAGAAGATGATCCTGGCTGCAGGATAAGTTCAGGATACAAATCGTGATTAACCATCAAATATAAACGTGCATGCAAATTTTCGTGTCTGTGCTATTAACCGTTGAGGAGTTCCGTCGTGAGAAGACGATCCTGGCTGCAGGATAAGTTCAGGATACAAATCGTGATTAACCATCAAATATAAAAGTGCATACAAATTTTCGTGTCTGTGCTATTAACCGTTGAGGAGTTCCCTCGTGAGAAGACGATCCTGGCTGCAGGATAAGTTCAGGATACAAATCGTGATTAACCATCAAATATAAACGTGCATACAAATTTTCGTGTCTGTGCTATTAACCGTTGAGGAGTAACTAAGTATAGCAAAAAGTGTCGTTACAACTTTTGGTCTTATTTTTTTCCGTCTAGCCCCCTTTTGCAACGCGCGATAAGGAACTTCGTTCCAAAAACACATCAGTTACTTTTCAGAAAGCCAAGTTTAGTCCGTTCCATTTTTAAAAAATCTCTCGCTTGTCTGTTTGTTCCCTATAGATTTACTTGGCGTACCTGCAAACCGGGCTTTCACCACGGTTACTGTAAATAGAGGCTTGTTAAACAAACGCCTGAACTCTCACAGGTTAAGATTCGGGACGTGATGGGCCATCGACTGTTGCAGTCTCAATTTTATCTTAGATTCAGAGTTGTTGTTGTTTCTCAGGGGAGGTTAGAATGAGACTAAATTATTTCGTTGTTTTGTTGAATTATGGTTCAAAATTGTTTGGTTGTAACCGTTTAGAGGTTAATTTTCTGTCTTGTGTAGGTGTTGTTGTGCGTTATTGGTGGATTTTAGAACAACCTATGTCTTCAATCGAAACTTCCAGGCACAGCAGACATTAAAAGTTAAACCCGTAATTTGGCTCCAACCTTTCCTTACGATATTATCATCATCATCAGCTTCTAATGTTCACAGATCTAAGGTTCATCCTCGCTATGAGAGGGACTGGGCTGTAATCCACCACGCGGGCCCAGTGCGGGTTGGTAGATGTCACATGTCTTCGAATTTTTAGTTCTAGGACATGCCGGTTTCCTCACGATGTTCTCCGTTTTTGAGGGCAGCGATGAAAAGATAAATTACAAAATTTTACGCGCCTGCCTGGGTTCGGACCCATGGCTTACTGCTCGTAAGTCGGGGCTGCCACCACTGGGCCACCGTTGCTCTCTCCTTACGACATAAGCAAGCAAATAGTGGCACCACCGATGGAACATATCGAGTTTTTTAGATTCAAACTTTAATATTATGTCGACGATAAGATATTTATAGCAGGACGCTAATATAGTATTTATCGAAAATCCGAAAGACGCGATTTAAGCGAACACGCCCCAAAATAAAATTTCGAAAGCTTTTTAAAGTGGTCTGGTTTATTTCCCCTGGAATTATATATCGTTTCCACAGAACAAATTTAGGTGATAGCATCTATTACCTACCGATCTAAGTTCATTTATTTTCTACCTTCAAAGTCCTGTTTACTTTACGTAAATTCAGTTACGAACCTTAATTAAGAAAAAAAGGACACCATCCTTACGCAGGTACTTATTTATTCGGAGGTCAAACGTATAAGATTCATGATTCTAATCAAAGTGTAATTAAAGGAAAAGGAAACCACAGAATGTTGTAAGGTTCATGTAACTGTTAATTAATTTGATTACGCGATTAAGGGTCTTATTGTTGAGAACGAAAAGGCTATAATTGGGTGCAGTATTTTGGGAACGTTCTGCTGTAATTTCCCGATAACAACCTTTTTATTCCGCGTCTTAGCATTTTAGAGTCAACGGAGCTAATTTTCGTTTAGCAAATGTCGGCATCTAGAGCTCGACGAATTGCTGACTTTTTTGCTCGACACGAGGTACAAATTAGGTAAAAAGTCCAACTTAAACAATTGGATTTAATTCACAGTTTGAAAGTCCAAAGTTCGGGTTAAGTAAAGTCTGGTCCGATTTAAAAAAGTCGTTTGTAGAACTTTGTTTCTTTGGGCACGCACAATCCTTTGCAGATATAGGCGGGCATTAGACGAAATGCCCGATAAGACGGCACTATTATTTTATTAACACAGTCCACATTCACTTAGCTTTAGTCAAGTGAAAAGAAATTTCATCTATTTACTTTGGCCGGTCGTATTGGGTCCAGGCCGCTTTCATTCGTACTCTCAACGTTAAGTGGACATACTTAAGTGCTGTTTGGTCAGGAGGGATTTACCTTTGCTCTTTTTCCTTCAACCTTATCCCACTCAATCAGGAGCGAGGCTTAACTCTTAAAACGTTTTTGCTTTGTAATTTTTCGTCGCTTATTTTCCTTTTGTTGTTGTATATCTGTGATTGGGAAATTATAAGAAAACGTTGGATGATTATAAGAATTGGTAAGGGAAATTGTGACTATGGTGACGGGCAACTAAATCTTTTTAAGATAGTTAAGAATGCGAAATACTTTTATCAACCAAGCCTTTGTCAAGCTAATATAATTGGTATTCAAAGAAACATTCTTCTAAAGAATGAATGGCTCGTTTTCTTCTGTAAGTTTCCGAACCCATCAAATTAAGTCGCAAGATATTGTCGGGTATATTTCAAGCTTTTCAAAGGGTTGACCCCTTCTTAGGCCCAAGTGGTCCGACCGCATCCATTTTGTTATTTGTCGTTTGTATTCAGGTACAGCACGTTCCGTGGACATGGGACTTCACTTTACTCCTTTATTTTTTCCCTCATAGTTCGTGAATGTTGCTACTGCGACAGTTTTTTGTTTGTGTCGGACTCCCTGCATGGAGGCTTACGTTATTTAGAACAACGTGAAAATGTGTTATGTATTTCGTCGGGAGTTGCCCGATGGATTCATGCTACATTTTGCTTCAAACATTTTTGAAATCGGCATTTTGGAATAGGTATGAGAAATCGTATACAAGTTGTAGTTAGATTTACAGGAGTCGACTTTCAAGTTAAGTATTTTTGTATCAAATTAGTTGTTTTATTGTTGGTTTTCTATTTATGGCTACCCAACTACCCTTTTTTGAAAACGCGGTTTTATTTTCCTTCTTTTACTGTAGGAAGTAAGAGCTCTTATCGTAAACACGATATGTTTGTTAGCTCATAAGGATAATATCTACTAACCCATTTTCCCGGAATGACTCTTGCACCGTGGGAAGACCCGCAGCTGATCAACTGTAATTTCAGGATAACATCTTACAGCTTTGGAACCGATTTGGATTCCTTATGTGGGCTTATATGAGTTAGAACATTATTTAAGGGTCAAAAGTGTTCACAATTTCAAATAAGAAATTTTGATCAACCTATAGGTACAATGGTTTCTTCGTGTTTGGTGAAGTATAGATCATTGTATTGAGACAACATTTTCAGGTCTTACTTTCAGTTTATAAATTGTTGATTTTTCTTAAACCAGCCTCCTGCCTCCTGAGTTAGAAGAAGCCAAAATTATTTAAAAAAGAACTCTAAATGTGGAAATACTGAGTACCCTATTTATATTTTATCCAAGCAAGTGAGTTTAGGGTAGAAATTTCAAGAAATCGATACGGGAACCTTTCACGTGGGTGCTTCCTTACATTTAGTATGCGGATCGCGATCTGAGTATGTTACGCTCTCCTTCGTTGAAAAGGTACTCTTTAATTTTATTTTCCGACCAAAATGTAGTTACTGAAGTAACTGATACTTTTATAAGAGATACTTCACTCGTTGTTTATGTCTCCACTTTTGATCAGGGTAAATTGAGTATTGTATTAACGTATTGAAATGATACTGTTTTTAGAAAGGTACGTTTTTTGTTCTCGTTTTTGATCAGGTACTATTTTGCAACAATAAAGGGCTCACGGTTTTATCTGCTCTTCAATAGGAGTGGATTCAAACATCCAGAAATTTAATACATAATACAGGTTTGGAATTTTGCATGAGATACCAAGCCAAATTCTATTTTGGTATTTATTCTGCAGCTGTTCTTGTGGATGGGTGACCACCCATTATATACCGAGTTTCCCCCGCGCCTTGGAAAGCACGTTAAGCCGTTGGTCCCGGCTGTCATTTGAAGATTTTTGACAGTCGGTCGTTACAGGTAGTAAGTGGTCCGAAAGTCTGAAAACCAGTCTTACCAGGAGGTATCGTATTACCCAGAACTAACTGGGTTGTGGAGGTCAGATAGGCAGTCGCTCCATTTAAAATACTGGTATTCAGCTGCATCCGGTTAGACTGGAAGTCGACTCCAATGAAGCTGTTCATTTATATATATTCATTAAGGTAACAGTAAAGTAAGTGTGTGTAATCACTGCATTGCAAGCAATGAGGAATTGAGCAAATTTTTTTTAATGGTTTTTGTAATGGATTTCCCTTGAAGCCCATTTACTACGTTTTCAATATGTGCGTACATCAGGAGATACCTTACTTCTGTGTACTCAACAGTGAACCTACCCGTATCCGTAACTATACTAACAAGTACCTCCCGATAAGAAGTTCTCGTCACGTGCCATGACTTTTGGAACACCTTGTTTACCAACGTTTGTAGCCAATGTTTGTCTTTTCTTCTGTTTGATTTTTGACGTCACAGACGAACTATTGGAGTAGAGATGCGATGAAAGTTTCTTTTAGTCCTTTTGAACGTTCTTGATTACTAAAATAACACTTGTTGTGTTATTTTAGTTACAGTATCAATTTGGTGAAGGTAAATTATGAAGTCTGAGGTTGATAACTTTCCCATCAACAGTGAATTGTTTTTGACGGGATTTTAAATGTTATGATTTTTTTTTTCTCATACTAAGCTAGCACTATATTATACAAGATTTTACTTATTTTGTTTGTCCTATTTCTGGGCAAAGGCCTGGCCTCATTCCTTCCACATCTCACGATGGTGTACACACATACATACGTATGTTCATGGTCTATACATATACATTACGAATCCCATATGCATTTGTTCATTTCATAAAGTTATATAGTTTTGTAGTGCTTTGCATAATTATTTCGCACTGCATGGTAGCTGATTGACAATCAAAAGAGATGCATACGCACAACTCCTACTCAAAGCCGGAATCCATCCACTGTTGCTAGGCACCTATTCTAAACACTTTCAAAGGGGGCTTAGAAATCCTTGTACAATGAAGGTGGAACTCAAACTGGTGTCACATAGCAACTGGAATTTCTAGCGTACTGGTATAATATGAAGATTGTTTGAGTCACATTTTGTTTTTAATTCGATTTAGTTTAGTTAGTTTGTCTGGCAGTTTGAGTATTTTATGCGGCGTTCGTCGTGTCGTTAAGCTCCTTGGTTTATGAGTCGACCTACACAATCACTGACATATGCTTGCCCTGACTGCTCTCAAATCTGTGTGGTTGTTTCTTCAAAAGACCATCTAAGATGCTAATCTGCATGGTCCTCATATGTCTTGAACAATGTTTAAACCTTAAAAGAGACACTGACCTCTAAGTTTGTTTCGGCAGTTTCTTCTCAAAGTAGTCAGGTACGTAACACCGGCCTCATCTAGTTAAAAAAAAAGATGACGTGTAAAAGTGTTTCTAAAAACCTATTTAAAAATAAACATCATTTCATTTCAGTTATAATATGACCTCTACTTTGGATATCGCGTATTTTGTTTTGTAGTGGCTCGCTTTTAAAGGGTATGATCTGGTTTTCTTGTTTTTTTTTCTGTATTATGTATTCGAGGTCGTTGTCCAAAGTTCGAGCACCAATAGGGGACCGGACTGGGTAAAGAAAACGACATTCTATTTTGTCCGTCAGACAGGTAATACAAAAATATTAGACACGTATTTTTTGTTTATCAAGATATCAAAAAATTACTTAGTTAAAACTCATTAAAGTTGGAGTGTAGGGGCTTACTACGTCACAAGTAGGTATAAAACTTACCTACATGTGACGTCATGCGCAATTTCAACTCAATATATCTCCGTAATTTTACGACCACGTGAAAAAAGAAAAAATACGTGTCCAATACTTTTCAATAAATTACCTGACGGAAAAAGAAAAAAAAAATGGATTATCCCCAATTCTCACTGAGTCCTATACATAGCCGTTAATAAGCTCGCTTTAGAATTTGCTTCTACTTTCATCATAATTTTTGTATTTTTTCAGAATTTGATTACTGTATCGACAACGCTGTAGATTCTCAAAATTGCTTAACAAGTCTTGTTTGCAATGTTGGTGACATTGTAGCAGTATATAGGAGAAATGGTGCTTTTCTTTTTTTTTTTTTTTGCGGATGGGAAATCATCTAATGAAATGAAATGGTGCTTGATTTTTAATTAAAAGGGTTCAGACGATTTGTCAATTAATATGTATACAGCATGAGCTGATGAGGGGGAGCTCGTGGCTAAATAATAACAGCCACCCGGGTCGATCTTTAAGGTTAAGCCGTGCTTGCCGAGGTTGGTCCGTGGATGGGTGACCATAATTACATACCGAGTTTCCTCCGTGCCTCGGAAAGCACGTTAAGCCGTTGGTCCCGGCTGTCATTTGTAGATCTTTGACAGTCGTTACGAGTAGTCAGAAGCCAAAAAGTCTGACATCCAGTCTTACCATGGGGTATCGTATTACCCAGTTACTGGGTTGTGGAGGTCAGATAGGCAGTCGCTTCATGTAAAATACTAGTACTCAGCTGCATCCGGTTAGACTGGAAGCCGACCCCAAGATAGCTTTAGGAAAAGGCTAGGCAAATTATGATGTATACAGCATGAATTTTTCAAGTGGGCGTGGATGGCCAAATCCGAAACTATGAGATATAACGTAAAATACTCCAAAGAGCCTCGAGCCCGATTTTGATGACAAATAAAATATCATCAAAAAGGATATTGATTTTCCAAAAACCCAATGAGAGCCAGGAATCACACGTTTTGATAATGAAAAAAAAAACACACTGTATTATTACACCATTTGATAGTGTAGCTAAAAGGGATGAAATTCTGAGAGGTGATGACATGAGGCAAAAAGGCAAACACAACTATGAGGAATAAGTTTCGTATTTGGCCATCGACTTACACGTGAAAAATTCAGCCTGTATTGTATCAAAGCAAACAAAACAGCATCAAATTGTCAATAGACTCCCAATCCGTTAATTTGGCGACCACTAAATAATTCACTACGATCGTTTATCTGAAATGGTTTAAATTCAGTAATCTGCTTAATGCGGTTTCGATCCTATAAAATTTAAAAGCGTCCATGAAAGTATTTCCGTTTTGGCAGACGATGTTGGTGATCGAAAAGTTACAATCAGCTTCGGAATTAAAGGGCGTATAGAGGAATCGAGCAGTTTTTTGTCATATACAAAGGTGTTGTTTTGCATCCTCGTCAAAATTCAGAAGATTGTCACAAAAGATATAAATAATCAATTTAAATTACGCTACCTAGTTAATTATTAAAAAAACACTGCTTTTTGTTGTTTAAATTTGTTAGTATTTCAGAATAACCCCCTTAACGTGGTTTAGGAAATAATAAATTATCGAATAAACTTTTGAGGATATTTGTATTTTTGGAAGCGCGGTTATAGGGCGAGAATCAGACGGCCCGCGTTTGAAACACGGGTGGTTCACACTTACCGATTTTCGTAAAAACCCTGATTCTTTTAGTTGTTTATACAACCAAAAAAATCAGAGTTTATAAATAATTAACTAGGTACCGTAACATTTATTGATTATTTATGTCTTGTGTGACAACCTCCTGAATTTTGACGAGTAAGCAAAACATCACCTTGTAGATTAAATAGGAGAAGCATTCAAATAATTTCAGGACAAATTGCCCGAAACACCTTCTATAAAATCGATCATTCTTTTCTTAGGAAAAAAAAATCGGCATGAACAAAAGTTTCATAAAATTATTTCAGTGTCTTAAACCACAAAGAAACTATTGAAGTATACATGACAGCAGTAAAATGGAAACCTTTGCAGAACAAAGAGAACATCAAAATATATGACTAAACATTTTCTGACTACGACATGTCTAAGTTATGGCCTTAGATGCTAGCACGAGGACTTCCTTTGTTGGAAGGGAAGTGAATATTTTTTGAAGAGACAGCGAATATTTAGCTTATCAGATCAAGGTAGCTATCTTTGTGAATCTAGTATTCAAGGTCGAAGGTAAAGTAGCGTTGTATGAACCGATAGCATCAGAATTCGGTTTGTCAGTTTATGAATATAATTTGAGAGATTTATAGAATAGGCCCACACGGCCCTGACATACAGGAAATTTATTCAATGGCTACCAACTGATCCCTATACAAAATCAAATAGTTAGAGTTTCTCTATACTTTGTTGCCTGTTTTATTGGGGACCCGGATTTATAGGGTTTTTAGGTTTTCTTCTTTTTTGATACGGAGGTTTTCTCGTTTTGAATTAATTTAGTAATAGTTTTGATATTAGGATTTTGTATATCACCATTTATTTTTAGTACATGCTTATAATATAAGCTTACTGTATGTTTATGGTTAATACTTAACATTAAAAAGCTTAAATGTAGAAATTTCATTGGATGATTAGTAGAACACGTTTGAACTCTAGACATCAAGAAGGGTGCATAAATACTTAATTTTCTTAAAAGGTTAAATAAGAATGAATGAAATATTGCTTGAAACCCTATTTGCACTAAGTAAGTTATTTAAAATATAGGATGTATCCCGTCAATTAGTTTTTATTGCTACCTGTGCAAACCCCATGGTAAACGAATATGTATATCTCACCAGTGTAATGCATAGATATCTGCGTACCCTCTTTCCATCCCGGATACAATGAGACAGATAAATCCCTACTATTATAGGTTCATCAATCCCATAATGGGCGTCGTATAGGGCCGATGGGTTAGCACTAAATACGGGGTATCGCTGGCAATGAAATTTACTAGGGGGAGCAAGACATATAGCTGTGGTCTGCTTATTTATGGCATGTTTTTTGTACGAGCCGGTTAATGGCCGTTTTATGGGTCTTTGAACTGCCCGATAAGGTTGATACTGATTTTCATTCAAAACAAGGAAATATTTCCTTCGTAACTGCCCAAACTATTTGAGGTACCTTGGCATAAGACAGGAGTCGAGTCTGCTCAGGATTCGTCAGTCATGCCTAAGTAAAAATACCAATCGATAGAGTAGCGAGTCCAAGAGCTGGCTGGCTGCTATTTAATGAAAACAGGTTTCAGGTTTGATGCACAAAATAAATAAAATATTTTCTTTTTCGCTAGATAACTTTAATTTCACGAATAATTTAACATGCTCTGAAACAAAGGAATAGTCCAAATCGTGTGGATTAGAACAATATCTGTTGATGCAAAACCTATTCGTAGTTCGATATTTATCGTGAAAATCAATGGTCTGTGAGCGACCGGAGTCCCGAATGATTTTTATTGATACACGGATTGTTGAACTTTGTGGACCAAAGTTTTGACAGTTCACGTTTTACTAGTAATGCTTACCTACGAACGATATCTAAAGTCAATATTGTTCGTGGGATAACTCATGAATGCAACGTATGTGTACGAAGTAAGATGTCGAAACTTAGTACTTCAATATTTTAAGGCGACGTTGTATTAAATTGCTGTTGTTTACAACACATCGGTAAAGTGACGTCCCAAAGGTGGAATAGACTTGTTAGTGGAGTGAATGAACTTTGCGTGAACCTGTAGGACGAAGGAAGTTTCAGGTTCAAATAAGGTCAATTTTTGGTTTCAAATAGACTTTCATATTTTTGATGTGACTGGTTTGCAGAAGGAACATTATAATTTGTTACAGGAAAATGCCCAGAATTGTTGGAAAAACCGAGTATTTTTACGTAACTGGAATGTGTTTTAAAAGATTTATGCACAACCTAGGGGAAAATAACGAAACCGATACCTGCACACACATTGGAAGCTATAAACAACGGAAAAATTTAAAAAAACCTCTACCGTACTTTAAATAAAAATCACATTCGTAGACGTTGCAATAAAGGTGACACTTTGGAGCGGGTCTAAATTTAAAGATGGCGCGTATTTCTTTGTCGTCATGAAACGCACGCCACGACCGTGCAATATTGCACCTGAGGTCTCATTCGGGGATGACACGTGTAGCACCATGTACTTGGAGTATGGCCATGATTTCGGATGTTTGTGGGACCAAAAAAAAAGTTAAAGTGCTGTTTTAAGTTCTCTGACAGTAGTATAAATCTGTGGTAGTATAAATAAACTTTAACAGAATTTTAACTTAACCTATCTTTTTTTTTATAAATTCCTCGTACAAAAATAGAACGCAGCATATTGTGATTAGCAATGATTTGACGTCCTCTATTTATATTTTCTATACCCAAACAAGCCTGTTAATGTCTGCTGTTTCAAATGGGGATTGTAACATCTTTCTTCTTCTTATCAAACCGATGACTCAGATTTTATCCGATCAGTTAAGCAAAATGTGTTTTTTCGTCTTTGTTAAATGATTTATCACTTTAGTAAATTTTTTGCGACGGGTGTGTATATCCAATAACACATCATTATTTTTTCAAATCTTGCCACCTACAACACAGGTAACAATATTTTCATTCTTTATTCCTACTACACACTGATGTGACACAAATTCGATCAATTCTTATTCCGAGTCCAATCTAAAAGGTCCGTTCGACGGCACACCTGTCCCAACGCATTTCTTATGGATGGTAACCCTATCTCATGACATATTCGCTACATTTGTATGTAATGCTTTGGGTTATTGATGTATGAAACACGCTGCGAAAGGGACCTTGTTAAATTTATTTGAATTATTATAATAATATGAGGGTCCACAAATGCCGATATTATTGTTATTGAAAATGTGTTTTTCTTTTTTTTTTCAAGTTTTATTCTTGTTCTGTTTTGAGGTTTATTGCGCTGCGACGAATCAATTTTGTCGAACGAGTTAATTATGATCGTGCAAAACTGATTTCTTTGATGGTTCTCGCTGAAGTCTTCAAGAGCTTTATTCGATCGACGATTGCCGTTGTACTTACTAGGCTACGACTCTGTGTATTTTGACCATCGTCGATCAGAAGTTATTTCGTACGGTGTTCAGCTGTAGGGGTATTAATGACGAGTTAAAATATTTCTGTAGCAAAACGGTTAGCTCTTCGATCGTGTCGTAAGTACGGGCAATACCTGTGACTAGTTGTAAACCGAAATTTGTAACAAGAACCATATTTCGTAGAAACCTAGCAGAATAAAATAACAATTTAAGCAAACAATAGGATCGCAGCACGTCACAGTCCAAGTGGGTCAAGCCCGAAGTTGTTCTGGCACTTGTAAATTAATTATTCGGCATCGTTGTAACTAAGGTAAGGTCCGAACATGGGACGACTTGAATTATTAAACAAGGCTACCCGGGGGAAATCACAAGTGCGAAGTGGATAGACAACGTCGCTTATAGTGTGGAAATAAATACAGTTTATCAATGAGCGCAAGGAACTAAGTTTGACAGAGGGTGTGATCGCCTTTAATATGTATGGGTTGATAGAACTATGTATTAATTGTTTTGTAGTTTATTAATGAAGTTTGAACTTTCAATTTGACTTTGTCTAAGGGTCAAATTCTTGGTCAAAATCTGTTGTTCGATTTTAGAAGGTCATTGATTTGTTATTGAGTAAGCTTTCTTCTGACCTAGCTTTAGGCCATTTCTAAAAAGAGCCCACGCCCTCTCATAGAGAGGAGGCCTGTGACCCAGCAGTGGGAATATTAAAGGCTCATGATGATGATGATGAAAAGGAGTTTATTGCCCACAACTACCTACAGACTAGTGAGTCGGTGACCATACAGCCACTCACACCTATGAGAGGGCTGTAAATAACAGGCTTGGCCAATATGCAAAATAAGATGGCGAAGAACTCAAGTAGATAAGAATCGCGAAAGAATATACAAGTCCCTTTGGTGAAGAGTTGTTGGCCAAACATAATCAACATCTGCTTAGCCTTTTCCTAACTACGGTAGGTCGGCTTTCAGTTTAACCAGGTGCAGTTGTTGGCCAAACATAAAGAACGCAAATTCAATAACACCACATTGTCGATTTGTACGAAAACCTACCGATTTCAAAACACCAGTAGCCTTGTTTGTCAAAGAGAAATTGAAAAAAAAAGCAAAGTACCCCTGGTATTAACCTCTGCACTCTTTCATTAGCCGAAGGGAAGAGGGCGGGCCGGAGTGGATTTCATTCAAATTGATGACTTCATCAGTTTAACCCCAATAAGTAGGAGATTAGGAAACGCACCCAAGTTTGTTTAGCGGCGTCGCGGTGATTTTTTCTTCTTTGATTTTCTTTTGATAATATTTGCTGTTGATATCAATATTTGTTGGTAAGCGTTTAGTAATGTCAAGGGTATGTTTGGGAATGCGATTCATTACTTTCATACAACATATGTCTTTGCATCAAATTAATATGATATTTTCATACCTGATACCTTTGTTTGAAAGGGTTTGGGCCAACTCCGCAAATAATACATAGTATAAAACAAAGTCGCTTCCCGCCGTCTGTACGCTTAGATCTTTTAAACTACGCAAAGGATTTTGATGCGGTTTCAATAGACAGAATGATTCAAGACAAAGATTTATATATTTAAGTTGGATAACTTAAATATTGCAACTTTTTATGGAGCGGAAGGGAGTGACTGACTTGTACTAACTAACGCCATCTATGTTCCTTCTTAGCCCTTGTGTTCCAGGGTCACGGTATCTCTTTCGAACAGTCCCGCAGCCCTGGGTATCGGCCCTCTCGGACCCCTTCCGATTTGCTTATCTCCTTGAGGCGCGCGTGGAACACGAACGCGCCGTCATCGACACGGCCTGTCGCCATAAGAAGGACAGACGGTGAGCTAGCCCATTACTTACCGTCCACAGTCCTGAAAAACAAAAATTTCATTAAAAAATTCCATGCGAGTATTATACAAAAACGAACGTATGTATCAAAAACAGGTATGTTTCAAAAACTTTGGTACTCGTTTTGCCAAGTATTTACATTACATATAGGGTGACTGTTAATTAGTGACCGATAACTTAAACACGTGATTATACTCATGATAATAAACAATTTTCCCAAAGAAACATTTTTTTACACTCATTCACTTGTATCACAAGCTGATAAGCTAGAGGCGCGCGCTCGCAAATTTCAGACGGCTGTTGTATTATTGTCATAAAAGGAAAGTTTAAATATCGGTCACTATTTTCCAATCACCCTATATAATTTTATGTGTTTTTAGGACCTTTTCTTTATAATAGACTTAACAAAATACTAAACTTCTATAGTTTAAGTTATAGAAAATGTAGTTATGTAATGTCGGATTATTTAGCGATACTTAATTACTCAGACACAGAAAAACTTCTAGAAGTTGTAGTATAATTATGTCATATCCTCTCGTATCGATTTGTACATATTTACTTAATTATCTATTATTAGTGTTTTCCTTTATTTTTTTAATTTGACTATCCTTATAGTTGTTATTGTTAATAGATTAATTTTATTTTATAATTTTACTGTCGTAATTAAATTATGCTATGTAAAGTGATGGCCCGAAACACAGGTTTAAATAAACCTAGATCGGGCAGGTCGCTACCAAACATCTGAATTGAATTAACATCACTTGCGACTTTTGAATATGTTTTAGTTATAGTTTACTTATAAGTACTATTTACTACATTGTATGAGAAAAATACTACTGTGTCTAAATGTAAACTTTTTGTAATACTTTTTTTAATAAATAATACTCCAAGCTCAACATTTAATACTGCACATTTTTTACTTCCATCCACATTTTATTACACTTACCAAATAAAACCGACGAGTTGAATAAAGGTCAGTACCTCCAGTACCCTACATCCGACTGGATAAAGCAAGTGAGTAATTAATCAGCGAAGTGCGTTTACAAGGGTTGATCTTTTTTACATGAGGGGCGCTGATTGAAAGGGCTAAAACTCATTAGTAAGAGGAACGTATTCTGGAGCTAACGAGATCATGTATGGGATTGTGTTACGGGTGAATGATGATGGAGAGTATTTACATTTTTATGGGACTGTCCCAAGGAAATATGTAATAGGCAATCATTGCCCTTTCTTTTTATTGTAGTCGGGTAAAAGCGAGTCTTAAACGGCAACTACTTTAAGATTTTGATTAAAAAGAAAACATTACAACTAAAATACTGGCTCACGTTTATATACATATACTTACGCCTGCTTACTCCCATGGCGGTAGGCAGAAACTAAATAACGCCATCTGCTACCATCATTACATACTCATTTTGATCACGCACACTTTTCCTTAATAAGCATTCCCTTTTTTTACGGATGGGAAATCATCAAATTATTTGCTGTTCTGCTCTGGGCGCAGCAGAAGGGAGTGTCAAACTTGTACTGAGTAAAACCCATCCAAGTTACTTCTTAGCCCTTTGTGTTCCAGAGCCACGGTATCTCTTTCAAACAGTCCTGCAGCCCTGGAAGGCTAATTAGCATTTCCTTTTTTTTTTTTTTTTTTTTTTTTCGGGATGGGAAATCATCAAATGACTTCTCCCGCTCTGGGCGGAGCGGGAGGGAGTGTCAGACTTGTACTGACTAAAACCCACCCGTGTTCCTTCTTCGCCCTTTTTGTTCCAGGGCCGCGGTATCTCTTTCGAACAACCCGCAGCCCTGGCAGGCATCGGCCCTCTCGGGCCCCTTCCGGTTTGCTGACATCTCCTTGAGGCGCGCGTGGAACACGTACGCGCCGTCGACACGGCCTGTCGTCATAAGACGGACGGACGGTGAGCTAGCCCATTACTCACCGTCCACAGGCTCGCGCCTACGGTGGCCGGGGGCCACTGGTTGCCCCCCGACGCCCGGGGCGTCTCCCGCGGCGGCTGGGACGTGAGGTTCTCTCCCTGTCACGTTCCGCCACCTCCTTCGCTAGCATGACTAATTAGCATTTCCTTGGCTTCACTTTTTACTTTTCATCAGAATTAGCAGCATCTCATCTACTGCCATCTAACGCCGGAAGTACTCAATGAATTGAATGGAAATATCAGGCCAAAAGGCAAAGATTACTACATTTCATCCCCCTCATAAAATGAGATTAGATTCATGATTCGAATCTGATCCAGTTTATAACGAAATTGTGTAAACAAACCGACCACTTTATTATTATTTTCTTAGTTATTACCGAACTCCATACGCATAAGGTAATAAAACTCCGACACCATGCGAAAGCCATAAGCAATGAAGAGGTGAAAGCTTGGGTGCATTTGAAAAAGAGGGACGTAAAAATGAAGGAGGGAGCTCTTTGGTCGTTCGGACATGTTGGAAGAATGTTCGAGGAAAGAATTTGAGAAAATAATGTGATGCTGTACTGACATGGAGCTAATAAAACACAAGAATCAGACGTAGTAGATCGTGTTTAAATGAAGTTCTTAATTTATTTATTTATTTGAAAATACACGTACAATATAACAGACAATCCAAGTAATTGTACAGTGAAAAGAAACATATTTAGAATAAAGTATGATAAAATATTTAAAATAAAGTACTTACATATTTAAAATTCCAAAAAAAAAAAACAGTCATCTTTCATGCATCTTCCTAATTAATGAATTAATATTAAATGTACAGTAAAAAGAAAAATATTAAGAATAAAGTATGATAAACATAATAAAAAAGTACTTAAAATTACAACAACAAAAAAGTCATCTTTCATGCATCCTCCCACAGAACAAGCACAAAAAAAAAAACATCTTTCGTTCATCTTCTCACAGAAACTCAAACATCAACGACATACATCTACCCAGCTCGAGGCAAATAAATCACACCCTGGTGTTAATGTAGCTCTTGGCTAAATAATAACCGACCGGTCGATCTTTACGTTAAGCCATGCTTCCTAGGTAGGTCCGTGAACGGGTAACCACCCATACCGAGTTTCCTTCGAACCTCGGAAAGCACGTTAAGCTGTTGGTTCCAGCTGTCATGTAGATCTTTGATAGCCGTTACAGGTTGTCAGTGGACCGAAAGTCTGACAACCAGTATGTACCAAGGCGTATCGGTACTCAGGACTAACTGGATTGTGAAGGTCAGATAGGCAGTCGCTTCATCCATACTAATATTATAAATGCGAATGTCACTCTGTTTGTTTGTTTGTTACCTTTATACGACTAAACGGCTGATCGGATCTTAATGAGATTTGCCAAGAAGATAGATTTCAAGTTGGGGAAGGACATAGGCTATATATCATTACGCTACGACCAATAGGAGCGGAGCAGCAATGAAAAATGTTGCGAAAACGGGGAAAATGACACGCAGACGAAGTTGCGCGGGACAGCTAGTCTTAAATAATGGTATTCAACATACAACAGAATCCAACATAGCTGAGAAAAGGCCTAGGCAGATGATGATGATCAAAGAGTTAGGTACTAGTGTAGTTAAATGGAAAATATACTCACATATTCGGCTGCATCCAGTTAAACTGGTAATCAAAACAAACATAGCTGGGAAAAAGCCTAGGCAGATGATGATGATCTAAGAGTTAGGTACTATTGTAGTTAAATGGAAAATATACTCACCCATTCAACTGCATCCAGTTAAACTGGTAATCAAAACAAACATAGTTGGAAAAAGGCTACCCAAATAATGATGACCACTCGACCCTTACTAGAAAAATACATATAATCTTTTGAACCCTTGCAAAATATACATATCATGAACCACCCTGAAGAGGCTACCAAAATATCTTAAAGCCGATTTTCAAAACACAGACCCTCCAATCGACCGTGCAAAATAATTTACATGCCAAGTTAAAGCAGCTGTGATCTTGCATCGAGATAGCATGATACTCTCGGAATAAGTTTCTGCTCCACGGAAACTCGGACGCAATGGACCGTGTTAAGCATTATTAGCGGTTTGGGGTGCACAGAAAAAATAGGGAAGTTCTGTCTTCACATGCTATTTAAGTATTCTTGTACATTTGTATAATGTGCGAGGGTCATCTGCTAGAGTGCTTGACTTTTGCCAAGTCTTTGAACTCTTGTATAATCGGAATAAAGACGTAACTATAACACAAATAAGACTGTTGGTAGGTTCTACCGCGTTCACTGATGGTCGACCACTTTTCAACCTTATTATTTAGAGCATGAAGGTGAAAAGTCGACCGTCTGTGACAGTACCGGTCTACCCGAGCAAAATATAGTTAGTTATAAGAATGGATGGTCTGTGTGAAAGATGATAATTATCTCTAAAATGCGGGTGACTCACGAGATGACGAATGGAGAAGTATGAAAGAAGAAGATATGCTTGACCGACCCCAAATAAATTGTGATAAGAGCAGCAGAATCATCATCTGCCTAGCCTTTTCTAAGCCTTTTTTAACTATGTTGGAGACGGCTTCCAGTCTAACTGGATGCAGCTAAATACCAGTATGTTACATGGACCGACTGCCAATCTGAGCTCCAACACCCTGTTAGTACCGGGTAATACGATACCCCTTGGTAAGACTGGTGGACAGTCGTTACAGGTAGTCAGTGGCCCTAAAGTCTGACACTTTAGGGCCACTGACTACCTGTAACGACTGTCAAAGATCTAACAAATGACAGCCAACGGCTTAACGTGCTTTCCGAGGCATGGAAAAAACTCGGTATGTAATGGTCAGTGTGGTCACCCATCCAAGAACCACGTTTTAACCTGAAGATCGACGGCCCAAGCGGCTGTTATTATTTAGCTACGATCTGCTATAAGAGCAGGAGAATACACTCATATAATTACATCAAAAACGAAAAGTCGTTTAAAGTTAGCTGACAAGAAGACGAGTAAAATCATCAAAAACAAATAAGGGCATGTTCCTATATATATTTCTTGAAGGGTGTAAGTACCTAAATCTTAAATCCGATAAAGATTAATGTTGACCGCGTTGACGGCTCTGTTGGCGCAGTGACCGAGTGATTGGAACAAATATTTGTATGGCCTAGCCACCATCGTTGTTTCAGGTCACGCTGACCTGTTTGTTTATTTCAGATTTGTGTATCAACTTACCAATGCCACTGGAGAGTGTTATAGTGTTAAGAAACGTTTGTTAAGGACAAGATAAAACTTCAGTAGGCTTTTCCAGCAGCTTTGTTTTTCATCATCATCATCATCATCATCATCATCATCATTCATATCTTTCATTTCGTTTTCATATTAACTATTTACGTTCTATTGACATAATATGTATCATATGTTATTGATTTTATTTTTTTGGGAATTTTAACTGTTTGATTTATTTTTAGCTGTAATTAATCAATCAATGTAATATATAAAATTCTCGTGACCCGGTGTTTGTTACCAAACTCCTCCGAAACGGCTGAATCGATTTGTATGAAATTTTGTGTGCATATCAGGTAGGTCTGAGAATCGGTCAACATCTATTTTTCATACCCCTAAAACCCATCAAAGCTGTCACGCGAAAGAAGACGCGGGCAGCAGCTAGTGTACTATATAATTTAAACACAATGCGAATTGTTTTATGAATAAATAAATAATAAATTATCAGGCAGCCCTTGTCACAATTTATTTGCAGTTGCCTCAGCATGTATTATTTTAATTTTACTTTTTAATTGAATTCTATTGTATTAAAAATTATAATAAAATAATAATTTTATCATTAGATAAAATTATTATTTTATCTAATGTAACTTTGAAATCTAGGATAACCAAGCTGATCAATAATTTATGTGTTTGGATTATATATATTTATAATTTTGTTTAATATGGGTCACGGACCTGAAATAAATAAATAAATTTAAATTAAATTATTCTCCCACACTTCTCTATTACTCGTCATCTAATTCCTTTTTAAAGAAGAAAAATAGTTGCCTCGTACTATTAATACCACTTGCAACGGGATATTTACCATGTGTGTTATTTGTTTCGAGTTCCCGATATTTCGGCGCTGTTGCAAACGCCATGATCACGGATAAACTCGAAACAAATAATACACATGGTAAATATCCCGTTGCAAGTGGTATTAATAGTGTTAGTGACCATGACAGTTTAAAAACTTATGGTTGCCTTGTAGTTGTAGGTTTATACTGATAACATCTCATGAAAGTCATCAATCTACGTGCCAAACATCGTTGTTACAGCTATATCCCCTAGGATCGTTTGCTGTAGTGGCCAGTAGGGACCAACGGTTCATATGATTTATGATGATAAACGTTGTTGTTTTAGTGAGCCAGATATACTGAGTAACGATTTGAAATTATCTGAAGTTGAGACCGTCTTGTTTTAGTCTACCTAAAATAAATATTGAAACAAACCCACAAACTAAAGTTTTTGACGCGAATAAACAATAATATAATATAATAAACCGTAAACATAAAACGTAACTCTAGGAAAAACAAGTAAGAAACATCTTTTCCTCCAGACGAATTCCCAACCAATTTCTTACTTTCATATTAGTGAACGCGCCTTTTCCCCTTTCAACACACATTCATATTAAATAGCACAAACTTGCAGAAATGTAACATTCATACAAGTATTTACGCAACGTATTTCCAAGCTCAAAACAAAAATAATATAAATATTTTCGTATATAAAATTTCATATGAAAAATTCGTCACGAATGTCTGGGTTGCAGCGAATGCATTCACTGTTCTTCCCTTGTGAATACAAATAGCCTTCTCTCGGAGGAAATAGGCGCAGAGGGACGCATATATTATGTGAACAAGTTTAATAACTTAAAATGCGACGCCATTTTTCTGGGGAAAAAATAAAAATAAGCCGTTTTAGGTTGTGTCTAGAGAGTACTTTGAGAGCTTGGAAAGGAGACAGTTATAATTGCTGTCATTATAGGCGGAGAATGTCAAAGTAGATCAAATACTTTGAGCTTATATTGTTTATTAAATCTTCTTTCTTGATCGTATGGTTAGTGCGTAGCTTAGTGTCAAAGTTTTTATGCCGCCCATGGACCGCTGACTTGGTTTTACATGTCAATTTCGAGAAATATCTCTCAGGGAAGCTGGATTCCTTCACCGTTTATAAGATAGTCAGTTATGTTAGAACTAAGCACAATGCAGACCTTGCTCTACCAAAGCCGTTTAAAATATAAGCGCCTCAAAGACTTCTATTTTTAATGTTCACATCCATGTAAACTACACTAGCAGTGTAGTCGAACTTATTTTTGTCTAAAAAAAGTTTTACTTTAAATTATTTGCGAATGGCGGGCGTCAGATGTCCTCCCCTCAAAAAAACACCCCATGATTTACATACAATAAGAAACTAGAGTCCAATGAAACTGCGTTTAAAACTGTATTTAAGAAACAAGTCTCATTGAATTCCACTTGAAAAGTTTCTTCAATTCGAAACTTAATTAAGTATTGTTTTTGTTCCTTTCATTTAACGATCCTATTTAATTGAGGAGTTTTTAAGGAAGTGTGTTTCTGAGTATGAATAATAGCAGCTTAGAATTGTACCAAAAAGGTGCTAACTTTTGTTTTCTTGACCGATAAGTAAATACTACACACGTCGAAAGTAAAATAGATGGTGGTGCGATTTTACTTCTGCTGGCTTTCTATCTATTTTTAAAGCTACTCCTTGATGAATGTGAAGAAATATCCTGTAACTTACCGCACTGTTTATAGTATCCCTTGTTCATTACAATGACGCGGCAGCCAAGTGACAATGTGTCTGAATAGTCTCAAGAAACAGTGCTTATATTTTGACGTTGTCATAAAGACGTTGTCTCTTCCATACTCCACAGTCTTATTCCGAAGGAGACTTGAGTGAGTTAGTTGTATAATTGCGTCTGTTGTTCCTCGTTACGACTCTGTTACGCTTAATCTAAACTCGAAACTTTGTCTCGTAAACGGCCTGTTACACACAATAGATAAGGCCGATGTACAGTTACCAGTTTATCTTTGGGCTATTTTGGAGCAAGTTCATGCAGTCAACAACGTAAGCAATGTCTAGTAACGTAGTGAGTTTCAAGGTTGATGTTTCATAGTTTTACTGATTAAAGGATGTAGTCATCATCATTTTTAGTGTGATGTTGATTGTTGTCAATTAGGTTTATTCTTTACTGTGAAAAACTAAAACTACGTAGGCAATATTATTAGTGAGTCTCTTCAACCGTCAAAAGTTTAAAAATTGAATATCTTTGCAGTATAAAAGTATTTAAGCATCTAGGTTTCTCTTTCTCAAAAAACTTATTCAAAGTTACTTAAAACATTTTTTTTAATTCTTTTGAATTTATGTTACAACTTACACAGTTAATTATTCTTTCTACACACGCATTTTGCCTCAACGTCTAATTAAATTACCATTTTCCTCGCCAAAAAGTACCAGGCTGGCATAAATTAGGACACCCTTTAAAAATCCTGCGGCCGCGAACAATAAAATAGGTACTCGACTAAAACCGCGTTACTCGTGCAAACATACTCTTATTACCAAACTGGAGTCTTATTTACGGAACTCGTTACTTCTAAGTGCTCATGAAAATTCCCACAGCCAGCCCAGCCCGCAGGATGGTTTTAGCTAAAGAATAAACGATATGTTGCCTAAGATATCTTGTTATTGCTTTCGTGAGAGATTTTAGGTCGACTTTTGTCTTCATTTTGATGTAAGGACTAAAATTTGTGACGGTCGTTAGCTTTCGTTTTATTATTTTCTGGCGGTGCATAATGTTTATTTGCGTACCTAATGGTTTCGAGAAAATCAAGACGTGTATTCGGTAGTTATTTCATTTTTAAATTAGGTATTGTAGAATCATATATGCAATAAATGATTGAATTGAATCTAAAATTGTACACTCACATGTTTATGATATTACAGCTCAGCAACGTCTCTGCATTTTCCAAAAAATCTGACAACGTGTCGGAAAGCGAGAATAAATGATTAAAATCGAGCTTTATCCTTTCACTTATCATTTTCCAAGCTACTTACACCAGCATCTAAAACACTTGCAAGCTATATATGAATATAAACTGAAATCCTTTCACGCCTTATATACGATAATAACGTTAAAATAAAAGGAAGCTGGCACTCGTAATTTCTATAATATTACGTAAACCCGCAGGTGAGTCCATTAAGAATATAAAATGAAGGAAGGACGAATGCGAAAAACTTCTGGAATGGTTCTTGGCTGTTCCGAGACGCGAACTGTCTTATTACCTTTCTTTAAGAACTTTTACGATGTTATTTTGTTCCACTTTTAATGGATTTACTGCTCTACACAAAATTGTAGGCACAATAAGTATGTAACAAAATAACAAAATGTCGTCTTCGCAACAAAAGGTAATGGCGAAGAATTTATATTTGACTTTTCTTGTTGAAATTTATTTTCAGACATAACAGGGTTTCTGTTTTCTGCAGGAAGTTTGTGGGGTATGACTTCCGTTCTTGGTATAGTTTTTTGAAATTCGCTTTTAGAACTGTTTAAGAGCGCTTAGAAATATGTCCTTTTTTGGATACCCAGAATCATCATCATCTTCCTGCCCTTGTCCCATTTTATTTGGGGCCGGCGCAACACGTCTCTTTCCTCCATACTCCTCTGTCATTCGTCATTCTATCATTTACTCCTTTTTTCTTCATGTAATTTTTCACACAATCCATCCATCTTTTCTTTGGTCTTCCTCTCCCTGTCCATCCATCCACATTTATATTCATCACTGTTTTAGTCCCATGTGTTACCAGAATACCCAGAATAACGTTCATGATTATTGTAATGGTATTGCTAATACTACAATAGCTTCTGTTACTATTCATCATTGTCATTGTCATTGTCATTACCAAAAGGACTGCCATTCATGTTTTTGAAAATAATCTTTTTACACACTTTATTATCATCATCAGCATCTTTCTGTTCTTGTTCCTTGTTACTTTGATGTAACACCTTTTCTTCTTCCATTCTCCATTCACAATCGTTCCCTCCTTTTTAGGGTTCCGTATCCAAAGGGTCAAACTGAACCCTATTACTGAGACTTCGCTGTCCGTCCGTCCGTCCGTCCGTCTGTCACCAGGCTGTATCTCATGAACCGTGATAGTTAGCCAGTTGAAATTTCTACAGATTATGTATTTCTGTTGATGCTGCAACAAAAAATACTTAAAACAGAATAAAATAAATATTTAAGGGGGCTCCCATACAAAAAAGTGATTTTTTTGCTCGTTTTTACAAATAATGGTACGGAACCCTTCGTGCGCGAGTCCGACTCGCACTTGGCCGGTTTTCCATCATACCATTTCTCACACATTCCATCCACCACAGTGTAACTCCATCCTAACATAAAACAGAGCTGTCAAAGTTATTTGCCTTCAGTTCACTGGGTTCTCGGTAAAACACATAATAATTAGAGTTACTGACGCAAAACCCTCGAGGGTGTCGCCTGAAATACGATCAATTAGACAGAGGAACGCAAAGTGATGCCTCGACACATTCGCTCCAGGGAAATTAGGTTATACTCGCGCATTCCTGAGGTTATGACTTGTAACTTAATATTTCTTGAGGAAATATTCAGAGTGATACTTGAAATAATACTAGGAATTGTATTCAATAAAACATGAGTTATTGTAAACAGGTATGTAACTATTGAAAATTTGTATTATGCTTGATTGGTACAGATTGAAAAAACCAAATAAAATAATAATATCTAAATGAAATATTGAAAAAAATATCGGTGATCATTTATTTGAAATAATGTGGGCGTTTCTCATTTTTAGATCAAATAAATAAAATTTTGCTCTCTTTGGTGGTTTCACCTTTGGTGGTCCAATGTGGCGTAAATAAAATATTCAACGTCAAACCGTAGGTAGGCTTATTTTATTCGACAATAGAAAAAAAACTAAAAGGTTGCTCCGCAAGATCTGGCGCTTTTTCCAGATCCTAAGACCTAGAAAAAAAGCTTATAGAGCACAAATTTATAACAAGAAACTTGAACAGTAAAGTCAAGTATTTTTTCTTGAAATAGGGTCGCGATATAACGCTACAAAACTTGTATAACACTTAGAAGTGGCATGGAAATTATGAGAAAAGATTTTAAAAAGAAACAAAGACATCTAATATAAAGAACATTCTTACGAGTAAGTTTAATTAGAAGTCTTGTCTTTGAAAACAGTCTCGGTCTTTGTGCGTCGCTAAGAGGCTCCACACAAGGGGTTGCGGTAACGCAGACGCTTCATTTTATGTGGAAATTCAATGTGTAGCCACGAAGCTTCAACGTTATCATGTGTCTCATACACACGACAATGTGTTTGAGTGTGAAGCAAAATGAGTCATCTGCGTTGGCGATTATTTCTGTGTAAATAGACTGTTAAGTAGCGTACACATGGACGGTCGTTGAATGCTGAATGGTTCAAAGTGTTCACGCAGTGTGAGAAGCTTGCTTCATTTTACGGAATTCGAATGTGCGATCGGCATGCGTTTACCGCGCGTTCGTCAATGTGTAGAGACCTGTAGCCTCGTTTGAATGAAAGAGTTTACTTTCGTGTTTCAAGACTGCCTTTTGATAACTAGCGAGGTGGAAACTAAGTAAATCTACAAAGATTAAGAATATTTACGTATTCATTTTAAAAAGTAAGTTGAAAGTCTCGTTTTACGACTAGACCGTTGAAATAGAAATGATTAATTGGCAAAGTTTTTTTGATTGCGTTGTTTTAAGTTAAGTTAATACTTATCTCATTCAATTTCATCAGTAAACTTAATTTTTTTGGAAGGTTTGGCTTATAAAATATTTTTATAATGAAATCCGTAAACCAAATACAGTCATTTATTGTTTAATAAAAAGTGCTTATGCTTTTCATCGCCTTATTCTGTGTAAATCTGATAACGGACTTTATTCATTCCAAAAAATTCTAAACACCACCATCAAACTAAAAAACGCGACGACACCACACACACACACATACATACAGACGTCACCATACATGATTCCCTAACGTCGGTTTAATTTGTATACCAGAGCTGCATCGGACAGGATATTGCGGTCACAGACGCTGGAACCACGGCGGCCATGACACTTGCACAGATTAGAGTTTTTGCAACACGCTATTGAATTATATGACGAGATTGAAAATGGGATAAGGCTTCGGAAGTCATTTGAGTCTTTTGTAGAAGTCATATCTGTGGATGTGGATAATCGAGTTTTGATGAATTTTGGATCGTAAAGTGTATTATTGATAATGGATGACTTTTGTACGGCATTTCATATTACAAACTTCCAAGTCCTTAGTCCGAAATGACTTAACCAATTATAATGAAACTTAATACGCCTAAGCAGGATACACGTTACAAAAAAACTTTTTCGAAACGTCTTTAAAAAAAGAATTTTTCAAATCGGTTGGCAAGCGACGGAGTAATGCGCGAACAAACATAAAAAAAAAAAATATACAAACATCCGAATTGAGAACCTCCTCCTTTTTTAAAAGTCGGTTAAAAACAAGATAACTGGAAATTTCTGTTTCCATTAATAATTTATAATCGGTCTAATTTAGCTGTTTCAAAATGGTTTTTAGTAACTTTTTAGACCTATGTACCTATACTGCTTATGCGTATGAAGTTTCATTAAAAATCGGAATTAAAGTGGACCAAGGTTATAAACTGCTCTGGCCCCCTATTCACAAACGCTCGGAGTCGATTTCGATTCGATAAGTCGTATGTCTATCTTGTTTTGGCATTATGAAAGCGAGCAAGATAGACATACGACTTTCCGATTTGAAATCGAATCCGAGCGTCGTGAATACGGGGGCAGATCATGTCATCAAAGATGTTCCTCAAAGTTGCCATGACAACCCATGCTATGAGTTATAGTTTTAATAGGGTGACAATAAACATGGTGGAAAGGACACCGACGCTTAAACGGTTACCGTATTCAGTACATCATTGTAAACTCATTCATTTTTAGAATTCCGTACTTAAAGGGTCAAACGAGACTACGGAGACTTCGCTGTCCGTCCGTCCGTCTGTCACCAGGCTGTATCTCATGAACCGTGATAGTTAGCCAGTTGAAATTTGTTCAGATTTTGTATTTTTGTTGCCACTATAACAACAAATATTAAAAACAGAATATAATAAATATTAAAGGGGCTCCAATACAAAAAAGTGATTTGTTGTTCGTTTTTATATAATGGTATTGCCATTCGTGCGCGAGTCCGACTCGCACTTGGCCGGTTTTTTTTCTCTTACTTTCTTTCAACCCGTTTTTTTTTCTCCTACTTTCTTTCAACCTACACCACATATTTCGCAAGTTAGTAAAAAAAATGTTGTTTCCTACAAAACTGCAATACTTTCACAGTCAAAATGTATGGAACTGCAATTAAAAAAAAAACCGATGAAGAATTTCTATGTGGGGTCAGAATGATATACTGAATTCGTGGAAACCGTATTAGCATCGGTGTCTCTTCCACCTTCTATAGGAGTAAATAGCCCAGATGGGAGATTGTCAAGATTCAATTTCCAAGAAAATACTGTACTCTCCGTCTATCATTAAAATTCTTTGACGTCAGGCATTCAGAAAAAGCTTCTACTTTATTGCTTTAAATTCAATTTATTGATAGAGATAGATTGGAAGGATATTATTCTGTGAATTGCAACTTGTAGGGCAACTCCAGACGGCGCCGCAGACATTTGACATTGACACGTTGTAAATATTATCAGGCGCCGATGCTGCATAATTTAATTAATTAATTAAGTTTGCCTACGAACCCTTAACGCACAACGCGTTTTGACACTAACATGTATCTGTTACTAACACTTATAACACTGTTAGACAGTTGTATTCAATATTCATAATTCTCGTGAATATTTAAAGCCAGAATTCAAATACTGTAGAGGTCAAAATTGATGAGCTAAATTGATATTTTTATCGCTGAAACTTCTGAAATTCGTCGTCTAATATTTATAAGACACATCGCACACTTTTAGCTTAAATTTTTTTACTTAGTTATTTCAACTTATGTATTCTTTCCACGTCTTGGAAATATGACCTTTAAAAGTCTTTCAAAACGAACTTGACCTAGCACGAAATTACGAGGACTCAAACGGAGTCAGACCCGACAACTTCTTGGCGTAGAAGTATTACAAGAGTGGTTTCGTAAGTTTGTTCTTCAAGATTATGAGTGCGTAGTCCAAAACTTAAGATAAGTGATGCTTGAATTATAAGAACTGAAACGGGCAGATAGTTTGACAAGATCTCAAGAATAGCATCTATAGCGTTATGCATTTTCGGTATTTGTAATTGATGGTTGTGATATCTTAGGAACTTCTGCATTGCTCATTGGTCAAATGTTGCATAACGTTTCCGACGTTTGCCTCCGCAAAAATGTTGACACTATCAACATTTTAGCGGCGTCAAACGTTGGTTGGTCAGAGTGCAAATGACAGCGTTATGCGGTTAGTTGCAGATGAGCTAAGTTGGCGGACGCTTGTTATAAAGCCTGAATATTCCACAAAATCTGTATTTATAAGCTAAAGTTTGGTGTATGTTTATGATTGCGACTGGTTTCGGTTTATTTTGTACAACGTTAGATAATATCGTGGACTTTTTGTTTCAAGGGGCAGAAGCGAGACAGCTATAATAATTTTGTGGTATTTTTGTATGAGACTAATTAGTACCCTCTGATGTACTCTGCTAACCACAACATAAGACTTAAAATGGCTTATAGCTAAGGTCGCTTGGCTCTCATTAATTTCGATCTAATTTTTACTTGAAACCGTAAAAAAAATTATAGATCTGCTTACTCTGGTCTTAATTTAGAAAGTACTACAGGCAGTCCTATAGCCAGCAACAATATAAGACAGTATCTAGCTGTGTGAAGGCCGGCTGTGGTTACAGCTGCAGACGAATCGCGGTCTCAGACAGAACGCTGTTCGCCTGGAATGGACAGACAACGACAAGTTTATGAGAACCAGTAGGTACTATTTAAGACATTTCTGTGCTGTTCTGTACCCAGAGATAAACGGAATAGAAGCATATGTCAAGTACTTATAGAAGGTGTTGTTTTGCATCCTCGTCAAAATTCAGGAGGTTGTCACAAAAGACTTAAATAAATCAATTTAAATTACGGTACGTAGTTAATTATTAATAAACGCTGATTTTTTTTGGTTGTTTAGCTTTGTCAGTATATCAGAATAACCCCCTTAAAGTGGTTTACGTAATAAGAAATTATCGAATAAACGTTTGAGATTGTTTGTATGTGTGAAAGCGTGGTTATAGGACGAGAAGCAGACGGGCCGCGTTTAAAACACGGGTGGTTCCCTACCCATTTTATTATTGTTTCGGGTCGAGAATCATTAGAAATATGGGTAAGAAAAGCATGACGTATTGTTAAGAAAATAAGGAAGGAAAATACTCCAAGAAAAAGGGTAGGTAGTAAGACGCACTACATTTATAGACGCGACGTAAAAGAAAACCGTTACGAGGAAGATGCTCCACTGACAAAAACATAAATGACAATGTTAAGCCGCCGATAATATACATAGGTAATACACATTGAATATTGTTGAATATTATTTACAAACCGACCGGACCGATTAAAGCCGACCCCAACATATTGATGACTAGCTGTGCCCGGGACTTCGTCCGCGTGGAATACTATAACCTAAGTTACTCCTAAGTTAGCCTGAGTTACTCCTTATTACATCAGCTATCTGCCAGTGAAAGTCCCATCAAAATCGGTCTAGCTGTTCCAAAGATTAGCCGGAACAAACAGACAGACAGACAAAAATAGTAAAAAATGATATTTTTGTATATGTACTGTATATACAATCATATGTATGTAGTAAAAAGCGGTTATTTTAATATTAGAGACACTTCATTTTTTTTTTTGTATGTAGTAGGTATATGTATAGATAATGACTTATAATTGTTGAATTGTTTAAATTAACGGCATCGCCATCGAAATGGTATTACTCTGAAAAGGCTGTTACTCTGTGATCTATAATCAGTTTATCATCATTCCTAGTTTGCTGCAATAATGGTGATTATGGGCATAAACACCAATATCACTACTTTCAAATAGGTACCCACATATATTTTATACCACCAACCTAATATTTCGTTGTAAGCCAAAGTTTAATAAGAGACACACACGTTTGCGTCAGTTTAATTATGTCGGCGCCATTAGCAACTGTTTCTGATAAGACGAAACTTTATGAAACACGTTAATATTTGCCAGTAGTTACGGTTTATTAGATGCCTCCGGGAAATTATATTTACAATGTAACGTTTGATATTAGTTACGTGGTCGCGGTTAAACGGGGTGCGTAATGAAATTTATATTAGTTTTGTGTTGTTGCCGTGGTAGAGTATTTTTGGACTGATATCGATAAAGTACTATTACGTCTCTAAACTAGCTTTTTTTAACATGGTTTTGTCGGTTGCTTTGAGGGGGAAGCGCTAGGGTAGACCCCATGTTTCTATTTACAGATAGGATTAAATGAACTTAAAGGGGTTGTAAATAGATGACTAGCTTCTGCCCACGGCTTTGCCCGCGTTTTTTCGGTAATTGTCCCGCGGGATCACACTACCGGGATAAAAAGTATTCTAAGTGCTATTCCAGAATATTATCAATCCCTGTGCCAAATTTCATCCAGATCCATTCAGTAGTTTTTACGTGAAAGAGTAACAAACATCCATCCATCCATCCATACTTACAAACTATCGCGTTTATAATATTACGAGTAGTAGGATATTAATGATTATAATTCTTTAAATAAGTACATACGTGCTAAGAATACTCGCGAATTATATTTTGTTCAACATAGACCCTGGCACTGACCTGCAAAGTGCAGAAATCATCATCTGGCTAGCCTTTTGCCAAACTTTCTTGGGGTCGGCTTCCAGTCTAACCGGATGCAACTGAGTACCAGTATTTTACATGAAGCGACTGCCTATCTGACCTCCACAACCCAGTAATTGGGTAAAACGATACCTCTTGGTAAGACTGGATGTCTGATTTTTGGTTTCTAACTACTCGTAACGACTGTCAAAGATCTACAATTGACAGGCGGAACCAACGGCTTAACGTGCTTTCCAAGGCACGGAAGAAACTCGGTATGTAGGTAATTATGGTCACCCATCCACGAACCAACCTCGGCAAGCACGGCTTAACCTTAAAGATCGACCCTTGCGGATGTTATTATTTAGCCACGAGCTCCTACAAATTGCAAAAACCGTAAGGAAATCAAATCAAATCAAAATATTTTATTTTACATAGGCCTACATGGGCACATATAAAACGTCAACAAAAGGTGCTCGGTTCGGGTTGGTCGTTTCCTATGGAAAAGAACCGGCAAGAAACGCCATGGCTACTCTTTTAAAATCATTTGGTTTTACAATATTTGAAGTTACAGCGTTAGTACTTAAGTATGGGAGGACAGCGTAGGCCCGACAATAAGTCGATTGCTTACTACAGACGGTAATAATAGAAAAAAAAAAAGAATTATGCGGGCTAGCCTGGCAACAGTGTTACTGTCACAGAACAGATAAAAGAGATCTCTTCTGTGGTTAATACCACTGACTGACTGTCACTGGTTTACTGTTTGAACACAAAGGTGTGGAAACAGTGAGGTTATTTTTCATATTAGACCACCAAATTCAGCCACGTCTCTCTCATTAATTCAAAGAAGAACATTGATTTTATGTACTCATACATCACATCTAATTTACTGATATTTATAACACTTTATTACAGTTCTTGTTATGCTATCTGAATAATATTATGATTGAGTTTGTTAAAGAATATTTATATATAAGCAATAACATAGCCCCGTGTATCGTCTTACCGACGATACTAAAATGAAATATTTAATTTTTAAGTACATATGGCGCATATTGTTTTTATTGGTTAAGATACATGTTGCGCTAGTTGATAAAATTGTTGTTAATATAAAAAAAAAACAGCTAAGTGCGAGTAGGACTCGCGCACGAAGGGTTCCGTACCATTATTTATAAACACAAGCAAAAATATCACTTTTTTGTATGGGAGCCCCTCAAATATTAATTTTATTCTGTTTTTGGTATTTTTTGTTATAGCGGCAACAGAAATACATAATCTGTAGAAATTTCAACTGGCAAACTATCACGTTTCATGAGATACACCCTGTTCATGAATGTAAGAAAAAAAACCTGTTGCGCCGACCCCAAATTTTTCATGGGACAAGGACAGGAAAATGATGAGTTAGTAGTTCATACCAAATTCATGAAAAAAATAAATGTTTATTTAAAAAAGAAAATATCCATTGCTTTTTAGATTCTCACAAAAGGAAATTATGTCAGCGTGGAAGTATCATTGTTTCCTTACTTTGCCCAGGCCGTTGTCATTTACTTTTATTATAAAACAAGAGCCAGCTTACATTCGTATTCAGATATAATACCCACTAAGCGATCAAACATCTTATATTATTCGACTTTCCTTACATCTAACCTATTTGGCATACAATTTATGCAAGTAATTATGTCATCATCATGTTTTTCTTGCCTTTAACCCAATTTATTTTGGGTTGGCGCAGCATCTCTTATTCTGCCATACTTCTCTATTACTCGTCATCTTATACAGGGTGAAATTGAACAGATGCGACAAATTTAAATATACAATAATACGTGTTGTCAACAAAATTTAGAACATATCAAATGTAAAATTAAAAAAGAATCTAACAGCGTTAAAATAATTAAAGTATCAAAGAATTTCGCGTACTACCGTTTTCGCGTAGTGGGCACGAATTAGGTACATTCTCGCTATGAATGAATCGCGCCGCCCCCGTCCGCCCGGCCGCCCGCGCATCTCTTTCCCGCGCGCACGATAAATAAAATTTTTGTGAAACCAAATTTCCCTTCATACTTTAGTCGGCTGAGGACGATCAAAAATACAATAAAATTAATAGTAAAACAATGTTTTAGTAAGAGGTATAACCTGAATAATGTTTGTTACAACAACAAATCAATTATTGTATTTTTGGCGTATTTAAAAAGTTGGAATCACAGTATTTACGATAATTATTAAGTATTTACACTAAATCAAATCAGTAGTACACTTACGTGTATTTTAATAATTGTCCAAAATGTCCACCTCAGTTTTGTAAACACAATTGAGCACGGCGCCGCAAATTGTCCTTAAGTTTTATTAATTAAAGTTTGTGATTTTACAGTTTCGAATGCACTCCTGATTTTTTGTTTTTTAGCTCGTCTGTCCAGCATGTTTTGAGTGATTCTTAGAATTCTTCCCAATGAAGGTGGGACATTCGGATATTTTAGCCGAAATCTTCGCTGCGTTTCACGTAGATTTCTTACGGTGTTGTACGACACGACAATATCAAGATACTGTAGGTTTGTTAACGGTTCACAACTATTTCGTCTCGTCCTAGGCATTGTTATGACAAACACAAGACAAAAATACAAATTATTCGCAATACGTAAAGTAGGATTTGCGGAATGCGCGCGCGACCATGACCTACAAACGTTTTAGGACGACTAATGAACTAAGGAAGGGTGGGCGGGTCGCCGGGAAGGGATGTCGGTGCTGGCGCTCATGCGAGGTTTGGCAATGCAACGTCGCGCGATACTTACACTAGAAAATACGCAAAATTAGGTAAATGACCGCTATGAACGGCAACGGGATTATTGTGCACTGCGATGAGTAGGACGAGATTTTTTGATACTTTAATTTTTCTTATTTATTTTGCATATTAATTTATTTTGCTGGAGTACCGATAATTCGTACTTAAATAAAAATAATAACATCAATGGACCATTTTAAAGCGATAATCACGTAATTTTTTTTAACGATTTAGATTGTAGAAAAAACAGTTTATAATTACTATGTTACTGTAGCTCCCATTTCTTTTTGTCGCATTTATTCAAAGTCAGCCTGTATAGACACCTTCCTTGTGATATCATCCTCAAATTCAAATTCATGTATTTCGTGAACACAGGGTGCTTACAGTAAATGTATAATAAATAGGATCCTTGAGAAGAGGTCCTTTTGCGACAGAGCCCCGAGTTGTGTCCCGCAAAAAAACATCAAACATACAAATATCAAACGTTTGTTTAAAAACATACGACGTAAAAAACTCCCTGACCACGGATATCGGATTTGGAAAATCGATAATCCTGAAGGTCCTGATCAGGATTATGGCACAAACTATTAAAATTATTGTATTGTCATCAGTCCTTGATAAGTGTGCAAAGTTTCAATTTAATTCAACGTTTTGAAGTCGGTCAAAATCACGTTCGAAGATTCCGTCACATACATACCAATATAATAAAAGCGTGCTAATATCCTTCACACAAATTAAATTAAACTTATACAAGTATGTATCCACGTAAATAAGTAAGTATGAAAAATTGCCATGATTGAAGTTATAACTTGATCTCACACTTTATTTATTTTTTTATTTGTTTATTATTTGGATCTCCAACAAAGAATACATATATACAATGTAGGTCACAATCATACAAGCGGTTCTTTTACGTGTGCTCCTTCAATTTCAGGAGACCATAGCATGCACATACATACATACTTTCACTTAGGATGTATGTACAGTCCTAAGGGAAGGTGTAAATAAGCCAACATAAAACTAAAAAAAAAAATGTTAAAATAAACCACAATCTTCCAACAGCATTATGGTACAAAAAATCCGTTGATCGACCATATTGCACGGTTGGCGTAACTTCAGCCCTCCGTTAACTTTGAGCAATTACATGAAGAATAAGTCAGAAGCTTGGGTCCATGCAACGAGTTAAAATAGGTGCACTCACACGCGGACGCGTATAATATGAATGTTTATCGATCGTTTGGAAAAGGAATAAATGGCGTGTCAGCCGACAAGGGAGAAGGGAAGGAAAAATCGTGTTGTGCCGACCCCAAGTAACATTAGACAAGACAGGAAGATGATGAAGAGCAATAAAGATCACTGAAATTTGCTCAGATTAGTCAGTGGCAGCAATACAGTGGCAACTTGATCGTAACTACCATAAAGTTTATTTGATAGTGATGTAAAGTCACATATAAAAGAAAAACTAACATAACATCACGCTTGTAATCCCTAAAGGTTTACACAGATGTGCATCTAATAGTACACCAAATTTCGCCAGTAATGTTAAAGTAATAGAAGGCTAGCTTATTGCCAGTAACCCTGCTTATATCGACCTGCTTGTACCGAACACAGATCCAGACACCGTGGCTGCTACTGAGAAATAACTGAATGAAAAACCCAAAAACACTTTGCCCGACCGGGGAATTAAGGATCTTTTGCTCAGCAGTCACGCTTGCGGCCACTAGACTAACGCGGTAGGCACATATAAAATAGCTATGTCCAAGGACTGTTTTGCAATGTTTGCGTGCATTTTTGCTCGTTGTTAAGAGCGTTCATGCTTTACGACATTTCATACAAACTTTAAAGTCCTTATTTCCCGAAAGTTTTGTAGTAAGCAACGACTTATTGTCGGGCCTACGATATCCTCCCATACTTAAGTACTGTAACATAGAAATATTGTAAAACCAAATGATTTTAAAAGAGTAACCATGGAGTTTCTTGCCGGTTCTTCTCCATAGGAAACGACCAACCCGAACCGTGTTTTTGTTGACGTTTTACAAGTGCCCATGTGGGCCTATGTGAAATAAAAATATTTTGATTTTGCTTTTTGAAATGACTGAACCGATTTTATTGAAACTTCATACGCATAAGCAGGAAACGTAGGTCTAAAAATTTACTGTAACAGATTTTCCAATTATATATTTTTCTAAAAGACATTTCGAAAATATTTTAAGTAACTTTTTAGACCTATGTATCCTGCTTATGCGTATGAAGTTTCATTAGAATCGGTTCAGCCATTTCGGAAAATAGGGACTTGAAAGTTTGTATGAAATGCCGTAAGGTGTGAACGCTTTTATAAGCTGAACTTCTGCACCTGTCTACTTTGCGCCAACAGCTCAACCAAAATTCCCTCTGTGCTACTAACTACTCGTAAAAATAAACAAACACGATTAAATCCTTTTCTGTACGCAAAAAACGTGAAATTCAATTTGTTCTATTTTTGTTTCGTCTGGAAATTAGATTGTTTGAAGCGTCGCCAGTTGTTTGTATAGAGTTTTCAGTAATATTTGGAATTAGCTTTTGTCTTCTAGTCTATTTCTGTATTTACGTGAATCCCTGGATCGACCTACTTTTTGAAAGATACTGAACTAAATGATTAAATTGAAATAGCAATTCTATTTAACCTCTATGTATAGAGGTGGGTGTCAGTTCTCGGTAAAAGCTATTAGTTCTTTTTATTGTGTTTCACTGCCTTTTAATATAGAGTAACTCTTTTTGGTCGATACTTAGTTTTCTGTATAATAAGTATTGTGTAGTGTAAATATCTCACTACTATTTATAAATGTGAATGTTTTTGTGTTTGTATCTAATGTAACTCTTTCACGTTGAAACTGCTGGAAGTGTAGCGACCACAAAAAGCAACATACTACAAAAAGTCTACAACGCCATCTATGATGCGACGGAGGAACTAACATCAATTTCCTACAAGTCGCAAGTAAAGTTTACATCGACTTTAGTATATATAGAGAAACCCGATAACAACTATTGGGCAGTTGCCCGCCAGACATAACACCTGTCTGGCCGGAGGATCCTCCCTTTTCTAAGGAGTATCGAGGAACTTTACAGCCTGTTCCTCATTCACCTAAACTGGTGACCCCGAAATGGACGTCAGCGCAGCCTTCGAGCAACATGACGTCATCATCCTCATCACTTCCTCCAGCTTTCGAGTAGCGAGTCTCACAGCCAGCCAGCTTCAAATGGGTATTCCTGACCACCAGCATGCAGCGGAAGCGCATTCCTGGCCAGCACCCTCAGCCTCTCATCAAGCGACCATGGCACAGCACACTGCACTTTCGGCCGGTCGAGAGCTTCTACCTCCCGGTCGACACCTCTCTAGCTGTCTGCCACATCGCGGCGCTGTACCACGTCCGACACACCGGAGCAAACGCAGCGCCGGCCCCGACTCACAGGGGTTCGCCTCACCACCGCAGACTGTTCCGACTCACCGCGAACAATGCGGCAACGAGCTTCCAACTGGCACGGCGAAATACTAAAAAGATGACTCATTCTACTATCGGCCTCCGGTCTCCGGGGGGGAGTGATGTAGCGACCATAAAAAGCAACATACTACAAAAAGTCTACAACGCCATCTATGATGCGACGGAGGAACTAACATCAATTTCCTACAAGTCGCAAGTAAAGTTTACATCGACTTTAGTATATATAGAGAAACCCGATAACAACTATTGGGCAGTTGCCCACCAGACACAACACCTGTCTGGCCGGAGGATCCTTACACCCTGTTCCTCATACCCCTAAAGAAGCATTTGGATGAAATTAAGTACACAGATAGAGTTTGACCAAGAATAACACGTAGGCTGTTTTTTTCCATCTCCTCGTTTGTTCGCCTCGGTGGAGGTTGAAAATTATATCCCAGGATATAATTTTCAACCTCCACAGAGGCGAACAAATCATCAAAAATAATATTTTTGGTATGTGTTCTACAGAAGCCCATACCAAAAATAGAATAGATTTTATGTCCTTTCCCACGATATGGTCTACATCTGTGCCAAATATCATCCAAATCTGTTCTGAAGTGGAGTTATAAGTTATCAGACAGACAGGCAGAGCTACTCGCATTTATAATACAAGTATTATTCCCTTTATTCTTTTCTGAATGCAAATTTGCTACATTTTAAAAATTTCATTATAAAAATTACAAAAAAAAAACGCTTAAAAATATAAAAAAAATTTGCTCACCGGTATTGGGAACACGGTTCAAGATACGCGATACGGTCAGGGATCCAGAGAGAGGTACCTCCTAACAATACGAGCGGTGTCCAGGAGTACCGCTTTCTGAAACAAGCCCTAAATCCAGCTGTTTAACGAGAGCCTCATCAGGTATTGGTCGAGGCTCTAAGCAATTAAGCCATTGGCTGATACGCCTATCGGCTCCATGATTGCACATCCCACATGTCGACAACCTCGTGAGCCAAGTCATGATACTTAATTTGCTTATCTTTCTCGACTTTCACGAGGTTCTCGTCATCGGAACCGTTATATCAACAATCATTGGACGCCGCTCTGATCGATCCACCATCACACATATCAGGCTTATTGGCAGTGCCATTTTCAAGAACTGGGATCGGGCACATACCTATAATACGGCACTTCCGATTCCGAAAGGCTGTATTTTGGAGCAAGTTGCTGATGGATTATCCTGGCTACAATGTTGTGTCTATGCAAGTATTCTCCGTTAGTTTCTTCACAATAAATAGTCTAGTAGTTATTCGTCATCGTAACTTCACCCATAGTTTTATTATTATATTATAGAAAGAAAGAAAGAAAAAATATTTATTTGGCCCATGCCACAAGTACACACAATACAATGTAAAATCTTTTTATTCTTAATTTTTCGTGGTCTAATCACATTGAGTACTTATGTAATAAACTTAGAATATTACTCGGGAAATTCTACCATCTAAGTTTTAAAGTACCTTTAAGTGTCTTTATTTACAACTCGTTGACCCTATATTAAGTTACGCTCTCGACTGCTATGGACTCACATTCAAAACTAATTTAGACAAAATGGAAGCACTGCAAATTAGATTTTTAAAACTATTAGTCAATAAGAAAACTAAAAACAAATGTAAAAACAATTATAATAGGTTATTTAAAATTTGCAAAATTCTTCCTATCACCTTAAAACACAAATACCTACTTCTAGTTAACAGTCATGGCAGCTGGGGGCGCCGCCACTCGCTTGTTACCCATAACCATGCTACTAGGTCAATATCAGCAGGCAAGTTTGATGTACCTAAAATCAGTAATTATTTTGGCGACCGAACGCTTGATAAAAGAGTACCATACCTTCTCAACCAATTGCCTGCTGATATAAGAAGTCAGAAAATGAAAAGTAAGTTTGCAAAATCGCTTAAACTATTCTTTCTCAGGAGTCTGTAAACCATACTTTTTTTTTTAAGAAGGTCGTTTTGCTGGGAGAGGGTATATAAGTAGTTTCTAAGATTTATTGATTGTTAAGTAAGTTTAATTTTTTTTTTTTTTTCAATATCGTTCCGTTCCCACAAACAAACTGTGAAAACAGTTTTGTGGGGCTTAGTTTTTAAATGAAAGTTTGTATAAAAATTGTTTGATAAATAAATAAATAATAATAATTAAAAATATATCGAAATAGGGAAAAAAGGCTGCGCCAAAAAAGCCCAGTTCAGCAAATTACCGAGCAGCTAGTGCCCGACGCTGATTTACAGCTGGACCTGAGATAGTGTGAGTGATATAGCTAGCCCATATTGTCCCACTGCTGGACAAAGGCCTCCCTCCATTCCTTCCAACGGTCACGATTCTGTGCTACTTCGTTCCAATCCTTAAGGAAGACATCCAGTTCGTCCCGCCATCTCCTTCATGTTCTGCTGCGACCCCGCGACCCCGTGTCACTGTTTCAGGGCACCAATCCTTAGCTTTAGGGTCAGCACATACCGAGACGCGACGCTGCGCGCACACTTTTAAAGAGCGATTCAAAATATAACTTTATTTACTACACGAAAAGATACACATTTCGTTGTGAGAATTCAGAATACGTAACGCAACGTATTCTGAATTCTCACAAGTATGCGCAGCGCCGCGTCGCATCGCGTCTCGGTGTGAGCTGACTCTTACGGGCCCACAGCTCGTTCAATGATTATGGTCTTTTATATGTAGTATAAATGACACAATCTATTCTTAGAAATGGACCACATGGGCACACCAAGTTACAGCTAAGTCACGTAATAAAACAGGCTGAGCTTAATGGCTCGCTTAAATATCGCAATAAAGTGGATAAGCGTAATAACGCACGAGTAATGTTTAGCAACATTGTAGCTTCGACAATATAACTCATTTATGCGTAGGGGATGACTAATAACTACATGGTATAATAGTTTCATGAAATACTGCAAAGTAATGGGCATTTTATTTCTTTCCCTGGGTACAATGATGGCACTGTCTATGCAGGAAAAGATACTACGTGCGTCTCAAATTTAGGTGGAGAATGCACTTATTGATGTTAAGAAGATAGCCCCCAAATCCCCGTTTTCCACTTGCTACCTAATAGTCCCCCTCCCCCGTTTTCCACTTGCTACCTAATAACCCCCCTCGTTTTCCACTTGCTTCCTAATAACCCCCCCCGTTTTCCACTTGCTACCTAATAACAACATTCTGCGGTTTAATAAAGAAGGAAATCCTTTGTCTGGACAACGCGCCGCCTTCTCTAGACGAAGGGGTGCTATGCTGTCCAACTTGCATAGTTTCAACAAAGTTATTTTAAAGTAGGTACTATTTATACTTGTTTATCGATCGCCACGATCTTGTTTTTAAGTACAATTCTTAGAAAGAATCACAAATATTTACCAACAGCCTCCACCGTCATCGCCATTCATTTATTTAAAGACTTTTCACGACTTACTGCTTAATGCAATAGTGATAAATAAAAATATGATAATCTGTCAGCCAATTACAAATCTTCACGCCTAGAGCTTGTCTGGTATAAATATACTGTGGAACAAAATTTACATACTGCCAAATGAGGCCAAGAAATTAAAAAAAAAAGTGAATAGTTCATCACCTAAAATATGTAAAAATTTATATGATTCTGATAGGTTATTTACCATGAAAATCAATATGTTAAAATTCAATTAAACCAAAATAACAAAAACAAAGTCTAAACTTAGGTTTTAAAGAAATTCATTGTTAAATACATTTTGCCGAGGTCACTCTTGTTTCAAAAAGGTCAAAGTCGAACTGTTGGCACACCTTATTAAAATACCTACTTACACGCACAACGTACAAATTTTGTCTATAGTTAGTATTTGCAAATCGCAACCCGTAGGTAATGGTGGCTTGAACCGTTTGGACTTACTTTAAACGTTAAAGTAGAAAGTTGACTAAATAGCAGAACGATTTATGTCATCTCGAATCGTTTTCAACAAAAAAATACAGTCAGAGATCTCACGACGATTAATCAATCGGTATCGAGTTATAGATATTTTTATAGATTGATATTTTTTATAGATAGATATTTTTTACAGAGACTGAGATAGTTACTGGACTGATATGGTACCCTTTGATGAAAGCACAAACATTTACAAATCTTTTTTGTAGGCGCTCAATACGGTCCATATACATATTTGTGTTAGCATGGAATCCATATTTCATGTGCGTATTCCAAGTGGGTTGTAAAAAAAGTGCAGTATAGATGTAGCATTCGCACCACGCCGAAATACCGTGATGGCTTTCTGCTACACAGGGAAGACCTGGATGCGAGGTCTGACGAGTTACACGATAAAAAAATACGTTGTTCACTTTGATCTAGGCAGCCAACAGTAAAGATATGTGCAAAGTACGTACCTCAGACTGCAAACTGACACTCGTTGAACTTCCACCTTGGTGCGTCCATGAGCTGACGATGGGGGCCAGGATTCACAAGTACAGATGAGATGAGATGATGAAGAGCGGTTTTCAATGTTTTGTCCATTTGGCTCGTTGAGTTAGCGAGTTTAAGTATTCGGTTTTCCACCGAGACCAAAAGTTCTGTTGGAATGCTTGTATCATCTGCCACCGATTAAGCCGATTTGGGTTAAGATGCGATAGTTCCTCATCAGGGACAGCTGTTAAAGGCTCCAAGGTTAGAAAATGACCAGGTGTCAAACATGAAAGGTCGTTGGGGTCAGAGCTGATCGGATAAAGGGGTCTTGAGTTTAGAATTGATTCAATTTGAACGAACAGAGTCGTCAACTCCTCGAACGTTAGGACTTGGTCACCCACAACTCGATATAGATGTGATTTTGCTGCTTTGATTTGTATTTCCCAGACCCCACCAAAGTGTGGAGCGCCGGGTGGATTAAATTTAAATTCGATTTTTTGCTCGTTAGAAGCCTGTTGTATTAGAGACGAAAGTTGGTTTTTAGCGCCTACAAAGTTGGTGCCACAGTCCGCAAGAATAGTGTTACAGCGGCCGCGACGACCAACGAAGCGCCGTAGCGCAGCTATAAACCCATCGGTTGAAAGCGTCGACACAACCTCCAAGTGGACTGCTTTGGTTGCGAGACAGATAAACAAGCATAGATATGCCTTGTCAATCTTAGCGCCACGATGGGAACCAAGTTTGATGCGAAATGGTCCACCTAGATCAACACCTACTACCGAGAATGGTTTAACTTGATTGACTCGGTAGGATGGAAGATCGCTCATGAAGGGTTGAAGCGGCTGTGGGTTTGTTCGGAAACACTGAACGCATTTGGAGAGGCAACGGCGAATGGTACGCTTTGCAGCGATGATCCAAAATTGTTGAAGCAGCAAAAAATGTGTAGTGTTGATGCCTGGATGCAATTGGGTACGATGCGTGAAGTTGATGATTAAATGCGTTAAAGGATGATCAGATGGTAAGAAGGCAGGATGCCTGTGTTCGTACTCTAATCCGGATCGAGAAATCCTGCCGCCCACCCTGAGCACTCCCTGATCGTCTAGAAACGGGTTCAGTTTTCGAAAAGGTTTCGGTAAAACCCTTTTAGATTTTAAGTTGGAGATTTCTTCCGAGAAAGATCGACCCTGTACGTGTTTGACGATTTGAATGAGAGCATGATAACGTTCCACATTGTTTAAAAACTCCTTACGATTTGATTGATTTGAGATACGAGAATTGTTAATAAAGCGATATATGTAAGCGAGAACATTAACCAGTTTCGATAACGAGGAGAACCGATTCAGTAAGGTTTCGATAATTGGAGGGTCATTCGTCGCGGTCTCATCGGTCACTAAGATAACCACTTTGCGTTCTTCAGCCTTGATAGTAACGTCGTCTTTGTGAGGTATGCTGCCTGAACTCGAAGGCCATATTTCATGGTTTTGTGAAAGCCAACATGGCCCCGCCCACCATAGCGAATTGTGAAGAAGTTCACTGGGAAGTTGTCCTCGTGAACAGACATCAGCGGGATTATCACCTGAAGAGATGTGATGCCAACATTCAGTAGGTGTAAGGTCTTGGATTTGACTTACCCGGTTGGCAACGAATGTGGTCCAACGAGATGAATGTGAGCGTAACCAGGAGAGGACAACGGTTGAGTCTGACCATAAAAAGACAGTATCGATTTGGATACGAGCTAGATAAGTGTCACGAACGAGTGTGTATAGATTGGAGAGGAGAACTGCCGCGCAGAGTTCCAATCTAGGCAACGATGTGCGTTTCAGCGGTGCTACACGAGTTTTTGAACAGACCAAGAAGACGTGGGCGGCACCGTCCTTATCAGTGACGCGTAAATAAATAACGGCACCATACGCTGTCTCGGAGCTGTCACAAAAGCCGTGAAGCTCGCACGATTTTGCTTCAGAGCATGTTATTTTACGAGGGATTCGAAGTTGGGACAACTGTGGTAATTGATCCATGTATGTAGTCCATGTATGAATGATCTCATCAGGCGGCGTTTGATCCCATCCGATACCGAGAATCCAAAGCTTTTGAATATATGACTTGATTTGAATTGTGATTGGGGATAAGAAGCCTAATGGGTCGAAGACTCTCGCCAGTTCGCTGAGAATGGAACGTTTGGTACGTGGACGCTCGGATGGTTTTATTTCGAAAAGGAATACATCCAGTGACGGATTCCATTGCAGACCTAGAACCTTTAACGTTGAGGATTCGGAATTATCGAGAGATACGGAGCCAGCCAGACAATCCTGGCTGGGAAGATCCAACAAAAGCTGTGCCTTGTTACTCACCCATTTTCTAAGATGAAAACCCCCGAGTTTGAATAGCGCGATAAGTTGATTTTTTGCTAGTTTAGCGGTTTCAAGCGAGTCACATCCGGTTGCTACGTCATCTATATAAACATCCGACAGGATGATCCGCTTTGCAACGGGATACGAGTCTCCTTCATCTTCAGCAAGCTGTTTCAAGGTACGGCATGCAAGGAAAGGGGATGACGAAACACCATACGTAACGGTATTCAGACGATACTCTTGGAGGTTATCGTGAGCAGAGGCTCTCGAGAAGATACGCTGATAGTCACGATGGTCCTGCCAGATCAAAATTTGACGATACATCTGTCGGGCATCAGCCATGAATACCACGTTATGTTCCCTAAACCGTAAAAGGATGTCTATAATGTTTGGTTGTAGCTTAGGACCGGTAAGTTGAGAGTCGTTTAAGGAACGTGAGTTAGCGTCTTTGGCCGATGCGTCGAACACAACACGGAGACGGGTAGTGGCGGAATCGGGACGAAGAACACAGTGATGTGGTATGTAGTATTTTCCCATGCTTATTTCCTCTACTGGTACCAATGTCATGTGTCCGGTTTCTATGTAGTCTGACATGAAGTCTACGTATTGGCCTTTTAAATCGGAGTCACGAGACAACCGGCGTTCGATAGCGTGGAATCGTCGCAATGCAACCTCACGAGAGCCTGCGAATATGGGTTCCGAATCATCTTTAAAGGGCAAACGTAAAACATATCGTCCGGAGGAATCACGAGAATGACTGGATACAAACTTCTGTTCACAGAGGGTTTCATCTGGAGTCAAGAGTGACGCTTTCGGTATGGAATCCAGTTCCCAAAAATGTTGAACCAGAGAATTCAACTCGTTATCTATGTTTAATGATGTGTGTACTAGGGTGCTAGAAGCTAAACGAGTTTTGCCTAACAGGAGCCACCCAAAGATGGACTTGAAAGCGGTGGGTTGGTTAACATTTCCTTTGATTTGTTGGTTGAGAAGTGAATCGGTAAAGACGTCGGCGGCGAGCAATAGATCGATAGATCCCGGAATATCGAATCCGGGGTCTGCGAGTGGCAAAGATTGTATATGTGACCATCCAGAAGTGTTTAATTTTGCGATAGGTTGATCGCCGCATATTCTCGAAATGACGTGCAGATCTAAATCAAAAAATATTGTATCTTTAGTACCTACTGCACACCTCACTTCACCGAGAATAGACGCTGGTGCCTCGCCGAGACCACATACGGTTGTGTTAATTGGGGTCGGATGTAAGTTTAAACGTGAGATGGCTGATTCGGTAATGAAGTTACTTTGACTTCCGGTGTCAAATAAGGCACGGAACGATTGCATTGTACCGAAAGCATCTTTAACCTGCACTATTGCAGTCGCCAGCAAAACAGTTGTATGCATAGGTGACCTTGATACCAACGACGATGCGGTTGGATGGGATCCAATAGGATCATCGCGATGGAGTAAGGTGTGATGTTTCCGTTTGCATGTGCGACACGAAAATATCGATTTACAATCTTTCAACCGATGGGATGACCTCAAGCAATTGAAGCACCAGTTCTTCTCAGTAGCAATCTGCATTCGTTCATCGTATGATTTTTTGATAAATTCTGAACATGTCGCAATGGAATGAGAATCACCACAGAAAGAACATTTAATTTTACTGGTGTACGGAATGGAAGGCGTAGCACTTTCGGTTTGCTTTTCGGTAGCAGCTACCAGTGAGTGTGCCGGGGTGGAACGTTTTGGTTGCGAATGGGAAGTCGAACCTTTCTGCGTAAGTTCGTTTGACTTGATTGTCTTAACGAAATGTGTATCGCGTAATGACGCCTCGCACTTAGAATGTAGAAAAACCTTTAATTGTTTGTAGGTTGGCAGTTCGACATCCGAATGATTTTCTTCAAAATCACGTCTTAATTTCGAGTCAAGTTTTGATAAAATATGATATACTAGAATAAAATCCCATTGACCAACCGGTAGATTAACTGTTTTGAGAATACTTAAATTCTCTTCAAATGAATCAAGGGATTTTCTAAACTCGTGAGCGTCGTTGAATTTAAAATCGACATTTAAGATGTCTCGCCAACACGTAAAGGCTAGGTCGCGTTTATTAGTGAAGCGCGCGGTGAGTGCTTGGTACGCGTCGTGTTAGTGTTCGTGAGTCATCGCGAACGATTTAATTACCGGCAACGCATCGCCGCTAAGAGATGATAAAAGATATTGAAACTTCTCCGTGTCAGTCAAAGAAGTTGAGTTGTGTATCAAAGCGTTGAAAGTATCGAAATATTCCGGCCATTTTTTGACGTCACCGCCAAAAGTCGGTAGTGTTATTTTGGGTAACCGAATGTTTGAAGGAGCATTGCCAATACCGTGAGAATGATTTGAATCACCTTTTGAAAAGGTGCGAGTTATTGACAACACTTTGTAAAACATTTCGTCGAAACGCTCCTGAATTTCGTTATCTTCATTTTCAGGGTCGTCAAGAATCTCCTGAATTGTAAAATGCGCATCCTCAAAATTAGCGGCAATATTCTTTACTTCCTGATGATATGATAAAAACAAGTCTCGCTGAGAATGGTCACTAGCTGCTAACATTCCAACCTCTAAAGCCTTAGTCAAACGCTTAAATGCGATGGTTCGTTTTCTACGCAAGGATGGTAAATCCTCAGTAGTGTACTGGATGTCGATTGATTTTGACTTAGACTTCTTCAAAGTACCCTTTTTTTTGTTCATTAGAAGTGACATTGTAGGCATTTACTATGTAGGTCGATACGTAAAAGTATAGCAAAATATGCAGGTACCTAAATAAGTTTAGTTACTCATGTACCCGAATATTGGCAGATTAGTGACTACTGTCGGTCTATAAACAATAACAAAAACGATTTTATGCAACGTAAACAAGTAGGCACCAAATTGATATGTTACGTATAGTTCCGGCACAATCTAAATTCACTGCGAACTATATTCTGCTCCGATATTGTAAATGAAACCGTAACCGTACGTGAAGACAATAGAAGATAGATAACGATTAGCGAATATCACTAAGTACCGAGCAACTTAAAGTAAACTAGATATCTCAATGAAGTAAACAAGTTTGTATGATACGAAAAATGTTCTCGATATTGTGCGGCACTCGCACTAACTATTTATCAGCTAATTTGTTCATTCGCTTGGGAGGTACCTAACAAATATTCATAGCCGCGCGACCGTTGAGCGAGATTTCGACCTACCCTCACGATTTCAGATAATGACCAAAAATAATTCGATGGAAGATTTTACGATTTGCGCATTGAAAAACACGATTTATAAAACAAGATTATGTTGTGATTGCGATGTATGATGGGTGCAAGTGACTAAATTTAACTGTGAGCGAAATAAATTGTGCACCGATTAAAATGTGATTGCACAATATAACTTGATCTCACAATTATTTACGATGAATGTTGATATGAATAATGGATACTCGACATTTAATCCTTTTGCACTGGGATTTTGTAAAATCCTGGTTCGATTGTGATAGCTCAAGAACGATATGTAACTTGATAGATTTCATAGTAGGTAATTCTATGGAAATTGTGGAATAGCTTAGAATGCGATGTGTACTATAGGTTTTAGTTAAAACAATAGATCGATTGAGATATTCTAAGCTACACTTTTAACCAGAAATACCACAAGTAAAGATGGCGATTTACGATTCAAAATGGAAGTTCCCTGGTTTCGGCACCAATTTGATTTAGCATTCGCACCACGCCGAAATACCGTGATGGCTTTCTGCTACACAGGGAAGACCTGGATGCGAGGTCTGACGAGTTACACGATAAAAAAATACGTTGTTCACTTTGATCTAGGCAGCCAACAGTAAAGATATGTGCAAAGTACGTACCTCAGACTGCAAACTGACACTCGTTGAACTTCCACCTTGGTGCGTCCATGAGCTGACGATGGGGGCCAGGATTCACAAGTACAGATGAGATGAGATGATGAAGAGCACACGCGGAGTCGGTTAGATTTGAAAGCTGTTGAGCCAGTCGCGAAATTGCGCGTGCGTTTCGATCGGTGTCCGTTATGAACTGTCATTTGCTCTGAGCCTTGACGTTTTACATACGATGCATGACAACCATAAAGTTGGCGTCTCGTTACTGCTGGTAAAGCCCAGAGACAAACTGAATATCGCATAGATTTGGAGAAGAGTTTAATGGGAACGAAACAATATAATTTTTAACGTTTTAGTTTGTGTGAAGCACTTGGATAATCGCATAAAGAAACCAAGGGATTTTGATGCTTAAGCGACTATGGCATCAACATGCTTATTAAAAATAAGTTTGGAATCGTGATAAACCCCCAGATTATGAATTATATGACCAGGAGTATTAGATGTGGCTAGGACTGACCTTCCACGGGAGACGTTACAACTGAGCATTTTTTGGGATTGAGATCAAGCTTTGTTTTTTGGCAGTATAAGACACAAGACACTGCAAGTCAGTTTGAAATGCGATCATGTCCGCAGTCGATGATATAGTAGCAAACATTTTCATATCATCAGCGAAGCACAGTAACTTGGATGAGGTCAGGCAGGAGCCGATGCCATTTACATAGATGATAAATAATAATGGATCGAGCAACAAACCTTGGGGTACGCCGCTGGGGACTAAAACAAAGCTAAATATATAATTTATTCAGTACCACACCTTGCGACCTGTTTTCTATGTAAGAAGAACACCATCTGTGTAAATCCTCCCGTATACCGATGCTCTCTAACTTCTGTAATAGGATGACGTGGCGATTCTGTTGATTTTTTTTGTTAACAGTTTAATGTTAACAAGTCTTCATAGAACTGCACCTCTACTTACATCATATATTTTCTCTCAGAAAACCCTTTCATTTAATACCCATACCATGGGAATGCATAAAAAATAACTAGTCCGCCATCTTTGGGAGTCAGCCATATTGGATTTAAAATGACGTAACTTAGCTTACCATGGATTGTCACTCAAAATAAACATGAATACAAAATTTCAGCTCAATCGTAAACCGGGGAGTAGGTCTTCAACTTCTAAGATTTTTTACAGGTGGAGTTAATAAAATCGTGTTAAAATAAAAAGACGTTATGATACAAAGCTGAATTCACCTCTTTACGCTACCAGCACTTTAAAATTAGAACAGTGTGGTCGGCTCCCCTAAAAACAAACAAACGTAATTAATTGACTATGGTAATTCGTATGAGGTTCGAACTCAACGTCACTTCTGCGCCAAACAACAATCACAAACCTGGAAAAAAGAACATTGCACCAAAAATATCGGCCATATTTTCCTAAACCTCATTCATAGTTATTGTGGTAGACACACGGTTCCGTGGGCCGTAATTGTTGGAGCATTGTTTTAATTAGGGCCTCGTTTCAACCAGAACTGGGGGCTGGCCACGAACGCCATATAACCAACAATTAGGCCTTGTACGACTTGTACGTGCTGGCCACTTATGGAGAATTGAATATTTTTACATTTCTAACTGTTTACGTTTAAATGTAAATGCTGGTTTTATTTAGGCATTACGTGAGAGTGAATGTTCAGTACGTCGCGTAGAATTGAGGGTATAGGAACGTCGTTGCTAATAGAAACTTATTTTCCTCTTTTGATATGGGAAGAAGAATTAAGGCAATAGTGAACGTCCATCACGCGTAGCATGACCACTGTAGAAACGAGTTTTGTCTGCGATAGAATCGACATAATCACTATGAAAATGTATCATTTTGTCGATTCTTCCGTACATAAAACTCGTTTCTACAGTGGTCACACTACGCGTGCCGGTAGAATAAGAGTAGATGAGGCAATCAGCAATATTAGGTTGGTCTTCCAAGGCATATGAAGCCACTCATTAAAGCCTTTTAAGCGAACTTTTAAAACCACATCTTAATTTAGCAGGCAATAAATTGTTATGCCAAAAATATGAATCAACAATCACTTTCTCTTTACGCTACTGCTTTTGGAAAGTTCTTCAGTTCTTATCGTCTGCTACAACATAAAGCTCCAACTAAGGATCCCCTCAAACCAATACAGACATTAAAGTTTCCCTTCCCATTTCTTCATAAATCTAACCATTATGAGCATAAAGGAGGACTCATATAAAATGCTTCCACAAAATTTCTGAAGGCATCTCCATCATAATCCTTAGCTTACGGCGTCATCTCATTAGGTGACGGGAGCGAGCCGGCACCAAATTAAATATGGCGTCTATTTATTTAGCTCACGTGTATACATGTAATAGGATTTAGGCTTATGGTACACATGTGATTCTTTTAGCTTCTGCAATTTTGCGAGCTACTTTTTAATCCTTCTCCCGTATGAGATATTAAGATTTGCATTCGTTGTTTTAACGACGTCGATTCAAAGTCTAAATTGAATAAAATTTAACAGCCTTTCCAAAAGTCACTAAAGTCCTTAGTATAATAGGTTTGAATATACTTACCATTGCAATGTATCACCTTTTTTATCATCATTCCGTGGCCACAGGGCAGACTAAACCGTGACATATGTACCTAATTGGGAAGAGAAAATGAACACAAATTTTATAAAATTCCAGCAGGGCCGAAATTCACAATAAAGAATATACTGGTTAAAATTTCAAAGAAAATAAAAGTAAGACCTAATCGATGAACAAATCGTGCTACGAAAAATCTTTAGATTCTTTGTATCTACGTAGTATTTACCGCTTCTACAGTGTACACCTAGGCCCTAAGGTCGTTAGTGTCGGCACTAACAAGTGGCAACGTGTCAAGCCTTGAAATAGGTCAAGATGCCGCGTCCTCAGTAATTTAGTAACAGTATAACAACGTCTTACGGCTACGTAGCACATCGTAGCCCGTCTACGGCGTAGCACGAGCTACGAGCTACGAAACTAGGACAGGCCCGTGTTTTACTTTAATTTATGAAAACACTTGAGATAATGTTGTCTTTAACGTAGCATTTTGATAAAGTGGGAACGTGTTAGCTTTTATGAGGCCTAGTGGTTTATAAGGTGATGTTAGTATTTAATAGTGGGTAAATACCATGCCCTAGTAACTCTTCAGTATGTTAATAAAAATAAAATAAAAATAAAAAGGTTTATTGCAGAAACTTGTACAACTTTTACAGTAAATCTTACATAGGGGCCTCCTTTTAAGTAAATTATATACCTGTGCTAGAAGGCCCCGCTCTTCAATTACAAATAAAAAATAAAAATGGTAAAAGTGGTGTACAAAAATAAAATAAAATTTAAACAAGAAATTATAAGATATCTAAAATTAAAAAATAAAAGAACTTTGAAAACACTCCTAAAATAGTGTGTGTGAGTGTGTGCATGTGTGTATGTGTGTGAGTGCGTGTGTGTGCATGCGTGTGTGTATGTGTTTGAGTGCGTGTGTGTTTCTTTTCAAGTCATATTGACGATACTTGCAGCAATATTTAAATGTCATCATAGGTCTTCAGTTTTAGCCATTGAACTAATGCCTTTTTGCAGTCTTTAGTAGTCATGGGATAGATGTTAATTATTTTATTTATTTTATTTTATAGGGTAGCGGAATTTGTATTGAATTGTCTTTTTGCATAACTAGTTTTAACGAATTCTACTGGTGCAACACGGTGCTTTCTTCTTCTTTCCTGAGAGTTAGGGTCATATGGCAGGACTTTGTGTAATTTTAAGATAGCGTGAAGTATGTACAATTTTCTGACTGTGAGAATACCGCTTAGGGAGTATAACTCATTGGTCGGGAATCTGAACGGTTTGGTGTACATGACCTTTATAAGAGATCTCTGTGCTCGCTCTAGCTCAAGAAACTTTGTTTTTGTCGCACCGCCCCACACGGGTATGCAGTAGATAAGAATTGATTGAGCCAAAGAGACATAGATTTCTGTTAACATTTTTTTAGTTGTCACATGTCTTATCTTCTTAAATATCCAAATAAGTTTTCTCGTACGGGCCATGACCATATTTGTGTGTGTATGCCAAGATAACCGCTGATCAACTATTATACCTAAGTATTTTATATGAGTTACTTTTTCTATGTTTTTACAAGAACAATTTGTGCTAGAAGCATTATGACAAGTGTGGATTTTGAGAGTTTCGTTAGGTCCGGGTTGAGTGTTATTGTAGTTTGTAAATGCAATATATTTTGTTTTAGAAATATTTAGTGTTAGAAGATGTGAGTTCAACCAGTTGGCAATTTCGAAAAGACCCTTTTCAGAAGATTGATATACGGATTCCCATGTGTCGCCAGAAAAAACAATAGCTGTGTCGTCTGCATATGAAAAAACGCGCCCATTATCTGGCATCATATTGCAGAGATGGTTTATGTATATTAAAAATAGAGTCGGGCCCAGCACGCTGCCCTGCGGAACGCCGTAGGTCACGTTAGACTCCTTACTAATATACTCTCCTACCTTAACCCTTTGCTTACGATCCTGTAGATAATCTATGAGTAATGCTAACGGGCTTCCTCTTACGCCTATGCCTTCTAGACTATGCACAAGAATGGGGACAGAAACGGTATCATAAGTATCATAACGGTATAATAAGGTTTCAAAGAACGAATACTACTATAATGTTAATATATAGAAGGTGCCAAAGCTTTCAGAACATAATAGAAAGAAAACTCTAATCCACTTCTAATCTAAATTGGCTGTTTGTGTATGTGAGTTTTAATGTTTGTAAACGCACCCACGATACAGGAGAAATTCCTAGTGTGGGGCAACGTTTAAAAAAAAAGTGTATGGTTGTGTCCTTTCTATCTCTAAATAATTTGTCATAACAATCTTCATACCTCCTTGTCGTCACAATATAACGAGTGTCGCCGGCGGTGATGTCCCTGGCTACGTGGAACGTGTGCCTAACTGAATTGTTGGCTAATAATGATTTACTTAAGCACCAAGTATATGGAAGACGCCCACAGTTCTTATTTTCTGATTATGTGATAAATGTCTTGAGATTGTTCTGAAGTCCTGATTAAAAAGTACGATTATTAAACAAATAGGCCATGGACATGATCGGGTTTTGCATCGGCAAAAATGAAAAACTTCCATACATCATTCATCCCTAATTTAAAAGTTTTAGAGCATAGATTAAAAAAACCAGCCAAGTGCAATTCGGACTCGCGCATCAAGGGTTCTGTACCATTATTTAAAAAACAAGCAAAAAAGTGATTTTTAAATATTTATTTTATTCTGTTTTTAGTATTTGTTGCATCAACAGAAATACATAATCTGTAGAAATTTCAACTGGCTGACTATAACGGTTTATGAGATACAGCCTGGCGACAGACGGACAGCGAAGTCTCAGTAATAGGGTCCCGTTTGAACCTTTAGGTACGGAACCCCAAAAAACGCAAACTTGACAGACGTTAAAAATCTTGAATGTAAGATTTTTACTAATAAATATGAAGTTTCTTTTAATATGATAATTACAGCAGCTTGTCATACTAAATAATGAAACGGGTAATGATAAGATTTATTAAAGGTTAAGAGCGAGAAAAGATTTAATTCTGGATTTCATGAAAAACCCGTTTTTAACAATGATATGATATAAGTCTAGAATAATATTGTTTGTGATGATTCAAAATATAAAAACTCCCGACACGGTCTATTGGATTTTAGGTTGCCTTCGCGTGGAAGCCCGAAATTATCCCACACAAAAACGTTCCGCCGCTACACCAGGACTAAAAGTACCATAATTTATTGTCCTAAACCAGTTTCTGGTCTAATCGTATCGTTACTTTCGCACTATTATATTAGTATGAATATTTCTTTACGTCTACCAATGTTTTTAATAATAAAAAGGTTTTAAAAACTGAACCATGCCACACTTATTTTCATATAGGAAATGCATGTATGTAAAAATATAACAGTGTTCTTTTCAAAGGTACTGTAGCGTCCATAAAAAGCAACATACTACAAAAAGTACTACAGCGCCATCTATGACACGACGGCAGAACCAACATCAATTTCCTACAAGTCGCAAGCAAAGTTTGCATCGACTTCAGTATATATAGAGAAACCCGATAACAACTATCGGGCAGTTGCCCGCCAGACATAACACCTGTCCGGTCGGAGGATCCTCCCTTTTCTAAAGGGTATGAAGAACTTTACACCCTGTTCCTCATACCCCTAAAGTACTTTCTGTAGGTATAATAATTGTATATCGTCATGGTTATCACCAAACATCGACAGCCTTACATAGGACGACCGATCCTTAGTAAAGGGGAAATTTAGTACTAAACTCAGTTTGGTGTTTGCGGAATATTACGTTTCAAAGGCTGCGTGAGGGCTCATTACTAGGGAGACAAGACTTCTGAAAGAACTCTTCATTTAGGGACTCAAAAGAAGACTCAGCAGAATGATTAAAGATTTCATTATGATCTAAAATAATTAATTGCCGGCACACTATAATAAATACAACCATTATTAGGCCATAATAAAATCACTATTATCTGTGTTTTTGTTGTTTGGATATCTTTTTCATTGGTTAGACGTACTGAACTCTCTGTTACAATTTGTCCATCTATTTTAAGGGGACCTTATATACGAATCTCATAGAAATCGCACGACCAATAAGCTGCTTATTCATTGCCATTTAAACTACTAACCACGTAACAAAATAGCAAAGAAGCTGAATGCAAACCTTTCGTTCCCCGATCACATAGAATTGATATGAAAGAAGGCGTTTAAGAAGCTTTCATTCGCCCGTTTCAAAGCCTCGGCTCCGCCATCATGGAGAAATAAAGAGAGTGCACATTCACGCCGTAACTTATGCCCAGTTCGCCTCAGAAAGACTGTCGGCTTTTTAATTCCTTTGACTTTGTATAATGACTGAGTACCGAGATAAGGACTAAAAGTCTGAAGTTTTCATTTCTTAAGCCGATTAAATCGTATTTAGAATAGTGACTCCGTTATGCAGTTCTTTTTTTGCAGGAATGCATGTGAGTCTTTCAGTGAGCCTATGATTTCTCTGCTTGGCTTTGTCTAAATACCGTTTTTTAATTATTTTTGATCTTCTACAGGATTACGATTGGTTCAATGATAAAAAGGGTAATGAAGAAAGAGGTGAGCTCCAGCAGTAATGAACTCAATGAAAACGTAACTCATGATCAAAGTCAATAATGGGACATTTTTTATTAATATTACATATGTACATTATTTACAGACTACAAATAAATATAAAATAAAAATAAAATATGTACAAGTATCAAAATTACAGGGCGTCAAAAAATTCGTCGACATCGCTGTCGACAGGAAAAGTGCCCAGAAGGCTGGCCGCATTGCCACGTTGGATGGCAATGCTGATTCTTTGACCAAAAAAGAGGCCAGCCCTCTGGTCCCGTGAAGCATCGACCAACCGCTTGGCGATATCCCGAAACACAAGATGGGCACTCGGGCCCCATGGCCCTAGTGTTTCAACCCCAAACGGCTCAAATACATAATTACCAATTAAATTATTGTATTTGCGCCGTTTAAGGTTTTCAGCACCTGCAGCAGCCGCACCAGCGCAGCTCACCGTGCTAGGAAGATGGGATGGCGCAAGGGTGTCGACGCAAGTCGCATCCCACACCAAAGGCCTACCAAACTTCCATGGCATTATGGTCATACCATCTGGTCTCTTCCCATCGACACGTGCCAAGCCATTGGGTTCTAAGACAGCTGGCACCCCGGCGGTGGCAAGAGCACGACGTCAATAATTGAGTTTATCAAATCACTTTTTGTTGGAAAACCAGTCTTATTCCTTTTTAAAAGAAGACTTTATCAGACCATTTTGATGATCTCTTATGGAATCCCATAAAATCAAAAGTATTCATTTACCTTAATTCCCTTTCGAAATGAAGCCCTTTCGATTGGTTTTCGATTACTAATAATCGGAATAGTTCGTAACAATCTGAGACCTCGATCAATCGATCCTTTACGAAGTTTGCTTCATCAAATTATTCCGTTATTATCGATAGGGTTCAATCGAATCAAATTAGAGACAATTTGAAACTTCGTATTTGTGAACTATTAGAGTTGGCCTAAATAATAAAGTTTATAGATTTGATATTAAAAACAGCTCTAAATAGACTACATAATGTCACCCTTATTTTGTCACATTGAAAAATATACTAAACTAAGTTATGCCTGCGGCTTCGCTCGCGAAAAAATCGTAAATCGTTTATTTATTTGAAACGACATGTACCATATAACAGATAACATCCAAACAATTGTACAGTGAAAAGAAACATATTTCGAATAAAGTATGATATAAATATTAAATAAAGTACTTAAAATTACAAAAAAGAAGTTATCTTCCATGCATCCTCCCACAAAACAAGCATAAGAAAAATTCAACTTTCGTTCATCTTCTCAAAGAAACTCAAACATCCAAGACATACGTCTACCCATCTCGAGGCAAATAAATCAAACTCCAGTACCGATCTAGAAAAAGCCACAGAAGAGCATTAAGCATTGCCAGGGCGCGAACCAATGGAGAGTTAGAATGTGAAACTCTGTGTGCAGCAGGGCTTTAAATAACGGTAAAACTTTCGTAACGTTACCTTCATTTGCCAGTGTTACCGTTAATATTTAAATAACGTTACTAGATTTAACGTTATTTTTGCAAATTTTTATCGTTAATTTTTGTAACCGTTTATTGCAACAAACCTTGCGAACGCCGCATTTCGTGGGTCGCTAGATCGTGGTTGAGGGAGTCAGTATACGGTTAGCAACTTAGCATCTCACATATCACACACAACCTTGATTGTGACTGGGTTTTAGCTAAATTAACGGTAAAGTAACGTTATTATCGTATTTTAGGTTAATTGTATTTAACGTTAAATTACTGGTAATGTTATCAACTAACGTTATATTTTTGTAAAGTTAAAAAGGTATCACATTGGAATTAACGTTAAGTAACGGATATTATTTTGTTAGTTGGTAACGTTAACAAGCCCTGGTGTGCAGACGGAACGTCCAACAATCTGTGTTCTGGAGTTCTCAGTTGGTATTTGGGCACGAAGGGAACAAACAGCCTCACAAGCTGAGCTACTAGTTCCGGGCAATCAGATTCACCACGAAGGACTCATCATCTGCCTAGCCTTTTCCCAAACTATCTTGGAGTCGGCTTCCAGTACGTCTACCATGAGTTTTAACAATCTATACTCGCTAGCGTCTGTAGTTAAAAAAATGTATGAAAACTTTTACAGCGCCTCTAGCGGATAGTTGAGTACTAAAATGCGCAGTATGAGTCACTATAGTTATCTATCCTACGTCACCGTATGTAAACTATACTACAGCGACTGCAAGTTTGGGATTCATTTGCTTAGAATTTGGTAGTAAGCACCAACACAGCTCATGGTACCATTGAAAAAGCTAACTATAGTATTTGCGTATTGACGGAACTATTGCAGTTACGTCAAGCTATCTAATTAAGACAACTCATGGTAGACGTACAGTCTAACTAGATGCAGCTGAGTAACAGTATTTTACATGAAGCGACTGCCTATTTGCTATTTTCTACAAATGACAGCCGGGACCAACGGCTTAGCGTGCTTGCCGAGGCACGGAGGAAACTCGGTATGTAATTATGGTCACCCATCCACGGACCAACCTCGGCAAGCACGGCTTAACCTTAAAGATCGACCCGTGCGGCTTTTATTAATTAGACCCAAACATCAAAAACAAGCAAACATCAATAAAATATAATTACGGGATCATACTACCGCGATCAAAAGTATCCTATTTATTAATCCCGGTTATAAACTACTTTTTTCATCCGAATCCGTTCAGTAGTATTTGCATTCATCCTCACAAACATTCGCATTTATAATAGTAGTAAAATAAGACCAGATTAAAAGTTTTTGCCCAATGGCAAAAACTTTTGACTTGAATGGTGCAATCACCATTCAGGTTTTGAATTCTGAATTAACATCCGTTTTAATACAAACAATCCGTGTCTCTAATCAACCTAATGATAAATCAAAGACCGTTCTCCCGAAGTTAGCTCAACAATATCGGTATTTCCCGAGAGATGATCGGTTATACCGGTCCATCTGATCCCGATTGTACTTTCCTCTAATTGATCTTATTTCACTAACCTCCCTAGTCTTGTTTAGTAGTACCAGGGCGTAACGATTAATTTTGTGGTTGATTGTGCTTTTGTTTTATATAAACTTTTTTATTTTTTGTGTAATATCACGCCTGTAATACTCAAACGGTTAGGCAGAGATGTACCTAATAGTTCACCCACATTTCACCAGTTATGTTTAAGTCCCATGTAATAGGGGGCGATCCTATTGCCATCAACCGTACACAAATCCAGACCCCGTGGCTGCTACTGAAAAATTCATGCTTGAAAACCCCAATAACACATTGCCTTTTTTATTTATAAAAACGAGCAAACACATCATTTGTTTGTATGGGAGCCGCATTAAATATTTATTTTATTCTGATTTTAGTATTTGTTTTATAGCGACAACAGAAACACATAATCTATAGAAATTTCAACTGGCTTACTATCACGGTTCATGAGATACAGCCTGGTGACGGACGGACAGCGAAGTCTCAGTAATAGGGTCCCGTTTGACCCTTCGGGTACAGAACCCTAAAAAAGACCTCATGCTGAGCAATCGCGCTTTCAAACACTAGACCAACGAACTTGTTTGATTTTTATCATGAGATAAGGTCTGATGATTACATTATACTAACTTGTTACTAGCTTACTAACCACTTAAGTCTTGGGGTCGTCGTGTAAAACTCAATCCATTAGTATTTTGAAAAGTTTAGTTTAACATAAGGAATAAAGGGTGTATAAAACACCTCTTAACGAAGCCGAAGTCACTGGTTCTCCCTGTCATTGCGATCATTTTTTTGTTCTACACCATACCTGGGAACCTTCCAGTTACGGAGATATTAGGGGTCAAAGTTCCAACTTTTTGACAAGTATTTTTTTTAATGCAAGTTTTGAATGTAAGATTTTTACTTTAAGCACCTCCACGACCCCCGTTCTATTCAATCCGTCCATCAGCACAATGTTTTGAGTGCGTTACATTGAGTTCTACCACAAAATATGATTTTACACCCCCCAAAAAAAAAGTCGTTTCCCAGCAATAATTTTTGCGTAAAGTTACTTAGTTTCATGTACAGAATGCTTGGTTGACGGCTTCGTGATGAGGTGATTTACACCGTGTATAATGAACATTTATTAACAACGTAATGTCGTCAATTATAATAAAACCGATCGTTAGTTTTTTTCTGAAAATAAGACGTGCTTAGACACAAGTCTCCAAAATCATTAAAACGTACTCATCCCCGTTTTTTTGCTAGTACTAACAAACACAGTCGACTGCATCGCAATACATCAGAGAGAACCAGCAATGAATTGATTTGAACCAACATTACATCAACTGTAAGCTGCGCCGGCCATGTTGAATTTATTTCTACACTGCAGCGCGTGTTTTGTATCCACTCACAAACAGAAATATTGTATGTATTCAGTTTTATGTTAGCCTTGTGTGTTTGTTCTGTTAGGTACGTCTTTATGTATGCTGCAGAGTGGAAAGTAAAAACCGATACAGGTTTTGCTATCTAGCATTGTATTTCTTACGGTGATCTGGGAAAAGTAAAACAGAATGCGTTTTGTTTTACCACAGCTGGCGATTTCCAAGTGAAAGAATTATTTTTGTGCTTCGAAATAAACTGAAGAATTTAAACACTGTTTTAAGTCTTTATTAGAACAATTGCCTCTTTGTTTACTTTCTTTAGTACTTTAATAATTTGAAGAGCCAGAAAGCTACTTGTATTTCGGGAGACACAGGGCATCCGCGAGCATCTTTGAATAAATCTATAAATCTTCTCTTTTTAGGTCCACTATTTTCGTTTCGAACAATTCAGCGACTTCAATATCCTTATTATCAATTAAATCGATCATGTTAATATCCATTTTCTAGATAAAAACAACACAACATAGTGAAAAAGATGATTTAACCTAAAAGAGAAACTTCGACAAATCCGATTTAGTGATTTAGACCATCGTTAAAGTAGGGGTCGCCGAGGTTTAGCGTTAGACCATGAAATAGTCTATGGTTTATCGCAAAACCACGATTTGTAATATGTACCATTTTTGTTTAATCCGTAGTTTATCGAAGTTTAAACCAGGGTTTTTAGTTAAACCGCTTTTTGTAATAAGACGGTCACGGTTTTTATCTGAACTTATACTACCTATCACTTACGGAATATCTTCCGTGATTATTTATTGTTTTAAGTTCCGCATATTATAGAGTCTTCTCGCGAGCATGGTGCTTGCAACAGCGTTGAAATTAATAATTCAAAACAATAAATAATCACAGAAGATATCCCGTATGAAGAATTTAACTCTAAAACAGGCTATTGCCATGTTTCTCAAAATGAAAGTTATACTCAAAAAAAAAAAAATAGAACAAATACTGTTCATATTCATATTCATTTAATTGCGTTCCACAATGTTTTAAAGGTGTTATAAAAGGCGCAAAGCTAAGACCAATGTTATGGACCCTGTTAGGGCACAGCAATATAAGTATAATTAATATAATTATAGTTATGAGTGACCTTATTACTTATTACAAATCATGAACAATAAAATTATAGTACTACAATATTAACACTATAAACCAACACAACAAAATAATAAAACAACATTAAAATATTAATTATTAAGAACAATAGTATTATATTATAGTAGGTATTTTTTTTTATAATTAATGAGATCAATCTAAGTTGCTTAGGTATATCATTATCTTAAATTATTTCCTTGTTTCAGAACATATTTTCTCTAGGCAGGTTATTAATTATTAAAAGTGGATAATAAGAAGTTCTTAGAAGGATTTTCATTACTAGGTAAGTATTTTATTATTTACTAGCTGTCCCACGCAACTTCGTCTGCGCTACATTTTCCCCGTTTTCGCAACATTTTTCATTGCTGCTCCGCTCCTATTGGTTGTAGCGTGATGATATATAGCCTATGTCCTTCCCCAGGTTGAAATCTATCTTCTTTGCCAAATTTCATTAAAATCCGATCAGCCGTTTAGTTGTGAAAAGGTAACAAACAAACAAACATACAAACAAACAAACAGAGTGACATTCGCATTTATAATATTAGTATGGATGTATTCATATTTTCATATTTATATTTGGTTTCCTATATTCCATATTATATTATATATATTTCATAATGTCTGATGTTCAAAAGAGAAAATAATTTTATTTTGTAATCAGTTTGTTATCTTAAAACTCCTTTACTGAGTAGTATGCCTTGGATTTCAGAAATTGTATCAATTATCAATGTTACTGTTGTTTGTTGTTTAGTTTACTTATAAGTACTAATTATACCATTGTATGAAAAACAATACTACTGCGCATATGTACACTTTTTGTAATACTTTTTAATTTTTTATTTTCTTATTTTTTATTATAGTTAAATACTAGATTAGCTGGGTTCGATTCATGGGTCAGGCAAAATTTTGATTGGGTTTTTCTATCAGGAATTTCTCAGTAGCAGCCACGGAGTCTCGATTTATGTCCGGTTGGCAATAGGCTTGCCCCCTATTACATGGGACTTAAAGATAACTGGCAAAGTGTAGGTTTACTATTAGGTACACCTCTGCCTAACCCTTCTGGGATTACAGGCGTGATGTTTTGTGTAGATTGGTATTTTTTTTTTTAAGTTATGGTCGGAGAAAATTATTGTTCTTATTTTACCTAAAAAAACCTCTTTCCTTACAACATAAACCCATTCTGCAAGAAATCCATACTTCCATACTAATATTATAAATGCGAATGTCACTCTGTTTGTTTGTTTGTTTGTTACCTTTTCTCGACTAAACGGCTGATCGGATCTTAATGAAATTTGGCAAGAATATAGATTTCAACCTGGGGAAGGACATAGGATATATATATTACCCCGCTACGACTAATAGGAGTGGAGCAGCAATGAAAAATGTTGCAAAAACGGGGAAAATATGACGCAGACGAAGTTGCGCGGGACAGCTAGTTAAACATAATTTTCGATTTAAACTCAAGCGCTTATTATCCAGGGCTGCGGGTTGTTCGAAAGAGATAACACGGCCCTGGAACACAAAGGGCTAAGAAGGAACATGGGTGGGTTTTAGTCAGTCAAGTCTGACACTCCCTCCCGCTCCGCCCAGAGCGGGAGAAGTCATTTGATGATTTCCCATCCGCAAAAAAAAAAAAAAAAAAGCGCTCCATATTATGGTAGGAGAAAATTATTGTTTTAATTTTACCTAAAAAAAAACTATTTCCTTACAACATAAACCCATTCTGCAAGAAGTTAAACATAATTTTCGATTTAAACTCAAGCGCTCCATATTAACCAATATTGCTAAAACTAATAACGACTATATTAATAAAGTTTGCTTTACATACAGCTCAGCTTCTTTGATCGAAAAGCATTTCATAATAAACACTAGGGTGTTCAAGTTTTTCAATGTTTTAATGGGTATTTTGTGAAAGCTAGGTCTTTGGTGAACAATGTTCTATTTCTTATTTCATGAGGTAAGGAGATCGGGCGAAAGCGGTCCAAGTGGCGTCGGTGAACGAGGCATTTTTTTTCAAAGTTGATTGAAAGAGTGTATTTTTTTGTTATGGCCACAAAAATAATGCTCTATGGAAAAAAAGTTATTTCTCATTTAAAGTGAACTATGTAATTAGCTATTGTATTCATTACAAATAGCGTTGTACATACACCAATTTAAAGCTCGTTAGAAGAGGGTTTTTTTAAGGGAACTATATTTCTTGTCACCAAAATTTATATTTGTCATCAAAGTTGTATCACCTAATAAATAGATCTATCGCCACGAAATATTTTCATTCTCAGATAAACAAAAAGTGTTCCCAGGTATGAATTATCAAATAAATGTTGAAATATGTGTAAAATAACAGATGGATTACCAATAAAGTTGTAGTGCATTAGATGAATATAAACTTCGTTCTTATAATAATAGTTTTATTACTTAAATAATAGCTTTGTGCTCAGAATGGTAGATCTGTCACCAAATAAATAGATCAGTTCCTTATTTCTATGAAGAAAGGCCTAGTACGAGACATTGGGCACACCGACTCGGATAGGTTAGGTTCGAAGGGGAAGGCGGGGTCTAGTGAGCGAGCGGAGCGAGCGAACTAAGACCCCGACATCCCCTTCGTGTTAGGTTACTGTAAACCCTGCAGACAGAAATAGGAGCCCCGCGTAGCGGGGCTACGTCGACAACGCCTTAGTTTGGACCTGTGGTTTGGAGTTTTATGTAAACATTTTTACATTGTTTGATGATTCAATTTTCGTGACACTTCTATTATTTTGAAACCTAATAAAATTACTTGATGATTGATATTAATTCCAAGTAATTCTTAATTAATATTTAGGTAAGCGTTTTGATATTATTTGATGATTCAATTTAGGTGACAGATCTACTATTTTGAGGACAAACCCTATTATTTAAGAAACACAAAACTAATTAAATTGGTGATAGCTTAAATGATACCCTTTTTTTAAGAACATAAACACAAAACTTTGAACGCAAATCGGCGCCGGGAGAAAAAATTAAACGACGTAATGTGCAATTACTCACAACTATATTACCTATCTTATTCAAGAGATACAAGGAGCGTTGGTGATTCAGACATACACCAATTTAAGGCTTGTTAGAGTCTTCTAACAAAGATAAACTCTCTGGTTTTTCTTTGTTAAGGACATAAGCAAATCGGCGCCGTGAGAAAAAAGTTAAGCGCCACAATGTACTTAATGTAAAACACACAACAATGTAATTACTGCCATAAAAATCTGGTAATTTAAGAGATACCGTGTAATTACCTACTAACGTTATGAGCGTTTACGCCTTACGTCATTTCATACAAACGTCCTTATTTTCTGAAATGACAAATCCGATTTTAATGAAACTTCATACGCATGAGCAAGATACATAGGTCTATAAAGTTATTAAAAACATTTTCGAAAAACAGTTCTGTTACAGCTAAATTAGCCCGATTATAAATTTTCAATATAAGTAATCAAAAATTTCCATTTTTTTTTAAAGATTTTGTGTAAATGTTTTTTAGTAACTTTTTAGACCTATGTATCTTGCTTATGCTCGCTTATGCTCGAGCTCGTGGCTAAATAATAACAGCCGCCCGGGTCGATCTTTAAGGATAAGCCGTGCTTGCCGAGGTTGGTCCGTGGATAGGTGACCATCATTACATACCGAGTTTCCTCCGTGCCTCGGAAAGCACGTTAAGCCGTTGGTCCCGGCTGTCATTTGTAGATATTTGACAGTCGTTACGAGTAGTCAGAAGCCAAAAAAAGTCTGACATCCAGTCTTACCAAGGGGTATCGTATTACCCAGTTACTGGGTTGTGGAGGTCAGATAGGCAGTCGCTTCATGTAAAATACTGGTACTCAGCTGCATCCGTTTAGACTGGAAGCCGACCCCAAGAGAGTTTGGGAAAAGGCTAGGCAGATAATGATGGTATCTTGCTTATGCGTATGAAATTTAATTAAAATCGGTTCAGTCATCTCGGGAAATAAGGTCTTGAAAGTTGGTATGAAACGCCATAAGGAGTAAACGCTCTTAAATTTAGTTTGTTAATTATGTGCTTTCTCCGTCGACAAAACATCACACTGCTTTAAATGAAACAGCGACTCACAACTAATGCCGCCATATACAAGTTTAATTAAAATAATGCATTTTCGGAACCCGCATTCGCTTACTATACGAGTATTATAGCATGTGCGATGGAGTGTAATGATTTCTATGTCAGTTTGTATAGTTTCGGATTTTCGTTGTTTAGTTTTGAGTGTATTTGTTTCGTCTTTTTAAGTGGTACTGGTCCCTATGTCCGTAAGTTTTTTTCCAATTATTACGTTTAAGGGGGCGATGACGACTTTTTAATGAACAAAATTTCTATAAAAACCACTTGGAAAAGCTGTTGATATAACATGATTGGATTAACAGATTACAGCAGATGATCCGCGTGATTTGGTCGGCAAATAGAAAAGCTTATTTGTATCACACACGTAGTTTTCGCAACTCACATTAAAGGCCGAATAATTAGTGATGACCATAACCTCGTTATCCAGTCAACAATATCTGTTTCACATCACATAGCTCCTCTCTGACGTAAATACACGTCAGACGAAAAGAAACCCTAACACAAACGCACGGGGTAACATTGTTACATAACCTCACGCGTTTATCGTTCGTCCCAGCTGCCATTTTGTAGATCTTCGGCAGTCGTTACGGGTAGTCAGTGCGACGAAAATCTGCACTTGTCTTACCAAGGGATGAAACCCAGTAATAACTAAGTTGTGGAAGTCAGATAGGCAGTCGCTCTATGTAAAATACTGGTATTCAACTATAACTGGTTAGACTGGAAGCCGACCCCAACATAGGAAAAGGCTAGGCAGTGTAACGAACTTGCTTATTCCTTGATGAAAGGAGTAAACAGATTTATACATTAAAAAAGTAATTAGGGGAAAATGAATTTAATAAATGATGAAATGAAAAATACAATAAATTAGTATAAAAGTGAAGGGCAGGTTAACCGAGAACGTTTTAAATATCTCCGCAAATCTCTGAGCGTGATAGTAACTGAAGACAAACTTGCAGTCGTAGAAAGCTGGCTTGATTAAGATGAGCTTGACCACGACGAACTTGATGTAGGGCGATTTGGTAGGACCCACCAGCAGACACGTACCGCCCAATGCCAGGCTCGTCAGCTCGAAGAGCAGCTTCCAGCAGACAGGTAATGAGCCCCAGTGCCAGGCTCGTCAGTTCGCAAAGCAGCTTCCAGCAGACAGTTAGCAACAGCCACGGCAGCACTAAACGAAGGCCGCTCTTTGACTCCACCAGGCTGTGCTCAAAACTCAAGATATGACAGATCTTGACTCCAAACTAGACTTAGCTGTTTTCTTGATTTTAGACTATAATGATTTCTCGTGTCCAGACTGAACCGACTCTTAACTCCAGACTAGAACTGAACTCTTGACTCCAGACTAGAACCAGGGCATCTGTCAGAAATCCCTTTTATACCCTGATCTTCCGTTTCTTTTCTTCCAATCATTTTTTTAGATTCAAAACTGCTGCGCTCTAGTAAGACGCAACCTGCCAGTATTAAAAACAGCCAGTAACAATGGTCAAAAACCCTGCACATAATATTTTTAGAAATATAACTCAGAATATCTTTACACAGCAATTATTCGCTATTAAATATAAAATACAATAATTGAACTCACGAATTGATAATAATTTTTAGTAATAATATATATAATCTTAATGAAAACTTCTTAAAGAGTTTGGCTGGTAACAATCAAAAATAAAAGTAAATGACATCTGACAAATATGCTTGAAGTAAACATGTCACAACAAAGGATTAGAAAATATTTATAAAAATGAAATAAAAATATGAATATGGATGATTAAGTGTGAGTATAAAGTATCTGTAGTAAGCAGATACTATATTTCCCCAACGACCCCGAGAAAATTTTTGGCCTAGAACAAAAATTTTGGTAAGGTTAAAGTATTACAGCATTCACAAAACTTTCATAACTCATTCAAACATACCGACATCTTACGAAGTTAGGCCAGGTAGGATTCACATTCAATGATCACTACTCCACCTGATAAATCAATAACAGTAGGCTTATTTTTGGAGTTGTAATCCGCTCGCGTCTAAAACCCATAATAAGATGAAATATAAACAAAAAATTAATAAGGGATCCACCCAAATCAACTTTTAGAGTTGAAGATTAGCGAAGGCTTATTTTAAGGAAGTCGCAACCCGCTTCAGTCAACTTTTAGAGTTGAAGATTAGCGAAGGCTTATTTTAAGGAAGTCGCAACCCGCTTCAATCAACTTTTAGAGTTGAAGATTAGCGAAGGCTTATTTTAAGGAAGTCGCAACCCGCTTCAATCAACATTTAGAGTTGAAGATTAAAAAAAAATAGTTATACCAACTTATAGTATAGTTAGGTATAATAGAAGGTTAGATAACTTGTACCTAAAAGCACTTCAAAGAGTTATCTGATAAGAACAGATATAGAAGAATATTAAAAATAATCTTTTAATGGTTTAAAAACCAATGAAAGAACAAACAAAATAAAAACTATAGAGTTTAAATAGACCGAATAAAACTCTACAGTTAGAAGAAGGGAAGAAGATAGAGATGAGTCATGAGTAAGTATAAGATAAAAAGTTAAAAATAAAGTGTATAAAATTAAAAGGGAGAGAGAGTCAAGAAAGTCTGAGTTTTATTATTAAGAAGGATTCTAAAATAGCCGACTTGAAATATTCAAGAGCGTTGAAGGACTGTCATGTGTAGTAGTCTATACTTTTGCGCTGAACCAGCGCAGATAACAGTTCGAGCCCACGACACTAAACCTATTTTGATGAGATTCATAGATGATATAGATAAATAAATGATAAGTGTTTAAGATTATAAGTAGATTAAGTGATGTAATATAATAAAAATATGATGAAAATAGTTACCAAATATAATCTCTTGTGTAAGTTGTTTTAGAATTTAGAGAATATGTTTAAGATCAAGACTTGATTTTGCGTTAGGCGCCAAAATGTAACAAACTTGCTTATTCCTTGATGAAAGGAGTAAACAGATTTATACATTAAAAAAGTAATTAGGGGAAAATGAATTTAATAAATGATGAAATGAAAAATACAATAAATTAGTATAAAAGTGAAGGGCAGGTTAACCGAGAACGTTTTAAATATCTCCGCAAATCTCTGAGCGTGATAGTAACTGAAGACAAACTTGCAGTCGTAGAAAGCTGGCTTGATTAAGATGAGCTTGACCACGACGAACTTGATGTAGGGCGATTTGGTAGGACCCACCAGCAGACACGTACCGCCCAATGCCAGGCTCGTCAGCTCGAAGAGCAGCTTCCAGCAGACAGGTAATGAGCCCCAGTGCCAGGCTCGTCAGTTCGCAAAGCAGCTTCCAGCAGACAGTTAGCAACAGCCACGGCAGCACTAAACGAAGGCCGCTCTTTGACTCCACCAGGCTGTGCTCAAAACTCAAGATATGACAGATCTTGACTCCAAACTAGACTTAGCTGTTTTCTTGATTTTAGACTATAATGATTTCTCGTGTCCAGACTGAACCGACTCTTAACTCCAGACTAGAACTGAACTCTTGACTCCAGACTAGAACCAGGGCATCTGTCAGAAATCCCTTTTATACCCTGATCTTCCGTTTCTTTTCTTCCAATCATTTTTTTAGATTCAAAACTGCTGCGCTCTAGTAAGACGCAACCTGCCAGTATTAAAAACAGCCAGTAACAATGGTCAAAAACCCTGCACATAATATTTTTAGAAATATAACTCAGAATATCTTTACACAGCAATTATTCGCTATTAAATATAAAATACAATAATTGAACTCACGAATTGATAATAATTTTTAGTAATAATATATATAATCTTAATGAAAACTTCTTAAAGAGTTTGGCTGGTAACAATCAAAAATAAAAGTAAATGACATCTGACAAATATGCTTGAAGTAAACATGTCACAACAAAGGATTAGAAAATATTTATAAAAATGAAATAAAAATATGAATATGGATGATTAAGTGTGAGTATAAAGTATCTGTAGTAAGCAGATACTATAGCAGGTGATGATTACGTAAGAAACGAATTTCCACATTAAAGTTGTTCGAATTTACGTTAAGACTCGTTCGTTCGTTCGTGCTAGACCTAAAGGTCGACCACTATCTTACCTAATACAAAATATCTTCAACACCATCCTTCAACATGAACATCAAAGTCCGCTATAATGAGTTCAGCTTGAGGTGACATTAAAGGTAAACAAGCATACGACACCAATTTAGGGGCATACGTCAAAAGATGTTTACATGTAAGGTATAATCTGTTTATTTTGTCGCCACCCTGGGAAGCAAATGTAATTATCGGCCCGAAGTCTTTAATAGCACTTGATTAACGAGCTCCGGTATTAATTGGGGTGTCTTCAGATATACTTCGCCGGTTATTTTCTTGTAACGAAGCTTTAATTAGGCTGAGTGTTTGGTTTCGCTTTCAGGTGATAATGTAGTTACAGAACGTTCTTCTCTTTACTTAGAAATTGATGTTAAATATAATGTTTATATCTTAGCTTAGAGTGCAGAAAGTATTCTGTACTAGAATACTTTCTGTATTAGTGAAGATTGCCCCTGTCCCGCGCAACTTCGTCTGCGTCACATTTTCCCCGTTTTCGCAACATTTTTCATTGCTGCTCCGCTCCTATTGGTCGTAACGTGATGATATATAGCCTATGTCCTTCCTCAGGTTGAAATATATCTTCTTGCCAAATTTCAATAAGATTTGATCAGCCGTTTAGTCGTGAAAAGGTAACAAACAAACTTACTTTCGCATTTATAGTTATTTATTATAGTTATTAGTTAGGATTAGTGACGATTGCGGCTATATTTTATTGGTTTATGTACTCGTAGGTAGTAAATAATATTGCCCAGCAGTGCAAACATTGTAAAGCTATTATATGTTGTTTTTAACAATAATTTAAACAAATCCGTTGTCATAACATCACGCCTGTAATTCCTAAAGGGTTAGGCAGAGGTGTACTCATTAGTAGGTACAGCCACATTTCGTCATTTACGTTTAAGAAGAGAGAGAGAGTTGTGATGTTCAATCTGTTTACCTACGTATGAAAATGTCCTCGACAAGCTACGAAACACAGAACCTAAATCTAAAGTTTCACCTCAAAATATTTACCCATATTCACCGTAATATGGGACCTCATTTCGTTCCCTACCGAAATTATTATCATAACAAAAACATGTTACAAACTGACTTCCACTCACGAACTGTACGCTCAAATTCTCACAAATTACGAAACTACACTTTTCGCACCCCACGACAAAATGCAAACACGAAACACTGTTTAGGACAAACTTTCAGATCTGGTTTTCACCTAAACGCAAACAGAGGGAAATGTTTTGCCAGTGGAAGTTGGTCTCTTCGTTTTTTGCCGACTAAAAATGTTCAGTTCCGTGTCAATGGGTGGCTGAGGGTCTATATGAAATGGTCGTGGAGGTTCAAACTTTATAATTGGCTATACCCTCCAATACGTAGCCCTTCCTACGGGGATTGTAATTAACTGCTCGATTGTAGTCGCCACTCTGGCGACAATAACTGAGACCGACTTGAGGACACGGATCGGAATTGTTGGATAGTTATTGGCTGATTATGAATTAATTTGGAAAATGGCCTTTGTTTAGATATTAATAGAGGTTGTATCATCATTTTGAAAACGATTATTGTGTGTGGCTAGTCCGTAGACTAGCTTTCACCTTCTTTCTCCTTAAGGAAACTGCTATGTACATACAAAGTATTTCCTCAAACCTAATGTTCTTACTTAACTAGTTTGAGTGAGTGTCCTTTTAAGTAATTGCACATCAAGCTGTCTACATGATAGGACATAGCTCAATATTTGTGATTCAATTAATTTAAAAAAAAAATACAGAATTCTCTCTTGAATATCCAGCTTAGTCGCATCCAAGCATGGCGCACAATCCTCAAGCCTGCAATATCTGTGGGGCGTGCGTGCTTCTGGGTATCCACTGTAGCATTATACACGATAATTAATTGGCGTGGATATAACTATCCTGCAGTGTTCATTCTTTTGGTATTACCACATTCAGGAGCCTATTTAAAACAGATGAAAAGTGAGCGGCGAAAATCTGATATTTGGACAACTTCAATAGTTTCTTTAATTTTTTTTCTGTTTAAAGCTTTCACGGTTTATAACTGAACTTACACTGTCTCTTACGGAATATCTTTCGTGATTATTATTTATTGTAAGCTCCAATATTTCAACGTTGTTGTAAGCGCCATGATCGCGGGATCGTGACATAGTCATCCTGCGATCATGGCGCTTGCTTGCGCTTACAGTGTAAGTATAATTTTTATTTTTTGTAAAACAATGTTTATTTTTCTGTTTTATTTTATTTAACAATTTATGTACACACTTAATACGGAGAAAAAGAAAGGAACAGAAAATAGGTTCAAACGTGATGCTTATTTGTAAAGATATCTGTTCCAGCACACCTGCGAAAGGAGATATTAAAAAAGGAATGCAGACATAGTGTGTAAAAGAAGAAGGGAGAATTGAATACATAAAACATGAAGCTTATAACTATTTAAAATATAAAATACAATATAAAAATATACTAACTTACGTATAATACAAAGACAAAATATATACCAATAAAATAAATACCTATGCAACTATGACGGAATGGAAAGATAATGTTCTTTTACTCTTCTCTTGAAAACTGCAACAGTTTGGAAGGGTTTTATTCAATATAATATTTCAGCCGCATTGTCAGTTATCTTAAATTCAATTCTTAAAAAAATAAATATTCGTCCACCTGCGCGTGAATTATAAATTTCTGATTTTATTGTTTGAACTGAACTTTAGTTACCCAATTATGATCGGTCTGTTCTTTTAATACGTTCCATGATAATAAGCCCGTGAAGGAAAATAGTTCTTGCATGTTAGCTTTTCTTTCCACAAAGAGTAGCTCATTAATTTTAATAAATTTTGCCTTGGTGGATTCTAGGTACGTTAGATTTAATCTTGTGAGAAAATAATGTTTCATCATTTGCTTCTTAATATCAGTAAATACTAAAGCATTTTTCATTCTCTCTGTTGTTTATTTTTTTATTCAGATATACCGTAATTAATAGCATCCAGCTTAATAAATACAATTACGAAAACTCAACAAGAAGGGTGTTCGCGCGTGTTATATGCTAATAACAAACCCTTGTGTCAAGTCTGATTCGCTTTCTACCATTAAAACGGAAACCCCATCCAAACAACGGTCGTCTTGCTACAAATCCAGTAATTCAAACACTGTAACTCCCTAACGTAACGTTTCACGTTACGTTACTATAGCGTGACCTAAATAGATTAAGGTCGGTTTCCTCCTTGTTTTCCGAGTAGTCTGCGCTAATTTAAAACCTGGATCTCAAAGTCGAGACAGGTTGACGTGTACGTAGCGTGTTTGTCCTAACCTGCAGTATTAAAGATTTGCAGTTTTAATGGAAATGTCATAAGTTGTTATTGGTTGTGGCTATGTTGGGCATTTTAAATAAAGTGTGTTTTGTTTGAATATATTTTGAAATACAAAGCAAATGTTTGGAAAAAAAAGTGAAGCGTTGATAGTTGCGTAATGGAACGTCGGGCTATTTGTTAATTGCTGGGATCATACTTATGCTTTATAATTGCTGTTAAAGAGATTTGAGATAAACAAGAGACAATCTCTTTTAAAGCTTTTTATATTAATGCAACGACATAAAAAAAAAACAGGTTTCTTGTCTTTTCTTACATTTAGACATTCGGGTGAATCTCTTTTGCCAGATTGGGTTTTTAATCGTTGAAAAGTTTCTAGGTCTTCGTTATTGATATTTAAATGAATTACTCCCTAACTTTATCATTTTGGACTCTCCAAACTTAATGCGGCTCTCGTGTCTTGCTAGTCTCACAAACAGAACGCCAAAACACAAGCAGAAACTAGCATTACCATCCACAACTTCCTACTTACAAACACTGCAAGCAAATCCAGTGTCTAATATAGATCCGTTGTAAACCCTAGACTGGCGACGTCGTCAGTCCGCGTGACCGACCTTAAATTTCCTTACACGAAAGCCTTTGCAGTTGACAGTTGGGCGGCGCGGGAAGGGTTGGCGGGCGAAAGGGGTGTTCGCAAATATCGTGCTATATATAATTAAAGTTTTGGCCTCGACTGTTTTAACTTGTTAGCAAGACTGTCTTGTTTTGTAAGTCGGGTTTTGTGTACTGAGGGCAAACGATGTACTGTTGTGTAGGTCATTGCATTGAGTAAACAGCTGATGAGTTGATTTTTGGCCGAAAGATCACTTTAATTAAATTTTCAAACCCGATGCGGGTGATGAATGTCAGATATCTTCATATTTTAGTGGAAATTGCAAGCGCCCAGGTAGCGCGAAATTAAAATTTTGCGTATCCTCCTTAAAGACATGTCGGTCTCCACTGTAGCGACCACAAAAAGCAACATACTACAAAAAAGTACTACAGCGCCATCTATGATGCGACGGAGGAACTAACATCAATTTCCTACAAGTCGCAAGTAAATTTTACATCGACTTTATATATACATATATAGTATATACAGGGTGAAATTGAACAGATGCGACAAATTTAAATATACAATAATACGTGTTGTCAACAAAATTTAGAACATATCAAATGTAAAATTAAAAAAGAATCTAACAGTGTTACGAAAAACGTTAAAATAATTAAAGTATCAAAGAATTTCGCGTACTACCGTTTTCGCGTAGTGGGCACGATTTAGGTATACATTCTCGCTATGAATGAATCGCGCCGCCCCCGTCCGCCCGGCCGCCCGCGCATCTCTTTCCCGCGCGCACGATTAATAAATTTTTTGTAAACCTTTCCCTTCATAATTTTGTCGGCTGAGGACGATCAAAAATACAATAAAAGTAAATAGTAAAACAATGTTTTAGTAAGAGGTATAACCTGAATAATGTTTGTTACAACAACAAATCAATTATTGTATTTCTGGCGTATTTAAAAAGTTGGAATCACAGTAGGTATTTACAATAATTATTAAGTATTTACACTAAATCAAATCAGTACACTGTATATTTTAATAATTGTTCAAAATGTCCACCTCAGTTTTGTAAACACAATTGAGCACGGCGCCGCAAATTGTCCTTAAGTTTTATTAATTAAAGTTTGTGATTTTACAGTTTCGAACGCACTCCTGATTTTTTGTTTTTTAGCTCGTCTGTCCAGCATGTTTTGAGTGATTCTTAGAATTCTTCCCAATGAAGGTGGGACATTAGGATATTTTAGCCGAAATCTTCGCTGCGCTTCACGTAGATTTCTTACGGTGTTGTACCACACAACAATATCAAGATACTGTACGTTTGTTAACGGTTCACAATTATTTCGTCTCGGCATTGTTATGACAAACACAAGACAAAAATACAAATTATTCGCAATACGTAAAGTGGGATTTGCGGAATGCGCGCGCGACCGTGACCTACAAACGTTTTAGGACGACTAATGAACTAAGGAAGGGTGGGCGGCGGGAAGGGATGTCGGCGCTGGCGCTCATGCGAGGTTTGGCAACGTCGCGCGATACTTACACTAGAAAATAGGCAAAATTAGGTAAATGACCGCTATGAACGGCAACGGGATTATTGTGCACTGCGATGAGTAGGACGAGATTTTTTGATACTTTAATTTTTCTTATTTATTTTGCATATTAATTTATTTTGCTGGAGTACCGATAATTCGTACTTAAATAAAGATAATAACATCAATGGACCATTTTAAAGCGATAATCACGTTTTTTTTTTAACGATTTAGATTGTAGAAAAAACAGTTTATAATTACTATGTTACTGTAACTGAAGCTCCCATTTCTTTTTGTCGCATTTATTCAAAGTCAGCCTGTATAGAGAAACCCGATAACAACTATCGGGCAGTTGCCCGCCAGACATAACACCTGTCTGGTCGGAGGATCCTCCCTTTTCTAAAGGGTATGAAGAACTTTACACCCTGTTCCTCATACCCCTAAACTGGTGACCCCGAAATGGACGTCAGCGCAGCCTTCAAGCAACGTGACGTCATCAACATCAGCATCACTTCCTCCAGCTTTCGAGCAGCGAGCATGAACAGCGTTTTGAACAGCGGTGATGAAATCCACAAAACAAAAAATACATTTAAATTAAATTACACGAGGTTAAAGTGTCTACTTGGGTTCGAATCCATGATCCGTAACCACTGAATCCAATGAGCTACCACTTCATATTGCTTGTTAATATTTGGTAAACACACATCCATATGTCCATAAATATAATATTATGTATTAAACACGAATCCATATATTATCGTAGCTATAATTTCTCTTTCACCGAATATAACTTTAAAGAGAGTTAGGAGTAAGGTTTTTCCTGTGAACTAAACTTTAGGATAAACTTACTACTAAGACCACTTGTACATTAGGGACTGAAAACTTACTACTAAGACCACTTCTACATTAGGGACTGAAAACTTAGTACTTCCCTTTTACTACGCATGTTTCCAGAGCGAATACAAAATAGGTTTTCATGTGAGTAATATTGACGATTATTTCCAAGAAAACGTCTCAGAGAAATGCTAGTTTTGTAACATAATAAGGAAAATTTCTAAGTCGTTACGAAAAAGGTATTCATGTTAATTTTTAACCCCCGACCAAAAAAGAGGGTTGTTATAAGTTTGACGTGTGTATCTGTGTGTCTGTCTGTGGCATCGTAGCTCCTAAACGGATGAACCGATTTTAATAAAATTTGCTGATGAAGGGATATAACAACTTCTACTGGTATGGTCGATTCGAAATTTGAAATCTTGTCACTTGTCACCATGGGTCGCCAGGGCTGCCCCTAATAGATCGGAATTTTGAAGAATTTTATAATTTTATTGTTGTCGTTAATTAGCGAGAAGAGCCGCAACACCGAGAAGAGTGGAAGGCATGGGAGGAGACCTATGCCCAGGAGTGGGACAATCAAGACTAGGAAAAAATAATTTAAGTTTAAAAAGCATGAAATAGAAAAGTAGACCGCTTAGCACAAGCACAAAACAAAGCGGGGACCCCCGATGCTACGACGACGCTTGGAAAAAAATAGTTTTCGTTTTTAAGAGTTTTTTTTTGTCGGGTGTTTTTAAAATTTTCAGTTTAATTTTAGCTATAACTAGTATTCACACAGCACCACGTAATGCCCGAAGAGTAACCCACTTTGCCCGTCCCGAAAATGGAACCTAGGACCTCAAGCACAGCAACAGCGCTTGTGACCGCTGGCCTAACGACTGCCTCGTTACTAGTATCTCTTGTCTAGTACAGACAACTTGATTCTCGTCCCGAATCAATAATAAAATGGGTAGGTAATTTTTATTTTTTATATTATATACGGAAATCGGTAAGTGTGAACCACCCGTGCTTTAAACGTGGCCCGTCTGGTTCTTGCCCTATAACCTCGCTTACACACATACAAACAATCTCAAACGTTTAATTGATAATTTCTTATTCCCTAAACCACGTTTAGGGGGTTATTCTGAAAAATTGACAAACTTAAACAACCAAAAAAATCAACGTTTATTTATAATTAATTAGGTACCGTAATTTTAATTGATTATTTATGTCTTTTGTGACCACCTCCTGAAATTTGACGAGGATGCAAAACAACACCTTGTATAAGAAGAAGATAAGATAAAAATACATAGTACATGGTTTTAGAATAGAGGTAGCGTGTGCGTGGTGATGCGTTGAAGTGTGTGCTATGAGTTTTTATGTCGCTAGGTTAGAACTAGACTATAGTGATATGTTAGTTTAGTAGCTCTGATTTATCTATTGTGTGTAGGCCAGAAACATTTGGACCTTAAGATATCTTTTTGTTATAATCAGTAGACACTCGGTATCACTGTCTAGACATTTCCGATCAGGCTGATAAACAAGCCTGGCACATGTATTGGCTGCAGTTTCTTGTTATCTGAGGACGGTCTGCTGCACACTCAACAAACACTTTTCATTTTATACTGACTGGCCATTTTGTATCTTATCTTTAAAAAAAGAGCCAGATTCACAAACTACAACTGGGCTGTGGCTGTTTACGTATCTTTTGGTGCTTGGCCAAGATTGAAACCAGCAGCACCATCTTGTTTTTAGGGTTTCGTATACAAAGGGTTAAACGGGACCCTATTACTGAGACTTCGCTGTCCGTCCGTCCGTCTGTCACCAGGCTTTATCTCATGAACCGTGATAGTTAGCCAGTTGAAATTTCTACAGATTATGTATATTTCTGTTGCCGCTACCATTTTTTTTTACTAAAAACCGAATAAAATAAATATTTAAGGGGGCTCCCATGCGAAAAAGTGATATTATCGCTCGTTTTTATAAATAATAGAACGGAAGCCTTCGTGCGCGAGTCCGACTCGTACTTGGCCGGTTTTTCAAAATAATCCACAAAACAATTCATAACAGTCATTCGAGCGCCAAAAGATACTTGCACACCATTTTATTTCGTTCTGTTACAAACTTTTTTGCAATAAATGTTAGTATGTAAAAGGGTGAATTTCCCAAATGACTTATTTTTTTGTCTTCGGTGAAATTAGTATTTGAAAAAAGGAATATCGTTCTGAATTATATTTTTTAGTATTTAATAGGTAATTATTGGGTTGTGGCAAAAATATAATTTGCCTAGGACTATTTATAAAGGCTGAAATAAATTCATAAACCTCTATTTTTTTCAAATCGGTGCTGTCCCTCTACTTTTTTTACAAACAAAAAAGCTTATACACTAATAGAAATAAGTAAGTTAAGTATATAACTTATTCTATTTTATAGAATATTAGTTTTGTTATTAATATATAGCTTATTTTATTACATAATTAACGATTGTTATTACTGAGAGGCACAAACGTACCTGTCCTGCAAAATATTCTCATATCGCTGGACAAAAGTAATTTAAACCTAACTTTACATCGACGAGTCCGACAGCGTCCCCACCCCAATTTTATTTTCCTCGTTAGTAATAAATATTTCATTGCAAAAAATACTTTTCAGTCTATTATTTTATATCTTCGTAAGTGTTCCGCCCCTAAGACGACCCACTTTGAAAAACTTCGTTTGATTCACGTGGACAGTTTGTCACTGCAGTTCTCGGCTCCATAACACTTTACAATTCCGCTCAGGCTGCAATGACAAAGTTTTCCCACTTGTATTTAAACGTGCTACATCCTTGTACTTCACTGGAAACACAGTTAACGAAAGTATTTATGCGCTACATCAATAACTCTAAGTCACTATAATCGCGTACCTAATTCGGTCTTAATGGAACGATATTTGTGACACCTTACTAACACAAAATAATAGTCTCAAGCAGCTGACCGTAATTATTTCACTAGTTACATGTGCTACATCGAGCTCCGGTAGCTCACAATAATTGATAATAAATTGCACTTCATTTTAACATTTTTGGGTGAATTTCAACAAATGCCATTTTTTTTATCATATCGGTGAACTTTTTCATTTATATATTTTTTGTATATTTTTCAGCTTTAATGTAATCTTTAAGATATCAAATATCCCCAAATTTAATATCATCAACGTATCATTTAAGACTAAGGAGAAAATTCAGTTTGAATTCTGGTTTCCACCGATATGACAAACCGGCACCGATTATTTTTTCTGTACACCGGTATGATAAGTTTATCCACCGAAATGATGTACATATCCAGCGATATGATAATCTATCACCCTTTGAACATCAAAAAATTAAATAGTAGGTACCTATAAAGGGTGTAAAACACCTCTTAACGAAGCCGAAAGGCACTATCATTGCGATAATTTTTTTGTTCTACACCATACCTGGGAACCTTCTAGTTACGGAGATATTAGGGGTCAAAGTTTCAACTTTTTGACAAGTATTTTTTTAAATACAAGTTTTTAATGTAAGATTTTTACTTTAAACACCTCCACAACCCCCGTATTATTCAAACCGTCCATCAGCACAATGTTTTGAGTGCGTTACATTGAGTTCTACCACAAAACATGATTTTACACCCCGCAAAAAAAAGTCATTTCCCAGCAATAATTTTTGCGTAAAGTTACTTAGTTTCATGTACAGAATGCTTGGTTGACGGCTTCGTGATGAGGTGATTTACACCTTGTATATTTTTACAAGGGCGACTTAGAACTGAAGACCTGAACTGAGGGTCTTATGTAAGTAGATCACATCCAAAGAGAACTGAGTTCTTAGAAATTCAGTTGAAATATATTTTTTTAAATTATGTACCTATTTTATTATATTTACTTTCTTTTTAACCCCCGACCAAAAAAGAGGGGTGTTATAAGTTTGACGTGTGTATCTGTGTATCTGTGTGTCTGTCTGTGGCATCGTAGCTCCCAAACGGACGGAACGCTAAGTAGACCGCTTAGTACATAAAAATATATATACAAACAAAGCGGACCCCCGTAGCTACGACGCTTGGATTAATTTTATTTTTGGTTTTTTAGAGGTTTTGTCCGTCGGGGGTTTTTTAAATTTTTAATTTTTAATTATGTTTACTATAGGTACTATGAATAAAAATGTTTATTTTTATTATCATTGTCTTTGTAATAGTATTATACTTTACTTAACGAAATGACACGGGATCTACCGATATGATAAAACGAATCACCGAGATGATAAAATGATCTACCGATATGATAAAGTAATCCACTGATGTGACAAAACTGTGCATTGATCATGAATCAAAACACCGATATTAGATATAAGACACCGATTGATTTTTTCGGTGTAAATTATCACATCGGTGGTAATAAAGACCACCGATTACAGCGATATGAGAACAGCGACTTGAGAAATAACACACTTTTTCGAAAATTAGAAAAAATACATAATATCTAGGATAAATTCAATAACAGTCAATGAAGCTAATTTACTTACTACCTGTGTTAGAACCAAACAACAAAAATAAAACTACTCATTACACTAGAAAAATGCAACCACCGATAGTGTAAAATAATTGTCCGGGAGCAACTGAAATGGCGTACTTATGTTATTGGCGAGAATATGCAGCGATTTGACACAAATCCGTCCTGACTGCGCACTAGCACACATTAATAACTTCATTTTATCCGTGATCATGGCGTTTGCAACAGCGCCGAAATATCGGTAACTCGAAACAAATAATACACATGGTAAATATCCCGTTGCAAGTGTTATTAATAAATGTTAAATTGTTGATAAAAGCAAATCGTTTTATAAATATTAATGTTTATTTACGATATTCTAATAATAAACACTACACTATGTGTGGCTTAATATTAGGTGAACCTCTGCCTAACCCTTCTGGTAGTACAGGCGTGATGTTATGCTATGTCAACCGGGCACAGATCCAGAACTCGTGAAAGACTGACGGCACGGTTGACGCAGTGGTTGAACGATCGATTGCTACGCTGCGTGTCGCGGGTTCGATCCTCACACGGAACAAATATTTGTATGGTCTACAGATAGTTGCTCCGGGTCTGGCTGATTGTGTATGTGAGTTTAAATGTTTGTAAACGCACCCAGGAGATATTCCTAGTGTGGGGCAACGTTCTTAAAAAGAAAAAATACCTGATAGAGAAACCCAATAACGCCTTGCTCGACCCAGGAATCGAACGCAAGACCTCCTGCTCAGCAGTCGCACTTGCCACCTCTAGACCAACAAGTCAGTCCTTTATTACTACTAGAAAATGAAATTAAAGAACAGAAATAACACAAACGAAACCATTTTGGATCATGCAGATAGTCTTCTAAAGGTAAGTTTCTTTTTAACGCGATGTCTGGCAACACTAGTTCACTATAAGCTTGTAGCGACCTACAAAAAGCAACTTAAAACAAAAAAGTATCTATGATAAAACTGAAGAACTAATATGGTCTGAATCTCGCAAGCAAAGTTTACATTGACTTAAGGCTATATAGAGAAACCCGACACTAACTGTCGAACAGTTGCCCAACAGACATAACACCTGTCTGGTCGGAGGATCCTCCCTTTTCTATGGCGTATCGAGGAACTTTACACCCTGTTCCACATATCCCTAAAAGCTTAAACCTATATTTTAGGTAATCATAAGTTACTACCATGCTCACAAAAGACCAATCACGAACAGAAATTCATCACAACTTTGAGCTAACTTCATAATTTTTTCGCCAAATTAATTTCCTTCTCCAAAACTTGTAGCTTGAAAACCGTATGAGCAGCTGGAGTTTGTTTTGTTATATTCCTTGGAATATAACTAGAGCTTGGAATATTACAACATAGTGCAGTTAATTAAGGCTCACAGTAAAGCCGGCGGGCCCGGGGCGAAATGGGAAATAGGTAATTATGAAGTTGCGTAGTGGCTTGCAGCTTGCCACTCCTTGTATTGTGCATGTCAGGAGTGAGAGCGGGCGTTCCTAAGTAATCATAACATAACGCCTCCCCGAAGGGTTAGGCAGAGGTGTGTACCTAATAGTACACCTTTTGACGGCACGGTTGGCGCAGTGGGTTGAGCGATCGGCTGCGCTTTGTTCGCGGGTTCGATCCCCGCACGGAACAAATATTTGTACGGCCTACAGATAGTTGTTCCGGGTCTGGCTGTTTGTGTATGTGAGTTTAAACGTTTGTAAACGCACCCACGATACAGAAGAAATTCCTAGTGTGAACAGTCGAATGCATGACTGTTTGCACGCCATCTTGCGTACCTAGTAGAACTACGTAGTCACAAATCTTGTAATAGCGCCATCTCTTAGTGGGTAATAGAAAATATATTATTCCCCCTCCATTAGAACGTTAAACTTGTTGGAAATCGCATAAGAAGTTTCACTTAAAAACAAAACACCCACATTTCGCCAGTTGTGTTTAAGTCCCATGGAATAGGGGCGGGCCAATTGCTGCTACTGCGAAATTCTTGATGGAAAAACCCAATGACAATGTGCCCAACCCTGGAATCTAACCCAGGACCTCATGGTCAACAGTCACGACAGTAACCACTAGACCAACGAGGCAGACAAGTAATAGTATTCATCCATATTATTATGTATCCTGTTTGCAACCTCCTGGTACAATTTTATTTACCTAGAACTTATAAGCCTAGGAAAAACCTCTTAAAAGAGAGACTGTCTCTCTTTAGATGTGCGATGTTACTGTATCAAAAGTACCAGAACTTAAGTTCTATGTACCAACTCATCATCTGCCTAGCCCTTTCCCAGGCTATCTTGGGGTCGGCTTCCAGTCTAACCGGATGCAGCTGGGTGCCAGTATTTTACATGAAGTAACTGCCTATCTAACCTCCACAACCCAGTAACTGGGTAATACGATACCCCTTGGTACTGGATGTCAGACTTGTGATGTCAGACTGGATGTCAGACTTTTGGCTTTCTGACTACTCGTTACGACTGTCAAAGATCTACAAATGACAGCCACGGCTTAACGTGCTTTCCGAGACTCGGAGGAAACTCGGTATGTAATTAGTGTCACCCATCCACGGAACAACCTCGGCAAGCACTGCTTAACCTTAAATATAGACCCTGTGGCTGTTAATATTTAGCCACGAGCTCCAACTCCTCCTAGTTTTATGTACCAACTTAGATACTAATTTTTGTATAAATCGTTCCACTGGAAAAAATCATGTCTTTGTGGAACGGTGAAAAATATTGATAAAAGATCGAAGAGATTACTTTAGTTCGACTAAATTGTCTGTGTTCTTAATTGCATGTCGTACATTTTTAAACGGTTTTATTTAGCTCACCCCGTTTGTTTTATTTATTATTCTTGGGTCAAATTTAGTTATTCAAATTTCACCCTCTTCCTGTCAACCGATTAATCTGAAATTTTGTATACACTTTGGATTTTGGTGACAATACAATTATATTTATTCATTATCATTATAAATTCAAGATGGCCGCCGCTACAATATGGCGGATAATTTATGTTTTATTAATCCCATCAATATGGGTATCAAATGAAAGGGCTCAACAAGCAGAATACAATATACTATAAAAAATTGAAATCCAAGATGGTAGCCGCTACAAAATGGCGGATAACGTAGGTTTTATCAATCCCATCAATATGGGTATCAAATGAAAGGGCTCAACAAGCAGAATACAATATACTATAAAAAAAATATTGAAATACAAGATGGCGGCCGCTACAAAATGGCGGATAACGTAGGTTTTATCGATCCCATCAATATGGGTATCAAATGAAAGTGCTCAACCAGTATAATACAATGTACTATATAAAATTAAAATCCAAGATGGCGGCCTCTACAAAATGGCGGATAACTTAGGTTTTATCAATCCCATCAACATGGGTATCAAATGAAAGGTCTCAACAAGTAGAATACAATTTACTATGCAAAATTGAAATCTAAGATGGCCGCCGATACCAAATGGCTGATAACAATTTTTTATCAATCCCACCAATATGGGTATCAAATAAAAGGGCTTGACAAGAAGAATACAGTGCACTATACAACCTCAATATTTAAGATGGGCGCAGCCACCAAATGGCGTATAATAATAAGATTTAAATTTAGAAATTGAATCTGTAATTTAGGTATCTGATTAATCCAGCCTGAATCCACCACCCAAGTCAAGATTTTGTATCGTGTTGAGGACTGTGTGGCGTTAGGGTGGCTAAAAATGATACGTCATTAGCGGTACACCACACAAGTTAAGGTGAAAGGTTAAAACGCGCCGAGAACTGTATGGCATTAGGGTGGATAAAAATGATATGTCGTTAGCGTTTTCCCCTAAAGACTCAGGCGCATCTTGTTGTACATATTCCGTCCGAATTGATTTCGCAAGAGACGGAGTACATCTTATACACCCGAAAGCCATACAGTTTCCAGCTAAGTACAATTACGGGACGGCTGAAAGAAGAATGTTGCCTTTAATACTATCATGGGCTTCTACAATACATAAAATGCAGGGCAGCACTGTGGATCACGCAGTCGTATACTTAGGTGCGAAACTGTTTGAAGAAGGTCAAGCCTACGTGGCTCTTAGTAGAGTAAGATCTTTGCAGGGACTACGTATAGAGGAGTTGGACTGCAATAAACTAACGGGCAAGAAACCTTGCAATAATGAAGCACTAAATGAATTAAACAGAATGCGAAATAAAAACTAAAAACAGAAAATAAAAATAGGTAAAAAAACTTTTTAAGTTAAACGGTTTTATGTTAAACATACATTGCAATGTTTAAGATAAATGTACTAAAAACCAAAAAATAATAAAATAGATACAGTCGTGGGAATTATAAACATATGCATAGACTAGACTAAAATAAAACCGTGGGGCACGTCAATTGTCTACAAATTATCGACTTAATGTGCGATAGAAGAATCGTTTAATTCGTCGTTAAAATAGGCAGTTGGCCCGCAGACGGTGAGGAAATTACTTACTATTTTCTTGCTCATGGAAATTCCAATAGTTATACACTCCATGTAAATAAAAGAGATGTTTCAACTAGTCTATCGTTGGACATTCACACTGCTGGCTGGCGAGGAATCGTTTCACTGCTCGTAGTTTGTCTTTAATCGACAAAACATATAATAAAAGTACTACTCGCTCACCACTATGAAACCCTAAAACTCGCTTATAATTGAGCTTGCTAGCTTGTTTCCACATTCTAGCCCTACTTATCACACGTCCATCGTTGTCGGTTGAACAACTGCCTAATTATAGTGTAACATTACAAAACAAACATTTTAATCAACGATTGTAGACAATTGACGTGCCCCACGGTTTTATTTTAGTCTAGTCTATGCATATGTTTATAATTCCCACGACTGTATCTATTTTATTATTTTTTGGTTTTTAGTACATTTATCTTAAACATTGCAATGTATGTTTAACATAAAACCGTTTAACTTAAAAAGTTTTTTTACCTATTTTTTATATCAAAGTGGATGATGCCATATGATCGTTCCCATAGTCCGCTTACGCGTATAACTTGTAAATCACCATAAAATCTCTAGTACTGCGGTGTTACATGAAATTAAAATATGGGTCTAGTTCATTTCAGTTTGTAATTTTAACGATTTTGTAATGAGTTCTTTCGATAACATAATATAGTTTCAGATAACTAACTTCTCATGTGATTTATTCAATGCTCTTTTATTTAATGTCTTACCTTTTGAGTATCGAGACAATTTTAGCGTGTCGATGGCAATCTAAATTGTGTCGACCCAGAACTGAGCCATGAATTTGGCGCCTTCAGTAGCGTCCGTCAGTTCCTGTAATGAACAAACAACAGGACACACAGGAAACGATATTATTATAATCTACACGGTGTAAATCACCTCATCACGAAGCCGTCAACCAAGCATTCTGTACCTAAAACTAAGTAACTATACGCAAAAATTATTGCTGGGAAACGACTTTTTTTTTGGGGGGTGTAAAATCATGTTTTGTGGTAGAACTCAATGTAACGCACTCAAAACATTGTGCTGATGAACCCTAAAAATGATCGCAATGACAGGGAGAACCAGTGCCTTTCGGCTTCGTTAAGAGGTGTTTTACACCCTTTATACTTAATATTATAAAGCTGAAGAGTTTGTTCGTATGTTTGTTTGTTTGCTTGAACGCGCTTATCTCAGAACCTACTGGTCCGATTGGAAAAATCCTTTCAGCGTTAGATAGCCCATTTATCTAGGAAGGCTATAGGCTATATATCAACACGCTACGACCAATAAGGGCGGAGCAGGAATGAAAAATACTGCGAAAACGGGGAAAATGTGACGCAGACGAAGTTACGCGGTACAGCTAGTTTTATTATAAGTGTTAAGAATTTATTAAAACACCGCAGTCTTTATTTTTCTTCTTAATTCTTTTGAACGAAACCGTAAATAACTGATTTTACAAATATTTGTTTGAGTTTTAGTGCTTACTTATTACTATTAAACTTATTATTATTAAAATTCTAAAGGCTTTAAATCTTTGATGTCGATAGAAGCATTTTTTTTAAGTGTTTCAGATTTATTATTGATGGACCGATTTCGAGCAATATTGGAGTTTATTTGTTTTTCAACTAGTTTGTCCAAGGGCATTTTCTTATTCTGAGAACGTATATAATTGCCCTTGATTAAAACCGTTTGCTTCACCTCTACTTTGTATGCGTACCTGTATTTACGTGGCATTGAAATTTTACAACATTGTCATTTCTAAGTAATGTTTTTTTCCTAGTCTTTTTTTCCTTAGTTAGTTTTAAACACAAACATTCAGAAATAAATGTTCTATTAATAATGGTATTCTTCTTCGTGTTGCTGGCACCAACACGAAGAAGAATACCATTATTATTAATTACCATTCTTTTATTCACTTTTATAAAAGAATTAATAATGATGAATTAATAATAATGGTAATTACCATTATTATTAATTCATCATTATTAATTCTTTTCTTTTCTTTTTCTTTTCACTAAGAAATTAGTATCGTATTACCCAGTTACTGGGTTGTGGAGGTTAGATAGGCAGTTACTTCATGTAAAATACTGGCACCCAGCTGCATCCGGTTAGACTGGAAGCCGACCCCAAGATAGCCTGGGAAAGGGCTAGGCAGATGATGAGTTGGTACATAGAACTTAAGTTCTGGTACTTTTGATACAGTAACATCGCACATCTAAAGAGAGACAGTCTCTCTTTTAAGAGGTTTTTCCTAGGCTTATAAGTTCTAGGTAAATAAAATTGTACCAGGAGGTTGCAAACAGGATACATAATAAAATGAGATGAATACTATTACTTGTCTGCCTCGTTGGTCTAGTGGTTACTGTCGTGACTGTTGACCATGAGGTCCTGGGTAAGATTCCCGGGTTGGGCACATTGTCATTGGGTTTTTCCATCAAGAATTTCGCAGTAGCAGCAATTGGCCCGCCCCTATTCCATGGGACTTAAACACAACTGGCGAAATGTGGGTGTTTTGTTTTTAAGTGAAACTTCTTATGCGATTTCCAACAAGTTTAACGTTCTAATGGAGGGGGAATAATATATTTTCTATTACCCACTAAGAAATTATTATAATCTACACGGTGTAAATCACCTCATCACGAAGCCGTCAACCAAGCATTCTGTACCTAAAACTAAGTAACTTTACGCAAAAATTATTGCTGGGAAACGACTTTTTTTTTGGGGGGTGTAAAATCATGTTTTGTGGTAGAACTCAATGTAACGCACTCAAAACATTGTGCTGATGAACCCTAAAAATGATCGCAATGACAGGGAGAACCAGTGCCTTTCGGCTTCGTTAAGAGGTGTTTTACACCCTTTATACTTAATATTATAAAGCTGAAGAGTTGGTTTGTATGTTTGTTTGTTTGCTTGAACGCGCTTATCTCAGAAACTACTGGTCCGATTGGAAAAATTCTTTCAGTGTTAGATAGCCGATTTATCGAGAAAGGCTATAAGCTATATATCAACACGCTACGACTAATAAGGGCGGAGCAGGAATGAAAAATACTGCGAAAACGGGGAAAATGTGACGCAGACGAAGTTACGCGGTACAGCTAGTTTTATTATAAGAGTTAAGAATTTATTAAAACACCGCAGTCTTTATTTTTCTTCTTAATTCTTTTGAACAAAACCGTAAATAACTGATTTTACAAATATTTGTTTGAGTTTTAGTGCTTACTTATTACTATTAAACTTATTATTATTAAAATTCTAAAGGCTTTAAATCTTTGATGTCGATAGAAGCATTTTTTTTAAGTGTTTCAGATTTATTATTGATGGACCGATTTCGAGCAATATTGGAGTTTATTTGTTTTTCAACTAGTTTGTCCAAGGGCATTTTCTTATTCTGAGAACGTATATAATTGCCCTTGATTAAAACCGTTTGCTTCACCTCTACTTTGTATGCGTACCTGTATTTACGTGGCATTGAAATTTTACAACATTGTCATTTCTAAGTAATGTTTTTTTCCTAGTCTTTTTTTCCTTAGTTAGTTTTAAACACAAACATTCAGAAATAAATGTTCTATTAATAATGGTATTCTTCTTCGTGTTGCTGGCACCAACACGAAGAAGAATACCATTATTATTAATTACCATTCTTTTATTCACTTTTATAAAAGAATTAATAATGATGAATTAATAATAATGGTAATTACCATTATCATAATTAATAATAATGGTAATTACCATTATTATTAAAGAAGAATACCATTATTGTTGGACCAAAACTACCTGTGATGATCAAAAACCGTTTCATTTGATGTCCATATCATGGGCATGCACATAAAAGTAACTAGGTAGTAATCTATAGGAGTCCGCCATATTGGAATTAGAGTGACGTCACTTAGCTAACCATGCATAGTCATCCAAACTAGATATGTATGCCAAACGACTCAATCTGAAACCGGGAAGTTGCTAAAGAGTTTGAAAAGCGTGTTTAAATAATTTGTAAATGTGTGGAAGGACTGAGAGGTCACAGGGGCAGACACGAAAACCGACTTGTTTTTGTAAAATGTATAGAGATTATTTAAAGTGGAACTAGCGATATTTCTAACGCAACACTAAATTCTACTTCAAACAAATCTCAATCAAACCTCAATGGGGTGATCCCATTACATTCAAAACCCCGTTATTTGCAACTAATTACGAAGTATTCAGTACAAACGTTTTAGACTCCGCAGTGCGTGTTCAACTGACAGTGCAGCCCTGAACGAAGTTAATTGCAGCAGCCACTGTATAAAGCGATCGCTTCGGGCCCATTGCGGAAATAACTAATTATAAACTTATATGTAAAGTCTAACCAAGGCCTTGTTTCCAATCGATGTGCTTTCCACTTGAACAAATGTCAACTTTATGAAAGTGTGTATTAAGATAATTTTAATTCTGAAATCAACTGTTAAAAAATTAAAAGAGAAAAGCTATTATAAAAATTCAGTAGTAGCGTAATAATTTTTTTGTGTGCTAAGTTTTTAGTTATTTATTTTCAGCTTAAGTCGTCCCACTGTAGGGAAAAGACCCTCCTTTCCAATTTTCTTTGTTTTGCCCTAGTCCGAACCAATTCAGGCAGGTGTCAAATTAAAAAAAAAAAACAATATTCGTTTACGTGTTTGGATACTAGATTGCAAACACAGTATACAAATGCGTAACTGCTTAGAAATACAGCTGAGTTTTGCCTGGATTCGTTTCATTAATAATTCTTCTTACAATTCAGCTAACAAGCCGTAATAGCCCTTTTGATTTGAGCTTGCTTGGGGACGGTTTTTTCTTGTAAGCAATTTTATCGATATTTTTCTTTTAATGCTGTTTTATTATGTTCTGTTCGTTGTGGGTTTGTAGTGATGAACTCTGATAAATTAAATTCTCCTTACATCTGATTAATTCCAATATACAAGGTGTTGTTTTGCATCCTCGTCGAATTTCAGGAGGCGGTCACAAAAGACATGGATAATCAATTGAAATTATGGTACCTAGTTAATTATTAATAAACGCTGATTTTTTTGGTTGTTTATGTTTGTCAAAATTTCAGAATAACCCCCTTAACGTGGTTTAAGGAATAAGAAATCATCGAATAAACGTTTGAGATTGTTTGTATGTGTGGAAGCGAGGTTATAGGGTAAGAACCGGACAGGCCGCGTTTAAAACACGGGTAGTTCACACTTACCGATTTCCATAAAATAAGAAAAAAAAATACCTACTGATTTTATTATTGATTCGGGACGAGAATCATTAGCATAGTTACCTCCTAGAATTTGACGAGGATGCAAAACAACACCTTGTATATCTATTGTCCATATAAATATTGTCTAATTTATATTTAAGCTAATAATAAACATCTGGCAAAGAATATTTTCAAAGTGAAATGGCACTTCTAATTCTAAGATAAATCTTAATAAGCTAATTTGTGCGTCAAGTCTCAAACAGTATTGTAGCGAAAATACTATATTATCACTAGTTAGGAAGTCATCATGGCAATCAATGGCCAGTTTGTGGAATTCACTGCAGCTTCTATGTTCTATGATTATAATCTTGATCTATTCAAAGTTCGAGTAAACCGTGCTACACCTTAGGCCGCATCATCACTTCACATTAGGCATGTTGCAGCCAAACGCATTTCTTTTTTGTATTAAAAAAAAGGGGGAGTTCTGTGTCCAAGCGTTAGGTTAGTTCTAGGCTGATTATTCTGTCAAAATAAATCTACTACCGTATAATAAACGTATCACAATTGAGATAGTCAACCTATACAGTATGTTAGGTTAAACGAGGGACATATTGAGGGAGGGTATTCAGTATTCGATTCTCGTCCCAAATATGTAAAAAACCTATAACGTATAAAGAAGAATTTTTAATGTTTTTTTTAGTGCCTAGATATTTTGGACTGTCCTAAGCCAGGTAAGTTTAAAGTATGAAGGGAAAATGGATTATACCTAAGAGTCATTGCCCCGCTCACATGTTCTGCGATAGTATTAAGTCGCTAGCGCAAGGGTGTATACATGTTGCGTGTCATTTGCGAAAATATTGGTATGGTTCTGTCTGTTATTTATCAGTGTTTTTTTTTTTGTTTATATTTTTATTAGTATCATGTTAGCATGTACTATTTATGGGTTTGAATATGTCCCTCGTTTAAACTAACATACTGTATAAATTGTGATACATTTATATAGGATATAGATAGGTTAGCTTTCACTGTTTTTATGGGTATTTAGTCTGAATGGCCCAAAACGAGTGGACCGCGTGCCATTCGACCGTAATAGAAAAATGTCGGACCGGTGATAGACTGATTTCAAAATTAATTTAAAGGGACAGTCGCATACATTTTGATAGTTTATGAATTTATACTATTGAACTTATTTGAAATCATCTACATTATATAACAGACTACATCTTTGTTACTGTTTGGCACGATTTTAGGTATTTTTTTTTTATGGTACAAGACCGCCGACACTATTCCCATACCCTTATCTGTTACATTGGAGGACTGGTGAAGAAAAAAGAAACCTGAAACTATAGACTGGGCAGATGAGCGTGGGGCCGTAGAAGCTACCCAGAATTATTAAAATACATACCACCTTGAACTCATGCCAGTCTGGTACATTTTAGAGAATATACATATGTGTGTATATTATATATGTACCAGGCTGGCATGAGTTTAATCTGATGACAAGTAATAGGGAATAATGGAAGAAGAAGACACGCTGCGCCGACCCCAAAAAAATTGGGACAAAGGCAAGAGAACGATGATGATGTGTCATATTATATAATTCACTAACAACTAAACACCGCAAAAAACACTGTGAAAAAAGACCATTTTATTTAGAAATCTAAGAAAAAAAACTATTTCACCTTTTTTAATTTTTGCACTCGAATGTACTTCTTATTCTTTATTTTACACTAAATTAAAAATTATTCACAAATTGCAATTTAAATAGCATAAGTACAACGGCGAGTTTAACCCAGAATTTGGTTTTCTTACAGCAAACCTTCCTACTTGATGTGCTTTCGAACGTAGACCATTTTTGGTTACGGTCGAATGGCCCGCGGTGCATTCGTTTGGGCCGTTCAGACTAAATACCCTTTTCTTGTACGCTTTGTTATAAACAACACAGTGCCAAAGAATAAACTATTCATTGCTTCAATTCCGTAACAGAAGCTATTATACAAATGCACATCTAACAATTAATTCTCTAACTAATCCAATCCTTCTGCGAATAAAATCAATGTGTGCTTCAAAGCAGACGACCACAAAGCGTCGCGTCTTTGAGAGTCGACGCGGTGTAAATGTCACTCTATATGGTAATCTGTGTGGAAGGCTTTCTTGAGACACCGATGCCCGCAGGGAATATTTTTGCAGTGATGTGTAAGTTAATGAAGGCTTGAAAGCTGGCGAGGTGGGTTGTGGCGGGGATGAAATGTGTATTAGTAGTACAGGTGATGTTTTAAACTTACACTGCCTCTTACGGGATATCTTTCGTGATTATTATTTATTGTGAGCTCCCGATATTTCGAAGCTGTTGCAAGCGTTATCTCGAGATTGCGGGTGGATGGTAAATAAATATTTAGGAACGGACAAATCCGTCTTCTCTCTTTCCTTGTCTTTGCTACGAGCACTACTGGCATAAAAAGTCACGGCAAAACACACTCACAAAATCACTAGGTTTCGTGGAGATGATATCTCTTGTTTGTTTGGTGTGATAGTCTTCATCACAAACGATGGCCCGCCACCTAAACTGTTCTTTATGTAACTTCAGATGCTGTTTGAGGAACTTTTCCGAAACCAAAGCCAACAACAACAACGTCCATGTGGCGGAGTTCTGGTCATATTAATTTAATTGAAATATTAGAATCATACAAAGAGGAATATGATAGAATTGTGTTTATTTGTGATTTGCATACGGGTCTATTATATAAGAACTAGAATTCCCTTCACCATTTGAAGAAGTCAAATGAAGATGATGATGTTGATTAAGCACCTGACTGATATATGTCATTCTAATGGCAAGCTTTCAACGTTTAATGGCACATAAAAGACAGCGACTGAGTAAAAAAATAAAAGATTTAGAAAACAATATGTTAGTAGAAGATCCATTGGAAGCGAAACAAATAATGATCACGTAACAGACGACAAAGGAATTGTCCAACACAACAAGAACGACTAAACATTGTTTCAATTAAACCTTCCACTAGAAACATAACTTCAAGAGGAACAAGAATTCATTTCGCTAGTAGATTCTTTTCGGCGTAACCGGCAAAGCGTAAAATTGGGAAACAAACATGTTCATGTCTCCTTTGTTCCCAAAGGGATTGTGTCTTAAAACCGTTCCTTTTACTTCCCCTTTAAGATTCTTTCGCGTCTTTGCTTTTGTTTGAGATAGTTTTTGGTGTAAACTGTCATCAATATTTGAAAATCTCTGGAGAATTCAGATTGTTTAAAAAGTGGGCATAGTGGCAGATAAGCGTAAAGGTCAGGTTTATTTCTTATTAATGCTGTGTGGTAGAAAGGTAAAAGCTTTATACAACAAGCGGAAACTTCGAGTAATCTAATCTTTCTTGTCTCATCAAAATCTCTGCTTACTAAAATATGTATAAGTATTATACGAAAGGTGACCATATTGCGCAATAATTAAGACCTACAACCGTTTTTCTCAAAGCTCCTACGACTCATTTATGCAATGCTCGTTAAATAGTATATTCGACAGTACGTATACGTTATATTAAAAATACAAAGATTTAATAAAAACAGAAAAAGCAGCCATAACAATACTCATTCTCTTTTAATAATGACAACACAAAGTCTTGGAAGATGTTCAAGTTGGTCCCGGCTGTAACAGAATGACCGCTGCACTGCACCCCGACTTACCGCAACAATACAATTTTATTCCAAACAAGGGAAATTAAACCTTATTTTGTTAACTATAGATGTCCTAAATAATGAATATGTTATTTGGTATTGTGTAATCCAAATGAAACGTTGACACTGAGCCCCAAGCGCCCGACGGGAAGAAAATTGTGAGATCAAATTAGGTCCCGGTTTCAAGTCCTCACAATAATAAGAATAGCTTGAAAATGAAACGTACGACTGCTTTTTTTAAGGTTGAATTCGGGAAATGAAGAATGCAATTAAAGTTTAATCTCCAGGTATCACGCGATTACCGTAGAAGTTATGGAATAAAATATGAAGTAAACTAACTAATTAATCATAACAAAAACTTTAAAAAAAATTGTTATGGCTACCATAATGTCAGTTAAAAAATATTTTTTATTACGGTGATGAAAATAGGTGTTTTTTAAAACTACTTAAAAGCTCTATATTTCCTTAGGACCGGAATTTCAGAGAGCAAAAAATAATAAGATTATAAAAACAAAATGGAGAGCAGGTAAAAAATGAAAACTACTTAAAATGTGAAGTCTAACTGATAGATTGAGTTCCGAGGGAAGTATAAACGAAATCCATTAGTCGATTCCCGCAGGAGGCTACCGGCAACATGGCGTTCCGTTTCGGAAATTACATTAAAAAGCAATACTTCCCTCCGATAACTAAAGATCCAAATAAAAAGATGCAAAAGGAAATTTACTTAGTGACTGACTTTCGTGTTTTTTTGCGAGACCTGCGTTATTAATATCGAAAATGGAAGCGTAGAAGTAAAGTATACTGAAATATTAAAAAAAAAGTAGGTGTACAAGAAAATCATTTATGGACTATTTAAAGTCATAATGAAATGGTTAATGATGTAGATGAATATTATTCTCAAGGGAGTTAAAGAGTTCATCATTATCATCTTCCTGCCCTTGACCCATTTTATTTGGGGTCGGCGCAACACGTCTCTTTCCTCCATTCTCCTCTGTCATTCGTCATGCTATCATTTACTCCTTTTTCTTTCATATAATTTTTCACATAATCCATCCATCTTTTCTTTGGTCTTTCTCTCCCTTTCCTCCATCCATCCAAATTTATATTCAAAACTCTTTTAGTCACATGTGTTCCATCCCTCCTCATTACATGTCCATACCAAGGCAGACGACTCCCTTTCATCTTTTCTGTAACAGGCGCCACTTCCAAACTTCCTCGTATATGCTCATTGGTAACTTTATCCATTTTAATCACTCCACACATCCATCTCAACATTCTCATCTCTGCTGCATGCAATATTTTTTCATCCGTCTGCTTAACTGCCCAGCATACCGATCCATACAGTCAGACAGGTCCTATCACGGACTTGTATATTTTTCCCTTTAACTTGAGGGCCATCCGTGGGACGCAAGTTGTTCCAGTGACCTGTCGCCATTTCATCCATCTTGAGTTGATCCGATGCGTTACGTCTCGGTTTACATCGCCATCTCCATTGACAAGGGACCCGAGGTACCGAAAATTGGTGCATATCGGTATGGGCGGTCCGGCAATGGCTTTAGGCACAGTAAATAATTATTTTAGTCAAATAAAAAAAAGGAATAATTGTGGTTGCAATCGATCAACATTTGAAAGCCCAAAAGCAGGCTAGAGATAATAAAAACAAAATAGAATTGAAGATCGTTTTCCAGTCTACCAGACATAAGTCTTCTAAAGAAACTCAATAGGATTACAATACAAAGAATTTTGGGAATTATTAATTTGAAATGAACAATAGAATCGAATGATAGATGAAAAAGGTATTCAAAGAGATTAGTATCAAATTATCAATAGTTGTACAATTATCTTTTATATTTTTTGGCATTGTTTCATATTCTATCGGAATTGGTGAATTCGGTGCTATCAAAAAGTATTAAAGAATATCGTTAATGAATAGTTTGATTTTATATTTTGGGATAGTACTCATAGAAATGGCTTATGATATATTTATACGAAGACAATTTGCACTGCTTCACCTGATTTGCAGTTCTGCACGCTAGCAGTAATAAAAAGTACTATAAAAAATTAAACCGACTTAAAAAAGGGAGAATAAACGTTTAATCTTTAAAATAATCTAAAATACCTAAATATGCCACTCACTTATACTTCTTGAGATATGTGTGGACAAACATACAAACAAACAAACATACATACACAGATGAAATTGGCACACATGTTTAGAAGCTGGTTTAGACTAAAATATACAAAAAATAAATGCGTGGTGGATTATAGCCCATTCCCTCTCATAGAGAGGAGGCCTGCGTCCCAGCAGTGGGAACAATATAGGCTGATGATGATGATGATGATGATACAAAAAATGTGCAATTCGGACACAATTACTTACATACAGGTCGAATAGATAACCTCCTTTTTTTGAAGACGGTTAAAAAGCGATTGAGATTCCATACTGTGATAACCATCATACTTATCATTTGACTGACCTTTTCCCAAACATGTTGTGGTCTCAGCTCAGCTTCCAGTCTAACTGAATATAACTGAATACCTACCAGTATTTTCTATGGAGCAACTGCCTATCTGACCTCCACAACACACGGTAGTAAGATACCTTTTGGTAAGACTAAACTTGTTGTCAATATGCACCCAAAGAACTGACGTCACACCAAACGTCTTACTTAAACACGTTGACGTAAACAAAACAAAGACAAAAGCGGATAAAGGTCACGGATAAACTTATTGTCACAAAGATTGTCCCCTTGTATTCGAATGTGACGTGAAAGTCACGCAATATGACACCCGGGAACATGTTGTCATGTTTGGAACTTCTTTGTGTTCTGGCTTTTAAACAAGCTTGTGAAGAGGTGAAAGGGGGAAATAGTGAAAAAATATCTCAGAGGTGAAAAAAGGACGACGGCTTCTTCTGTTGGTAGCCTAAATGAGACCGTAAATATTGCTAAAGGTCACAAGTAATCATTGACACTTCCTTTATTATAAAACTAGCTGTCCAGCGCAACTTCGTCTGCGTCACATTTTCCCCGTTTTAGCAACATTTTTCATTGCTGCTCCGCTCCTTTTGGTTGTAGCGTGATGATATATAGCCTAAAGCCTCCCTCGATAAATGGGCTATCTAACACTGAAAGAATTTTTCAAATCGAATCTGTAGTTCCTGAGATTAGCGCGTCCAAGCAAACAAACAAACTCTTCAGCTTAATATAGTATAGATATTGCGGAAGTATTTCCTTAAGAATAGGCTCGGTTCATAACTCTAGTGGGAATGCGTTGGCCACGTCTGCCGTATGCCCAATGAGGGGCAAATTGCAAAGTGATTACATGGATGGTAAGACGAGCTGGACAGAACCAACGAACATTGGTCCACAGTACCCCTTGGGGAAGTTGCGGGGAGAGAGGCCCCGAAGTGAAATGGTGCAAGTCAGCAGTTACAGTAACTGTTCGAGAACCAGGTATTTTTTGTATAAAAAGAAATCTGGTTTACAGCATTAAGCGATTTTTTTGCCTCCATCGTCAACAAAACCGCAACTTGTGGGGCTACAATCTCGGTGTTTAAATAGGCAGGAGCTTGTGCGCCCGCGCGGAAAATTAACAAACAAAACGGAAATCTTCTTTGTGGAACAAGGATTGAGACAACGGAAGCATTAGTAGCTAAGCAATATTAAAAATGCGTAGAAGAGAAAAATGTAGAATAGTTTTTCTTTGCGTTTTTAGCTGCTGTTTTTTAAGTTTAATTTTTTGTTGGATTGTACGAGAAGAAACTTTGGCTTGTTTTGTTTCTACAATGCATTGTGCATAATATGGTATCTGAAATCTTACTCTTACGGTGAACAAATTCTACCTGCATAACATATTAAATACCAAACACCACAATAACTGACCCAACAATGGATACGAACAGGTTAAATATTCGTCGGGGTGTTAAAGACTCATCCTAGAGATAATCGGTCGAGCCTGAAGCAGACGGTAAGCAATTTAGTCCGGATTAAACCATGATTCCCTTGCAATACTCGCCCCAAAGCGAATAATGCATTCGGATTTATTTGTACTGTGAAGTTAGACCGTCTAATCGAATAATACCACCTATTGAGGGATGTCGAGAGAGAGACAAATGGTAACTCCGCATAGACGTATTTGAAGTGGGAAATTAAATTGCATTGTTGTACGTCTGACAATATAGAGTAGTTGCTGTTTAATTTTCGTTGGAAGTTGTAATGCAAACGCTCTCACAGATTACGGGAGGATGGGTTTAAAACAAATATTGTGTTACCTTATTCAGATTTCGTGAAGCCTTGCTAGCCGAAGCGTTTGTGAGTTTAGTACGGATAATTTTATAAACTCGCCTGTTAAAAGCTGATACGAGTAAGTTTGGGAATATAATTTGTATCCTAAAATCTGTACATAATAGTTTTAAACTAGAATCTTCTCAACCATTTAATTTTTATTAACCGACTTCAAAAAAAAGGTGGTTATCAATTCGGCCTTACGTATGTAATGTTGACAGAAATGCACAGTTTATTTTATAGTTTAGTATATGCCAGCTTCTAAAGGTGTGCCAAATTTCAGAACTGTATGTATACTTGTTTGTTTGAATGTTTGTGTACGCATATCTAAATATAAAAATTTTAAGTCGGATTGCATTTTTTATTTGAAAAAAGTTTGATTTGAAACTTGCATTTTTCCCTCAGTTGGAATATATCTAATTCCAACTGAGGGAAAAATGCAAGTTTCATCAAAATCGGTGCAGTGATTTAGTTTTTGAATCAAAATAGCTGGAAAAAATATGTCATCTTTGTCGTCATTGCGTATTTACGACTTACTTCTGGTTACAATGTAAAATTGCTTCATTTGAATTTGTGTGGAATACTACCCTAAAAAGGGTAATATTATAAAAAACTTTTTGCAAAAAGAAACCGAAAATCATTAAAATAACTTGACTTTCAGAAGTCGGTGACTTTGTTTGTTTGTTTCAATGACTGTTATGCCACCTACTTCCAAAAGTAAAGTTATTTTAATGTTTTTTGGAACACGGTTTCTTTTTGCAAAAAGTTTCTCTTATTTTATTAATCATTTTCACAGCAAATCCATATTAATATTATAAATGCGAATGTCACTCTGTTTGTTTGTATGTATGTTTGTTTGTTTGTTACCTTTTCACGACTAAACGGCTGATCGGATCTTAATGAAATTTGGCAAGAAGATAGATTTTAACCTGGGGAAGGACATAGGCTATATATCATTACGCTACGACCAATAGGAGCGGAGCAGCAATGAAAAATGTTGCGAAAACGGGGAAAATGTGACGCAGACGAAGTTGCGTGGGACAGCTAGTTTTTAACTAAAACAAACGGTTTATAATAATATTATGGCGATTAGCCTACGATTACCAGGAGTACAGAAATCCGCAGCGATGGCTTTCGAAATTCATGTTATTACAAGTCTGACACGCAATTAGCAGAGTTGCCAGTGTTAAAATGTCACGTCATTATCCACGGCACGAATGACATGTCCCTACCGTGTCAGAACGAACCTGTTAAAAAATGTTACACGAATTTCAATTTTCGACTAACGAATGGAATATGAAAGATTTTAAACGCCATTAAAATGGAAAATTTAATAAAATCATTGTGATTTAAGTGAATATGGAAAATGTGAAACGGATTAGTACTTCGTTGTTTTCAATAAGGAAATATTAATGACGTAACTCTGCTTGTAAAATTACCTAAGAAGATATGCGAAAAAACTGTTTTTTTTCTATAAGCGTAAAGGATAGCTATAAATACAACTTCTATTTTTAAATTTAATCGGCTCTTGATGATATTTACCGAACAACGATGAGTGATTAAATTATACCAAATCCGTATTAAAGAGCAAGGTTACGTCTATTTCGGGACTCAAATAATACTTACAAATATAATATTGAGTTGCGCCAGTTTTAAAATAGCATAGTTTTACGAAATTTTGTTACTAAAACATTTAAATCATTCACAACAAAAAGTGTATTATACATTGTATTTTTGCCGATGAATGAAAAACACCTACAGATTTTTTATTAAAACACACTTCAAATCCATCAGCTCCATACCACAAAGAAATTAAAGGAAAATCCTATTTTGTTCTTTTAATAGATTTATACGACTTCGGTGGTCACAAAGCGGACTGCTTCAAAGAAAGAAAGAAATACAAGAGCAGACTTGACTCGCGCTGTGTTTCGCATTGAACTGAAATATGGTATGAAAATTGTACGAATTTAATATTATTTCTTTACGTCTGGTAGCCTAATTGTCGTGTATTGTTGATTGACTGATTTAAATGAAGTAGGTACGTTATAGTAGTTGTAGTATATGTTTGAGATTCATGTTGTATTAACGCACCTACAGCATGTGCTTATTTTTGAGAAGGGTATGCTGCATCTCTATATGGTATAAAACAAAGTCGCATAACGCCGTCTGTACGCTTAGATCTTTTAAACTACGCAACGGATTTTGATGCTGTTTTCATCAATAGACAGAATGATTCAAAAGGAAAGTTTAACACATCAAAATTTCCACGCGAACGAAGTTGTGGGCAGCAGCTTGTTCTGCATAAAAGCCTTCTTGTTTTTGTTAGAATTAAAGGGAAACATTAATGAACACTAAAATTATTGTTGGATAAAACTACGACGTTGTAAATTTGTTTCGTGTTGGAATCGAACCTGGGCACTGCCGTATGCTTGTATTGTCCGTGTGGCATAACGCCGCGTCGGACGCCTACATCTCAATTAAACGCTCGTCAAACCGCTTCTCCGTAAACGCTCTCATACACCGCCATATGTTTGAATTTAAAGCGGGCCGTGTCGCGCACCGCGCCGCCCGACGCGCCGCGTCTGCGTAAATTAGCACTTACTAAGATGAAGATTACATTTTATAACATAACATTAAATAAGATGTTTTGTCCTTTCTAAAGAAGTTAAGTTGTTTCACACTTTTCATAGTTATATAAAACAGTAGAACCATATCTTAGAGGTTGCCTAGCATCCCCATTTCCCTACATATCTTTTTCAACTGCAGCATTCCGGTACATAAATCTCGTATCCACATTTTTGCACCGTACCTGGGTTGTTACCGGATAAATTTAACGAGGCTGACCCATGTCACGAGTCACAGGGCTGTGTCACCGACCAAGACCGTCCCACCTAATTTCAGTAGAATATATTGCGGTGAAATTCCAACCAATCTTTTTGTGTGTTGCGTTGCTCTGTCATATTAGTGTTTGTCTTGTTAAGGTTTTGATGTTGTAATACTTGGGGGTTGGTATTTTTTCAGCTTTCTTTTTGTGGTTTTTATCTGTCTTGTCCAACGAATGAGCTGTGCTATATACTGGTCGGATATAATTTGAGTCCACGGACACGCAAAGATGAAGGTCTTGCCAGGTATGACTAAAGACTAAAGTCAGAAGTTTAACTACTAAAATGGTTTGGTATTTTAAAATGCAGAAAGTATTTCTACGTTCAACTGTAAAAGCTCCTTTTGGTTGAATGGTTCCGTGTTGAATATTAAAAGTTTCGATGAAGTTCACATGAATGACTGCTTTCCATAATATAATTAGAACAGCGAATTTTTTTTCTAATGTTGATTATGACAAAAAAGCATCATAATAATTGCCTAGCCTTTTCTCAACCGTGTCGGGTTTGCCTTCTCTTCTAAATACCAGTTCTTATTTAACATAGAGCGACTGCCTATAATGACCTAAACAATCCAGTTATTACTAAGTAATACGATACCACTGGGTAAGACTGGTTGTCAGAGTATCTACAAGGTGTTGCTTTACATCCTCGTCAAATCAAGGTGGTAACTATGTTAATGATTCTCGTTCCGAATCAATAATAAAATGGGTTGGTAATTTTTATTTTTTTTCTTATTAACGGAAATCGGTAAGTGTGAACCACCCGTGTTTTAAACGCGGCCCGTCTGGTTCTTGCCCTATAACCTCGCTTACACACATACAAACAATTTCAAACGTTCAATTGATAATTTCGTATTCCCTAAACCACGTTAAGGGAGTAATTCTGAAATATTGACAAACTTAAACAACCAAAAAAATCAGCGTTTCTTAATAATTAACTAGGTACCGTAATTTTAATTGATTATTTATGTCTTTTGTGACCACCTCCTGAAATTTGACGAGGATGCAAAACAACACCTTGTATAACGACTATCAAACAAATAAAATTGAAAATTGACAGCCACGGAGGAAACTCGGTATATCATGGTTGGTCATTCACGGACCAACCTAAGTTAACGTGGTGCTTAAACTGAAGATCGAACTTGCGGATGTTATTATTTAGCCACCAGCTCCTCCAATGTCCAAATCTGTAAGTAAGAAACGATAAAACAATTTAATCAAACCGAACCATCGAGACTAACAATTAAAACAGTGAACGACGACGCAAGTCATCACATGTTCCATTCAGCACACGTACGAATGCCCGAGACAACTATGCATTTAATGAAAATAATCCTATAGTACTAATGATATCCTTTTACGTGACGGATTCTTTTTCTTCAATATTAAAGGTGCATTCTGTTGTAATGTTTATATTATTTCTAAGCAAAAATAAATTAACTTTAGCCGTGCATCGGAAAGCACGTTTAGTCTTTGCTACCGGCTTTCATTTTGTAAATATTTGACAGTCGTTACAGTGGTACGAAAGTCTGACAATGACAGTCTTACCGTTATCGTTCGTTTCGTTATCATTACCCAGTACTAACTGGGTTGTGGAGGGAGAGAGACAGTCACTCCATGTAAAATACTGGTATTCAGTTGCGTCCGATTAGTAGAAGCCGACCCCAATATTGTTGGGAAAAGGCTACACAGATGATTTCTGTAGGGACCTTAACCTCTGTGGTCATTAAAGAAGTAAGTCTGGCACGTTGTAAAGAAAACATGAAGAAACAATACGATTGAAATTAGAATCTCTATTCTCTTATATACAAGGTGTTCTTTTGCATCCTCGTCAAATTCAAGGAGGTGACTATGCTAATGATTCTCGTCCCGAATCAATAATAAAATGGGTAGGTAATTTTTGTTTTTTTTTTCTTATTTACGAAAACCGGTAAGTGTGAACCATCCGTGTTTTAAACGCGGCCAGTCTGATTCTCGCACTATAACCGCGCTTTCGTACATACAAACAATCTCAAACATTTATTCGATCATTTCTTCAAAATCAAAAAATCAAAATCAAAAAATCAAAATCAAAAAATCAAAATCAAAAAATCAAAATCAAAAAATCAAAATCAAAATATTTTTATTTCACATAGGCCTACATGGGCACTTGTAAAACGTCGACAAAAAGGTGCTCGGTTCGGGTTGGTCGTTTCTTAAGGAGAAGAACCGGCAAGAAACTCCATGGTTACTCTTTTAAAATCATTTGGCTTTACAATTTTTCTATGTTACAGCATTGGTACTTAAGTATGAGTGGACATCGTAGGCCCGACAATAAGTCGTTGCTTACTACAAAACGTAGAACAAGATAAAAAGTTACCAAGGATCTAGGAATCTATAAGGCCTACAATGTCCATACATTTACAAACAATCGGTAACTAAGAAAAAGAGTCTATACAAAAAAAAACAAAAAAAAGAGAAGAAGAAGATATTGCAAAAAGGCTAGATTAAACAAGTGACACAAATGTTGTCATCCGTGCTGTAACTATTCTAAACAAAATGGTGTAATGATTAAGAAAATATTGTAAAACATCTGATTAAAAATAATGGAAAAAAGTAAACAAAAAAAAAAAAAAACAAAATAAAAATAAGATTGAGAATAGTTAGAGACATCCACACATTTGTGCCGTTTTATGAGCTACCAGGGAAGCCGCATGTGCGTAGGGGCTCAGGCCAAACTTCTCTATCTTCAACGTAGTCCTTAATTTTGTAATATGCTTTTTTAATTAGGACACGTTTGATATAATTTTTAAACTTTCCATCGGTCAGTTCTGTAACTGACTTCGGCAACTTATTATCTAAATCTTCTTCTTATTTTCTAAACCACGTAAAGGGGGTTATTCTGAAATACTGACAAACTTAAACAACCAAAAAAATCAGCGTTTATTAATAATTAACTAGGTACCGTAATTTTAATTTATTATTTAGGTCTTTTGTGCATCCTCTTCAATTTTGACGAGGTTGCAAAACAACACCTTGTATAAAAATCAATTGCTGTTCGTTAGTCTCGCTAAAACTCGAGAACGGCTGGGCCGATCTAGCTGATTTTGGTTTTAAAATGTTTGTCGTAGTCCAGGGAAGGTTTAAAAGGTGGGAAAGGTAGGGTAGGTAGGTAGCTAGGTAGGGTTGGGAAGTAGGAAAAAGTGCATTGCAACGCATGCCTGGTACAGCTAGTAAGAAATAAAAAGGGAGATTGCTAAGCGGCAAATGTGTGACAAGTATAAGTATGATTCCTTTTCAATTATTATCTGAATTTTATCGTCCAAAAGCCTTTTATTTATTACACTCAACATATTAATCGCAACATATGTCATAAATGTTACAAAAAAACGACCGAGTTATAGAGCGGAACATTGAAAATATTTAATACAAAAATTTTGATCCCGAATATTTTTGGTTTTGACACAAGGATGCTACTTGACTTGCGGAAGTATGACACTAGACAGAACGATTTGTTACTAAGTAGTAACAAGTTTCACATAACATTGAATTACGTTTTTCTTCGTCTAACAAGACGAAGAAAAACGTAATTCAATATATCGCTCGTAAATATTTGAATGTCTTTCCTTTCTGATTTTATCTTCACGCGGTTTTCAAAACAGTTATTTAAAAAAAAACCGAAGAACATATGCGATGGGGACGGCTTTACCACGGTGGAGAGAAAGAAGAGGAAGCATTCGTATCGCAACCAGTGTGGGAGGGCATAGGCAGGATCTAACACGCTGCTACGTCCTGCAGTACCGACGACGCAGCTGTACGTGTCCCGTTTGCACCACTCTACGAAGACTGAGGTCATCATAGAGTACATACGGGTGAAGTCCAACTGGACCTCGAGGGTGGAGAAACTGGAGGCGCGCTATAACACCAATTACAAGGAAGAGTTTTGGTCGAAAGGTGTGCTGAATCGGCGTTTCCGCGGCCAGATACGTGATCTCGCAGCGTAACACGACACCGTCACATTGTGTGCAGTAGTTATTTTTGTATAAAGTATTTATTAGTTTATAGTTATTGTTTTTATACTTAGATATGTATTGTGAATTTGTGATTTATAGGCCCTAGTTGCCTGAAATAAAAGATATTGTATTGTAAAAAACGAAGATTGAACTCTACGTTGATAAGGAAATCTCGATGTTTTATAAACTCACAATTACAACAACCGGGCAAAGTTGGGGCGGATCGTAAGTGTTTAATAAATTGAAAGGATATAGGAAATCTAATTCTTAATAGGTACCTACATTAACTGTACACTATAACCGCTGAAACACATTAGCACATTCAATAGTTTCTTGTAAATCTTGTCATGTTTACACGTTATAGTATTTTTATCAGTGTCAACGTTTTGAGATTTAGTAAAATTTTTATCTTGTTACACAGTTTGAGTTAGCTTCATTTTTCGTTACTTTTTCTAGAATATGGTTACCTGTCCAACTTTCGACGTAAAAACCAGTATTCATAGTTCCAGCATTCACGATGGCACGGTTGCGCAGTGGCTGAGCGATAGACTACTGTGCTGCGTGTCGCGGATTTGATCCCCGCACGGTTCAAATATTTGTATGGCCTACAGGTTGTTTGTTCCGGGTCTGGCTGTTTGTGTATGTGAGTTTAAATGTTTGAACGGTTAAAAAAAAAATTTACTGGAACCCCGTACTATTTTGACGGCACCCTTTCAAAGAAAAATAGAGATCCTCAAAGCTTATTTTCTTGTTGAAACGTCTTCAATTCAACACAAAGTATTTTTCGTAATCCGATATGCCATTTACGACATTTGATTCCTAAGAATTTTGCCTAATCTGACAGGAGACATTTAAATCTCGAACACAAGAAAAAGAAAAACAAAACGTAACCACGAAATCATTTCCAGCACAAGAGTTTCTAACTTTTTCCGTTGACGCATTTAACTTAATGTGGAAACAGAAAAACCTCTTTAACGCTCGGAGCCGCGCGAATAGATTTTTGAATTGCTGCAAAATTGTCTAGAGTGTTATCAACTTATCATATCGCGAGAGTTCTTCCATTAGTGTAAAAAGCCTTCTCCTTGCTGTCGTACGCTTGATTAGACATCGCTTTCCCCGCTTTGGCGGAACGTAAGTATATTTTAAAATGAATGCAATCAGGAGTATTAGGTGCCTTCACATTTTGATACATATTTTATGACATTTGAGAGTTTTACTTAAGAAATCGAATTGAAAATGAAGAATGTTTTGGAGAAACGGCTGTTTGTTTATCTTACCTAAATATTTAGGTACTTCTACTATTTAACATGTCTCTTGGGGATAGAGGCCTAGCTCATTAAGGACTATTTAATCTACTTCCAGTCATTAGCGATAAGATAGGTATCTTATCGCTTTTACCGGTATATTAGTTAGTTTTTATACAGAAATGCTATTATTCATTAAGTGATTTTTTAATGATCCTATGTGTAACATCCCAACAGTTTAATATTGACATTATTTCATATATAGGGTGACAGGTATTAAGGGACACGTGATTGTACACAACAGCCGAGTGAAATTCGCGCGCGGGCCTGTTACCTTTCAGCTGTTAGCCGCGTGGCGCAGTTCTGTCTCATTACTATTGTACCGTGCAACAGCGAGTAGACAGAGCACCCGCACGGCTCGCAACCCCGAATTTCATATGGCTGTTGTGTTTACGTGATAAAAATGGATCAGTATTAAAAAACAATGTTTCTTTGGGAAAGTTGTTTTAGTATTATATATTATACTAGCTGTCCCGCGCAACTTCGTCTGCGTCACATTTTCCCCGTTTTCGCAACATTTTTCATTGCTGCTCCGCTCCTCAATAGGAGCGGAGCATATATCATATATATAGGCTATATATATATATATATAGGCTATATATCATAACGCTACGGCCAATGCCGTAGCGTTATGATATATAGCCTATGTCCTTCCCCAGGTTGAAATCTATCTTCTTGCCAAATTTCATTAAGATCCGATCAGCCGTTTAGTCGTGAAAAGGTAACAAACAAACAAACAAACAAACATACAAACAAACAAACAGAGTGACATTCGCATTTATAATATTAGTATGGAAGTATGGATTATTGTATACTAGCAAACCTAGCACAAAAGCATATAGGGTAACTACCCTATATGCTTTTGTGCTAGGTGTGCTAAAACAATACTAGTATTGTAATTATTTTTACACCTGTTATTGATACTCCCAATATTTGTAAAATTTTGCATGCCTGAACTCAGGCAGAATGTATCCGGCTCACTGTATGCAATAGGAACTTCATTGTACAATACCTACATTATGTGCGAATAAATGATTTGATTAGTCTAAAGACTGCCACGTTGGTTTAGTGGTCGCATGCCCAACTGCTGAGCATGAGGTCCTGGTTTCGATTCCCAGGTTCGGCAAAATATTATTGGGTTTTAACCATCAGTAAGTTCTCATTAGCAGCCTCGGAGTCTAGTGCCTGGTTGATGACAATAGACTCACTCACCCCCTATTAAATGAGGCTTAAACATAACTAGCGAAATGTGGGTCTACTAATGGGTACACATCTGCCTACTCTTGCTCTGCCTCTGGGGATTATGTACAGGCGTGATGTTATGTCTTAGTTAGTATTTTGTTTTGAAGAAAAAAAACCGGACAAATGCGAGTCGGACTCGACACCGAGGGATCCGTTCAAATTCACTTTTGTTCTGCGCGTCAATTAAATCATTAAAAAAAAATATTTAATACTTTTTTTTATGATTTAATTAAAAATGTGTGGTTTTCAGATTTTTTCCTGTACTTGTAAGACAATTTTACTTGCCCTATTTCATGGTTCTAGCTAGGTCAATGTAAAGTACCCATTTTGATTCCCTTGAGAGTGTCGAAATATACCGTATCTTTTTTTGCGTCAACTTAGAAGTTTGATTTTGTCACAGATTGAAGGGGCTGTAGATCTACATATACGGTTTTAATTTGATACCTCCACACGTTTCCGAGATAAAGGGTCTTGACGGACAGACAGACGCACAACAAAGTGATCCTATAAGGGTTCTGTTTTTAGGGTTCCGTAGCCAAATGTCAAAAAACGGAACCCTTATAGGTTCGTCACGTCTGTCTGTCTGTCCGTCCGTATTTCACAGCCACTTTATTCCGAAATTATTAGAACTAGTAGTTTAGTTTTGCTGTAGAATGTAGTTTGGTGCTACTTGGCCGGTTTTTTCTATTGAGGTACCTAAAAATTTACCAGACCGCTAAATTCTTCATAAATCACAACCACAATTCCTTTTCACATACAAATTCTCGCAATAAACATTTCAATCGTCCTCATAGCCTTACAAACCAAACCCTACCATAATTAAGTAATTAATCTAACATCCACCGATTACGTCAAACTTATCTTATTTATAAGGAGAATGTCTTCTAATTAAACCGGCTGTGCGGAGTAAAAAGTTGCAATTATGCAAGCTTGCCTGCCCCAGAACAGATAACTGGCAATTTAGCCGAGATTATGTCTTAATGTTTACTGGACTACCGCCGTGGTTACGATGACCAAGAGGTGGTAAGATGGTGGATATTTTATTGTTTTTGGTTCTACAAGGAAACGATGGATGGACTGTGTGAAGGATGATATGTAAAGAAATGAGGTGTCTGGTGAGATGACAACTATTAGAGAAGTATGAAAGAAGAATGCCATAGCCAGGAGAATAATGACGATGCTTTTGTTCTGCAAGATAGTGTTGTTTATGTTGGCATTTTTCAGGGTATTTTTTTGTCGTGTTTGTTTATCTAATGCATAATTATTTTTAGTTTTTGAATTTGACCATTTAACAAATTCGAGAATATTTAGATTCAACCTAAATGACAATATTTTTTGTTTTAATTCATGGGCTTCGAAATTAGAAAAACTAGGAGCCATTTCTGTTAAAATCTATTTTTTTCTGATAAAAACGGTTCCACCTTAAATAATATACATACTTTGAATAAACATTCCCACCCTTCCCCAAAAATATTGCCCCTCTAAAATCTGAAATCCCAATAAACTGAAAAACTTTTTATCCTGCTCCACCGCAGCACCTGGCCACACTGGTGTACAATCTAACTTCCAATTTACTGTATAATCCACAGGACGAGTTTATCATTTACGACCACCGGTGTGCACTATTTGTGCTGCACTATTTATTATTCTTCGGATAACTTTGTACGGTAGACGGTACGTATTGAATACACTTCCTTAAGTTTGAAGAGCTTGCAAAATTGCGAGGCTGGATGTTGCCAGCGTTTATTTTGTTTTGTACAGTTAATTTCTAACGTGTGGATATTAGTCAGTGTTAGTTTTTTTCCCCTTACCCTACAAGGTGTTGTTTTGCATCCTCGTCAAATTCAAGGAGGTAACTATGCTAATGATTCTCGATCCGAATCAATAATAAAATGGGTAGGTAATTTTTATTTTTTTTACTTTTTACGGAAATCGGTAAGTGTGAACCACCCGTGTTTTAAACGCGGCCCGTCTGATCCTCGCCTTATTAACCTCGCCTACACACATACAATAAATCTCAAACGTTTATTCGATAATTTCTTATTCCCTAAACCACGTAATGGGGAACCAGAAATACTAACAAACTTAAACAACAACAAAAAAACTGTGTTTTTTTATAATTAACTAGTAATTTATATTGATTATGCATGTCTATTGTGACAATATCCTGAATTTTGACGAGGATGCAAAACAACACCTTGTATATTATAGTATCCCATAGCCTTTCAATCGGCTTTTCACTGCGCTTTAGTTTTAGTTAGTCGTTTAAAAATGATTATAAATGTAAAAAAAAAATCTTCAGTTTAGTGCTTGTTCATGTATTTAGTGGCCATAATAGCCTACTTGAAAACATACTTTTACTTTTACGTAACTTTAATTGATAATTTATCTCTTTTGTGACAACCTCCTGAATTTTGACGAGGATGCAAAACAACACCTTGTAATTCCATTAAGTTTCATGAGGTTGCAAGCTTGCGGGTTTATTTTGTTTAAAAGAAATTATTATCAGTGAAATTGTATAGTGTTTAAGTGAATTTAAAAAAAAAACGGTTAGAGCTTCTTGTGAACAAAATAAAATTATAAAAAAGTTGGTACCCATTGAGGTACCTACTTATATGTACCTACTGTTTTGATCTTGCAGGCTTGATTTAACTTCAATTCATTGGTGCTACCACTGAATTATAGTGCAAGAACTTCGATATTAACCCTTACTGCTATGACACAAAAGCATTGTCATACATAACACATTGTAGTTTTCACAGAAGCTAGCAATAAAAATCCGTCAATACCTCGACCCCAGCAGGATCAGGTATATTGTGAGATATATTCCCTATTCGATTGTGAAATCCGTTGCATGTTACAAAGGCAACCAATTTTCTACTGATCCTCTGTAAATGATCCCCTATAAAACCAAACGCAGCCAGTCCCCTGAGGAACCCTAAAAAATCGAATTCGGAGCCACATTGTGCGCAGTGCATACGCTAAGTATATAAAGAACCGAACACACTGAAAACAAATCGCTACGATTTCAGCTAACGATGAAATTTCAAATAAAATTTGAGATTTGAAAAGTTTCCGTTGCATTTCACTGAAGAGAAGGTCGTAAAGTTTTTACGACCAATTTCAATTGGATATTTGAAAAGTTTATTAAGTGCCTTCCAAATAGGTTCGCAATAAAGCGATTGTATTATGTCCGTACGTTTTATTATGTCTGTAGTTATTTGTCTACTTCATATTTTTGAAGTATCACTTTATGATATGCATAACTCTATTTGGCTTTGATAGTCTGTTATTTTTAAACGGATAGTCTGAACATCGAAAAGAAAATCCAGCAGCATTAAGCGACCGCTCGCTGGTATGTGTAAACACTCTAACCACGGTCTACATCGGCCATATAAGGCGACAAACGGTCGACACGGCGAGTTCTCGCGACAAAGTGAGAAAAATATGGTTGTTCAATATTTATAGGATTTTTATTTCCGTCGTTTAGCCTCAGATACACGTCGGCAGACGGTGGTAGGGGACAATGTGTGAGGACTTAGCACTACTGGATGTGGTAAGGTGCCGTGTCTGGAATATTGTGGCGTGTGGATTTGGGCTTTTCTTGGGAGTCGCATGACTGAGGGTAAGGGGTTAAGGAACAGAGTTTATTGACCTTTGGAGAGAACTATGGTATAAAATTGTAACTCAAATATCGACAAATGTGCGATTTTCTCAACACTGTGTTTTGCCTGCGTTGTGATTTTAGCCGGTAACTTGCTTTTAGTAGTTAGATGATTTAATACTTCTGCTGCGAAACGACTTTTTTTCCGGGGTCAAAAATCATGTTCTACGGCATGACTCAATGTAACGCATTCAAAACATTGTGCTGATGGATGCATTGAATAGTACTATAACATAAAAACTTGTATTTAAAAATAAACTTGTAAAAAAAGTTAGAACTTTGAGTCCCAATATCTCCGTAACTAGAAGACTTCCCAGGTATGGTCCAAAAAAAATTGCAACGATGGGGAGAACAAGTATACCTTTCGGCTTTATTAAGGGTATTTCAACACCCATTATAGTGGAGTACAAACTGTATTGATAAACCTTAGGTGTAACAAAAGCCGGAGAGTTTTAGCATACTAAAGAAGAGCTACCGTCCCGTAACCAATCTTTTGATTCCCACATGGAGCTACAGGCTGCTACTCACCCTCAAGCTTCACATGACCATCATAATCCTCATCTGCTTAGCCTTTTCCCAAACTATCTTGGGGTCGGGTTCCAGTCTAACCGGATGCAGCTGAGTAGCAGTATTTTACATGAAGCGACTGCCTGTCAATAGTCTGACCTCCACAACCCAGTAACTGGTTAATACGATACCCCTTTGGATGTCAGACTTTCGGCTTCTGACTATTCGTAACGACTGTCTAAGATCTACAAATTACAACCGGGATCAACGACTTAAAGTGCTTTCTGTGGCACGGAGGAAACTCGGTATGTAATTATGGTCACCCATCCACGGACCAACCTCGGCAAGCACGGCTTAACCTTAAAGATCGACCCGCGCGGCAGTTATTATTTAGCCACGAGGTCCTCTAAGCTTCCAAGCTTCAAATTACCGTCACAGATTAAAAGCGATGAGCCTCCCACAAACAGCCTATTTTTTATCCGAATCCACATTCTCTTCCAGTACCCCTTAGAATATCTCATGTGCGTTGTTTTTCTTGGCTGTTGCATTCATTTGGGCGGGCTTAGGCGGATACATAATGCATACGACCACGGGGGGGTCATCAGTATTCCGCGACAGTAGTTGCTCTGACGATGTCCAACCTCGACGACTTGTGTTACCGATGTTTGATTTAAGTTTAAATTACTTTAGCTTTTATTGAGTTTTGTGTTGGATTTTTCCAGTTTTAGCCGGTGATATCACAGAACAACATCTGCCTATCCTTTTCTCAACTATGTTTTGGTCGGCTCCCAGTCTAACCAGCATGCAGTAGCTGAATATCAGTATTTTACATGGAGCGACTGGTTATCTGACCTCCACAACCCAGTTATTATTGGATAATACGATACCCTTTGGTAAGACTGGTGTTCAGACTTTCGGGCCACTGACTACTTGACGACTGTCAAAGATCTACAATTGACAGCCGGGACCGAGGGCTTTCCAAGGCACGGAGGAAACGGCATGCAATGGGTGGTCAACCATCCATGGACCAACCAAGGCAAACGCGGCTTTACCTGAAGATCGATCCGGGTGGCTGTTATTTTTTTTGCAGCACGATCTGCTGAGGATGTCACAAATCGTTGCTATACATTTGTTTAAATAAGGTTGGAGAGTGTTTGTCCGTCGACACCTTGGTTGAGCGTGTGTGTGACCGCAGAGGCGTGAAACCTAATCACGTTTGACATTCAGTATGTTAAATCTTGTTCTACAACTAAAGCTGTATTACCTATCATGGCAGGTATAAGTGGAATTGCCAACTTGCATTGAATAAGAAGCTTGTGACCAGCCAAAGGACAGTTATAATATTCAACTTATAAATACTCGTAGACCATGAGTTTACAAGGGTTGTGCTAAATAAAAACAACATTATGTACTTACAGGTCAAACCAAGGACACATTTACAAGACCACATTTCTATTTCCATACAGCACTCAACTAAATGACATAAAACAATCCCGAGTACAATAAAGACATAAAGAAAATAAAATAAAAACCTTCCATTTTTCCATATATTGCTGTAAAACGAGGTCTTAATTAATTAATGCAGATTATGTCCAATTCTGAGGGCAGTGCCGTATGTCAACGTGATAAGTTAATTCTTGCTGACGAATAGCGGCCATTTTGTTGGTAGACTAGCGAAGGTCCTAACAGTAGATATGGAAGGTGCGTGTTACGATGCGAACATTATACAGGTTATAAATTAACGGTTGGTGTAAAGTATGGGGGTTTGTGACTTCTGCAGTATTGTCAGTTTTGTTTTATGTGAACAGAATGTTGGATTGAGGATCGGTAGATGAATTGGAGTGAACTTAATGCGGAAGTTAAAGAACCAATATATATTGAAACGTGGGAGAGTCATGTAATGAACTGAGTCGACTGATTCATTAAAAGAGTTCTGGATCCAAAACGAAAATCATAGCGGCAAACAATTGACATACGCTTTGTCAACCGGCCTGTACCGCATCATGTCGAATCAGACCGATCCAAAAAAATCTCACTGCTCTGCAAAAACGATCGAAACAATTGCTACTAAAGTCTGTCTAAAGATTCAAAACTTTATCCAGCAAACCAGTTCTAAACTCGTTCTAAACCATTCCAACTCCACTGCATTACCTAATACCTACTAAAAACAACCTCCACTTAAAGACAGCTTCATAATAAAAGAAATGTTTCGTTCAAGAAACAATATTCGCAGGAAAACCGTCAGCTGGTTATTTTCACTTAAACTTCTAAAACTCGTATCCTATACTAGGTTCTATTTTAGTTTATCCGTAAAAAGAGCTTGCAAATCCTTGTAGCGAACTAGTGTTGGCGAAATAGTCGGGAGTATGTGATCGCTTAGTCGAAACTTCCCCTTTTAGAGTGACGGATTTTTGTAGCGAACGATAAATTTTTGGAAGGTTTTTTTTTGGCTCAGTTTTTTTTAGCTAGTATCGAAATTTCGGACAAATCTTTTAGAAATTGTAGTCAGCTGGGGATCACACTGCGAAAATAATTTTTGAATGTTTTATTTTTTACAACTTAGTTTACTCCTGTGTACCGACCTCCTGTGCACCCTGCAAACGACTCCAACTAATGAAAATAGTGGTTGAATGTCAAAGAAACAACAGCCATTTTGATATCCTAGCTGAAACTGTAAACATCGTACTAAGAACGCTTCTTATCGTAATTATCAACAATCTTTATTCACGTGGTGCCACTCAAATCTATACTCTTTAAGTTATCACGTTCTACTTAGCAGTTCTCAACATAACGCTCTATTTTCAAAGCTGAAAATATCCAACCACAATATCGAATAGCAGCATAAAATTAATGAAAGCTCTGAGAATAGACACCCCTGTTCCCAAAGGAGTCCACTTCCATACCGTTCGCTATTTACTGCCTTCGTCTCGCAAATCAATATTGCATGTCGCAGATGCATCGATCCTTGAAAATGTTTATACCAAACAAAATTGTCGTCGACTTGTCGACTATTTTGTGGGCTATTTATAAACTTTTACGGAAGTTTATAGGAAGTGAAGTTAGCAATAAAGAATGTAGATTTCGAAGTTGAATTGTAAGTCTGTAGCACTACCGTGGCAACTTACTGGGAAATGTAAAGAAATATGTGGAAAATGATTTTGTTACCGCAGATGAGCTAGCTTGATTTATAAGTTAAAAACTAGTTGTTTCTACAAACGCTTTTAAAATTAAACTACAAGAGAAAGGTGACAGCATCGCTCAAACTTATCTAGATAACAGAGAAAGGTAGACGTAGAGAACATTCTCATCCCGTTTTGGAGATCTTTTCGCTCTGATAAGAGAAAAACCTTTGCAAAACAAAAAGATCAAGGTAATATCCCGTTTATTTCCCCCTTACGTAACGTGTGCACATAAAACAATGGCACAACACGTAAATGATAGTGTAAACGTTGGTTATTTTGACGAGGAGTCGACGGAGGCCTGTCGAAGGCGTGCCACGAGCGCGGAGGCGGAATAAATAAGTTGTACACACTTTGACTATTGATCTGTGTATGCGCTTGGTGACGTAGTACAATGTGTGTGTACTGTGGTGGAAAGCTTTTCTTGTGTATTGCAACTGTGTAAAGTCAGCAGTGGGTAAGCCAAGTCAGTTGCCAAGAATTTTTAGTTCTAGGACATGGCGGTTTCCTCACGATGTTTTCCTTTACCGTTTTTGAGGGCAGCGGTGATGAAATAAATTACACAAAGTAGTGCGCCTGCCCGGGTTCGAACCCACAGCTTACTGTTCGTAAGTCGAGGCCGCCACCACTGGGCCACCGCTGATCTCTAAAGAATCTAGTGCAAAAAATTGCAAAATCACTTAGAAAGTGTTTCATATTTCTACAGCGACTTTTGACAGGAATGTCATAAGCTCTTCGGTAGGTTATGTCAGTCTCATGTTACCACCCACTTTAAGTTTGCAGTTCAAGGCGGCGCCTGCTTTTCACGAAAAAATGCATGAATAATATGTCAAAATTGGTACATTTATTATACTTCTAGTTTTTCACCTGCACTGAATATAAGTTAATTGAAGTGTAAAGTCGTTATCGCCGATAGAATATCACTTATTCTAGGGTCAAATAACACGTCAGAGTGATGTGTTTGACTGACTGCTGATGCCTATTAAGTTTCATCAAACATTTTAATAATCCCTATAACCAACTTCTCCAGTATTTTATACATATTTTCCCAACAACTATAATAACAAACTACACTGTAATTACTAGCCTACACATACCCAGCCAGTCAAAACAATTAGCAAGTCTCCTTACAAATGGAAACTAAACACCAAGAGTTGTGTTATCGTTCGTCGAAGTGTCTAGACTTGTGAAACTTTGAAGAGTAAATTCTCGTCGTCTTCGTCTGAGTGTAACAGAAACCGATGCCGGCCTCAGCACTTATCGAGATGCGCTTAGTGTCTGTTCTCATTGTGTGGATGCATTTCTTTTACTTCTTTTCCCCTTGAGCGGGTGCGACGTATACGTGAATCAGCGGTTGTGCCGACGAAAAATTATTAGTGCCCCTTTTTACGGATGGGAATTCTTCAAATGACTCCTCCCACTCTTGGCGGAGTGGAAGGGAGTGTCAAACTTGTACTGACTAAAACCCATCCATGTTCCTTATTAGCCCTTTGTGTTCCAGGGGCACGGTATCTCTTTCGAACAGTCCCGCAGCCCTGGCCCATCGGCCCTCTCGTGCGCTTTCCGATTTGCAGACATCTCCTTGAGCGTTGAACACGAACGGGCCGTCGACACGGCCTGTCGTCAATTTTAGTTCCTCAAAGTCGATTCTTTTCCCTGCTTTAAGACACTTGGTAGTTCTTAAAATAACCCGTTACTCAATGAACAGTGAAAATAAATTGTTGGTCAGAGAAGGCAAATGTTAAGGAAAGGTGGAAAGCCATGCCTTTGCACAGCAGTGGGACAGAGCAGGCTGACATAAAAAAATGGTACGTATTTCATCGTTCTGTGCATTTAATATGTAATGTGTCTTCATATTCTTGCCTTTGTGGAAGAGAAAATAAAAGTTTATTATTATTATTATTATTCGGCAAAAGATACCGTGCCTGAAAAAACAAGGGGCACACTCTAAAATCGCACCAAAACGGATTCCGATAAAAGTACGATAAGGGCTGCTCAGTGGTATTCATTTATACGTGTGCATTACATACATACAAGGCGTACACTCGAGTGCAGCTTATTCAGGATTATACCGTCCAGTCTGGAGTATTATTAATGTATAGGTGCATGTATATATTGATCAGACTTCTGATCATGTTTTGGTTGAGCTTTGAAATTACATTGGAACTGATGTTGTGTGAGACTCCGGTGTGTAAGTGAAACTCTTGCTCACTGCACATTTCCTGGAAATGATGCCACTATGAAGCATGCGGTTATTTTAGTGTACTCAAGGCGAACTATCAAGTAAAAAAACCGGCCAAGTACGAGTCGAACTCGCGCACGAAGGGTTCCGTACTATTATTTATAAAAACGAGCAAAAACATCACTTTTTTGTATGAGCCCCCTTAAATATTTATTTTATTCTGTTTTTAGTATTTGTTGTTATAGCATCAACAGAAATACATAATCTGTAGATTTCAACTGGCTACCTATCACGGTTCATGAGATACAGCCTGGTGACAGACGGACGGACGGACGGACGGACAGCGAAGTCTCAGTAATAGGGTCCCGTTTGACCCTTTGGGTACGGAACCCTAAAAATATACAGTTATTGAAGATCTCTCAATGTACAGGAAATCAAACGAGGCGATGTTGTACTGGAAGTGTTTAACTTGATATGTCACGGTGTGTACTAGCAACAATGATGTTTTAATCAAGGTTGATTTAAATTGGCTATCGAAATGTAGCCCCACACGTACTGATGGGTATCGAAATGTAAACATGTTTTTTTTTGTAGGTGTAGTTCAAAGGAGCTCTTGGCTAATCAATAACAGCCGCACGGGTCGATCTCTAAGGTTAAGCCGTGCTTGCCGAGGTTGGTCCGTGGATGGGTGACCATAATTAGATACCGAGTTTCCTCCATGCCTCGGAAAGCACGTTAAGCCGTTGGTCGCGGCTGTCATTTGTAGATATTTGACAGTCGTTACGAGTAGTCAGAAACCGAAAGTCTGACACTACCGAGGGGTATCGTATTACGCAGTTACTGGGTTGTGGAGATCAGATAGAAAGTAGCTTCATGTAAAATACTGGTACTCAGCTGCATCCGGTTAGACTGGAAGCCGACCCCAAGATAGTTTGGGAAAAGGCAAGGTAGATAATGATGATGATGTAGAAGTAGAACGACAGGTGTAGTTGCTTGAACTAATAGTTTAGGAAATCAGTTATCTTTTTAGTTTTATCGTGTGTTTATATCAACTACGTTCGTCGTCGAGAGTACACTACGTGCTGATTTCTCTACATAGTATGAAACAAAATGGCTTCCCGCCGTCTACGCGTATGTACCTACGCAACGGACTTTGATGGGGTTTTCATCAATAGACAGAACGATTCAAGAGGCAGGTTTATTTGTATAGTACATGCATATTATAGTGTGTATACATAGCACCCGTGCGAAACCGGGGCGGGCTAGTAAATTATATAATCAAATCGTGTTTTTTTTTTCATTTTTAGACTTAGAGTTTCGCTAGCTAGTTAACTTGACGCTGTATATTCATTACTTGTAAGTATACCACAATCCATAGACTTGTTTGAATATAAATCCTCATTTCGTACTAACTCAAAGTAAAGCCACATTTACGATATTACACGTGTTTTACGTAATTAGAAATACATTTTAAGGTGGAAGTTTAATCGCACTTTTCCATACATTTTTGTTTCTTGAAAATCTCGATACTTATATGCTTTTTGTAGAAGTAATGAAACAATATGATGTTATTACGAATTAGTGTTGTCGCAAAACCCTTCAAACATAAAGAAATAACAAGGTTTATAGGATTTCCAGGGCCGAAAAAAAAACGAAAAATCTTTGCTAGTGTGCGTGCTTGGAGTCACACCATCTACCGGATATCTAAAGAACTTCTAAAGAACAATCGAGCCCCTTGCATAACAAAACTCGAAATAATTATCTGTTGATACTAGATGGCGTGGCGTTGTCATTGTAAGTTGGTGCCAGTAATAAGTGCGTGGACTCGCGAATATTTCACATTTCATTCGTCAAACAAGTAGGTAGGTAGGTACTGGCTGCGACGTTTTTGTTTGGGTGAATTAGATTTATCATTTTTTAAGAATGAAGTTAAACATTCTTAAATTATGTCATGATGTTCAAACCTAAGTTTGAAAGTACCTATTAGGGATGAAATGTGTAATTCGGAGTTGGTTCTAATTTTACTGTGTGATAGGTAAAACTTATTAGTTATTAACAAGTAGGTATTCAGACATAATTCGTTATGAAGCCACAGCCTGCAGCACAAAGCTTATCTTACTAAACTTTAATTTTGTACGTGCACTTTTCGTGGTATATGTAATAAACTAATAATGTACTTACATTTTATAACACTAGCTTATGCCCGCGGCGTCGCCCGCGTGGATTTCGATAATTGTCCCACGGGAACATATTATCGGGATAAATAGTATCCTATGTGTTAATCCAGGTTACAAACTACCCGTGTGCCAAATTTCATCCAAATCCATTCAGTAGTTTTTGCGTGAAAGAGTAACAGACATCCATCCATCCATCCATCCTCACAAACTTTCGCATTTATAATACCTATTAGTAGGATTACATTCATTCATCACACTATTTACATTCATGAATGTAGGTACTACCTAATAAAACATACACGACGCGGTCAAGGTCACGTTGAAACGCCGTAGTTCTATCTATCTATATAAATAAAAATCAATTGCTGTTCGTTAGTCTCGCTAAAACTCGAGAACGGCTGGGCCGATTTAGCTGAATTTGGTTTTAAAATGTTTGTCGTAGTCCAGGGAAGGTTTAAAAGGAAAGATAGGGTAGGTAGGTAGGTAGGTAGCGTAGGGTAGGTAGGGTAGATAGGTAGGTAGGTAGGGTAGTAGGGTATGGTAGGTAGGGTAGGGTAGGGTATGGTGGGTAGGTAGATAGGGTAGGTAAAAAGTGCATTGCAACGCATGCCGGGGACAGCTAGTCGATCTATATATCCATACTAATATTATAAATGCGAAAGTCACTCTGTTTGTTTGTATTTCTGTTTGTTACTTTTTCACGATTAAACGGCGAATCTGATCCTAATGAAATTTGGCAAGAAGATAGATTTCAACCTGGGGAAGGACGTATGCTATATATCATCACGCTACGATCAATCGGAGCGGAGCAGTAATGAAAAATGTTGCGAAAACGGGGAACATGTGACGCAGATGAAGTTACGCGGGACAGCTAGTCTATATATATATATATATATATCTAAAAATGAATCCCTATTTCCCTTGGTCACGGCATCACGCGTGAACGGCTGGATAGATTTCGATAATTGTTTTTTTGTTTTGTATGTTACTGACAGGAGAAGGTTCTCTTAGGTAGGTAGGTAGTAGGTAGGTAGTAGGTAGGTAGTAGGTAGGTAGTAGGTAGGTAGTAGGTAGGTAGTAGGTAGGTAGTAGGTAGGTAGTAGGTAGGTAGTAGGTAGGTAGTAGGTAGGTAGTAGGTAGGTAGTAGGTAGGTAGTAGGTAGGTAGTAGGTAGGTAGTAGGTAGGTAGTAGGTAGGTAGTAGGTAGGTAGTAGGTAGGTAGTAGGTAGGTAGTAGGTAGGTAGTAGGTAGGTAGTAGGTAGGTAGTAGGTAGGTAGTAGGTAGGTAGTAGGTAGGTAGTAGGTAGGTAGTAGGTAGGTAGTAGGTAGGTAGTAGGTAGGTAGTAGGTAGGTAGTAAATTTAGGGATTTCTGAAAGAATTGTAGATTTTGGCACAATCTCTTAAAACCTATGTCAGTAGTACTGACCCTAACAGGTAGGTGTAGGTGTTCTGACTCAGTACACACCGAGACGCGACGCTGCGCGCACACTTATAGAGAGAAGATACACATTTCGTTGTGAGAAAACGTTGCGCCACGCAGCGCTGCGCCACGTGACGCCTGTAAAGAAATGTGTATCCTTTCGTGTAGAAAATAAAGTTAAATTTTGAATCGCTTTTTAAAATGTGCGCGCAGTGTCGCGTCTCGGTGTGAGCTGACCCTTAGTGTTCCAAGGCTTTGTATATAAAGTGAAGATTAGAACTAAAAAGCTTTCAAGCTAGTGGAAGTTTATCTTTGAAATCTTGGTGATTTGTTGGTCAGTGGGTCGTCTAAGGGGCAGATTTTTAGGAGTTGAAGTATACGCTTAGGGGCACTATGCGCAGCAAAGAAAACAAAAAAATAAAATTTTCGGCAAAAAAATTTTTTGGGACTTAGTGGATTTTCCAAAAAAAAAAAATAGGAAATTTGAAAAAAAAATGGCAGTTTCGGGTTAACCTTGGCCATAAAAACCATTTAGGTTCTGCGAAGTATGGACCCAAGAGGCACCGTTTCCGAATTATGGGCCTCCGAATTTTATTTAATTTTTATAAAACTATCTACATTTCCAAAATGGTAGCTCAAAAGAAAATATTTTCTGGAAAGAAACTGTTGCTCTAGTAGAAAACTATGAGATGGTGTAAAAAAATCCGAGAAATATTGAGAAAAAAGAAAAAATTGAAAAAAATATTCTGTGTCGGTCGATCTTTTAGCTTGAGTATCGTTAGGGGCAAAGACACAAATTTTCGGAAAAAAAAAAAACTAACAGATTTCGTCCGTTTTTCTTGCAGAAGCCTATTACCCTTGTCCATAGAAACTATTTAGGTTCAGAGAGGCATGGCCCTCCGACGCACCGTTTCCGAGTTAGGAGTTTTTTAATTTTTTTCTTGTTTTTACAAAACGCTCTATATTTCCAAAATGGTAGCTCAGATGAAAATCTTTTCTGGCAAGAAACTGTTGCTGTAGTAGAAAACTATGAGATGGTGTACGAAAAACCAAAAAAAAATGCATTTTTTTATAAGTCCTCGCGCCATAGCGCCCATACTCCAAACGATTTTGTTCTTTGATCTTGAATCAGTTTGTAAATATCTATCACATAATTTATTTATTTATTTATTATTTATTAAAACTTTATGCACAAGTATAAAAACACTGTACAAAGGCGGACTTAATGCCTTAGGCATTTTTTACCAGTCTACCTTAGGGTGATGCAGAGAGAAAACATAGTAGGTGCAGCATAACAAATGGTAAGAGAACATTTACAAATAAAATATAACGATACATACATAAATACATACATATATATGTACAATAAGTAAAGAGAGAGACAAACTAACAACAATTTAATTAAGAGATGAATCTGCCAGCTTCTTAAGTAAGTCTTGGCGAGCTTTAACTTTAAATGTGAACCGCCTGTTGGCCAACCTGATGTTCAGAGGGAGCGCATTCCAAAGGAAGACAGCCTGGACAAAGAAAGACGACTTGAGAAAAGAGAGCGGTGAGAAGGACAACGTAGAAGACGATTATTGGAGGAACGAAGATTCTTACTGTGCGCAGAGCATAAATATTGAAAATAAGTAGTCACATAAGACGGAGAAGTAGGCTTATTAAGAAGAGAAAATAGGGTAGTCAAAGCTCTCAACGCTCTGCGTTGTCGGATGGGCAACCATTTTAAAAGTGACCGATGTGCGGAGACGTGATCATACTTACGAAGATTAAATACGAATCGAATGCAGTTACTAAGAAGTCGGTAGCATACATAGTCAATTATGGGGAAGATTAGGGACTGTACAAGCATTACCTATAGGTGTGATGGGAGAATATTTTTTAGCCGATAGAGCGACCGCAATGTTCCGGTGACTTTCTTGCTCACAATCGCGACCTGCTTACGCCAGTCAAGGCAAGTGTCAACATGCAAACCCAGATCTTTGACGTCAGAGCTAAACGGAATAACCGTGCCGTCAAAGGTAACCGGTGGCACCGTTAAGCCATTCAGCCTTCTCAGGCTATGGGGGACTCCCTATAATAATAGCCTGGCACTTGGTTGGGTTAACCGCCACCCCGAAACGATCAGACCAGTTTTTGACAAAACGTAAATCCCGGTTTAGCTCCTCGATCGCACTGGACAAGCTGTCAACACTAGCCTGACAGTAAAGCTGTAAGTCGAAAGCGTAAAGATGATACACACACTGAAGCTCGGTAGTTATGAGATCTATAAAAATAGAGAATAAAATACCGCCTTGAGGGACGCCAGCATCAAGATCACACCAGCTGGAGCTAGAGTCACCAGCAAGAACTGATTGCTGGCGCCCCCGAAGATAGGAAGAAAACCATTCCAATACCTCCGGAAAGACCATCAGATAGGAGAGGATGGATAAAAGGACTTCGTGACTGACGGTATTGAAAGCATTGGAAAAATCAATTAAGACCAAAACCGAAACTTTAGTGTCTTGCATTCCCCGCCTTATATCGTCAGTCACTTTAAGGAGGGCTGATACGGTACTATGGCCGGGCCTGAACCCGGATTGCAATGGACTGATAAGGGAGTTGTGGTAGATGAAGTGGGAAAATTGCTTGTGAACACAGGCCTCGAGTACTTTAGATAAAAAGGGAAGGATGGAAATTGGTCGAAAATGGCTGAGAAGAGTAGGGTTAGGAATTTTAGGGAGTGGCCGAACATGGGCTTTCCGCCATAGAGAAGGGAAAACACCGGAGTAAAGGGAGAAGTTAACGATATGGGAGATTGCAGGAAGGAGCTGATCAAGAGCTTTCACAATCATGTGACGACTGATGTTATCATAGCATCTGATTACAACGATTGCGAGCAGTTTTGAAAAGGGGCGTGAACGCGCGATCCCTTCGTCGCATTGCCATTAGAACTCCATTGTTCATCCATGGGGCCGGTGAGCGCTTCAACTTGACTTTCCTGACAGGAGCGTGGGTGTCATACAACTTGACTACAACCGCATTAAAAGTATTCACTTTATCATCGACTGATGTGGCTTCCTCCAGGGGCGTCCAGTCAATATTGGAAGCATGCTCGATGAGTTTTTCTGCATTCATCCGCGCAAAAGCACGCCTGTACTTGAAGGTAGGTTTGGGTTTAGGAGGTTTAAGGACATAAGACAGGAAAATAAGGTTGTTATGGGAAAAGCCAGGAGCGTCCTGTTGACCATGTGAGGCGACTAGGGAAGGATTAGATGCGAGAATCAAGTCGAGCCAAGTATCATCCCCGACAGTGTTATGATGCGTTGGTTGGAGAGGCAAGACATGCAGACTAACTGACTCGACCAGATGTAGGAGTTAACAGGATCGAGGGGAGTTGTGGGCAAGGAGATTGGTGTTGGAATCCCCCATGACGCTGTGATGTGCATACTCCGAACCTAATGATTCTAGGACCGATTCTAATTCGATGAAGTAATCAAGGGAGGGGGACAATACACAACTCCAAGAACAGTTTTAGCTCATAAAACACAAACTTCTAAAAAAAGAAATTCAGCCAAATTAGTAGTAGAGGAAGAAGTAGCAATAATTTTAAAAGAAAAATCGGCATGAAGGTAAATTGCAACACCACCCCCTCTCTTACCGATTCGATCATTCCGTAGGAGAACGAATCCTGGTAGAAAGTAAGTGGTAGACGCAAGCTCAGGTTATAGCCAGGTCTCTGAAATGTGGACGGTATGGACGTTATTGTTCGTAAAAGTATCGTAAAGCTCATTGTAGTGGCTGGGAATGCTCTGGGCATTGATGTGACAAACATTAAACAGTCGGTCAAGACTATGGTTAAAGTTTTGACGTAAAGTATCACCAAGGGTGTCTGTAATGGAACAAAAACTATCTTCAAGAGTGGCAGTAGATTTGTTAGCTGAGAAAAACGATTCATTATCGAAAATAGTGGTCATAAATACGAATAAAATATTTTTTTAAAAATATACTTGTAAAATTAAAATAACTATAAAAAAATAAAAAATAAACTACATGCTAAACAAGTAGGTACGACGGTTGCATCTCTGCACCACCCGCCAGCTAACATCATCATTTTAAAACACAGTGAACAACCAAGGAATGAAAATAAGTTACAATGAAATAGAAAAAAAAAACAAACCCAAAATAAATACAAAAGTACAGAAAAATAAAATTGTGGCATTCGGAACGCACCTTACGCCCTCAACAAACATAAAATTATCGTGAGCCGTAGACAGAGAAAACTATCTGTTTACGTCGTGAGCGTATCCGATCCTTGAAAACCCGATGTCAATGTCAAAGACAGTCATGTCATAATGGCATTAGCAATATGTTTTCAAAAAAGAAAAATAATGACAAAAACATCCTTGTTGAGGGTAAACTATTGTACGAATGTACGCAAGACATGTAACAATCCATCTCATGGTCGTGTGAGGAAGAAAGATAAAAAAAAAACAAAGTCAAGCAAAACAATGATTACGAGCCAAAACTAATCAAAGGTTATCATTACCAAACAGCAAAAGATAGCATATTGAAAGGTAAGTAAATCCTACGCAACGTAGGTATCTAATGCGTGAATTTATATATAGATAATATTTAAGAGTTTTGTTACCAAAAATTAACGATTATTTTTACTTGTTTTTCAGGCTATCTCCAGAAGTTTGCACTTTGGGATAGGTACTTCAGCAGCAACGGACTCAATTCTTCAAACGATGAGATTTTATGTTTACTTCCATCGGGGACTTTTAATTACGATGACACCGTCCTGAGTCCAGCATGACCGCATAGAAAAGTGAAGCCTCGCCTTCCCAAAGATGGATTGTCGGGTCTTGGTCAAGAATTCCTTGACGGACACAGACCTGTCTTCGCTCTCCATACCGCAGACCTGTCGTCATAGTTGAAGAATCTTACTAAAATCGCTGCGTGAGCGAGCGTGATCCACCATATGCTGGAGCTGCCCGCTGCCGGCCCGCGGCCTTTCGAATGATGATGGAAGATCAACAGCTATAATATGTTTAGTTATTATTGTGCTTCATTGGTGTAATTGCTAAGTGTGGCGTTCCAGTGTAACATATTTTAAATAAATAACTAAATAGGACTGTGGTGATGCTTGTTGGCGGCACCTAGTCTGTGGCAGACCTTTATGGAGGATGTGGTTACTGATTAAAGGCCCAGCTTCTTGTTAATTAGATCCAGGATCACTGTGCTACTGACCTCTCCTTCAACCTTTGCTATGCCCTGAAAGATCAGTGCCTTCCGACGATGCCAGGTCTCCAATTGGTCAACCTGTCTGGCACACTCGCTGATCTGTCTCCTAAGCAGACTTAGCATGCTAAAGTGCTAAAGATTAGCTCCCTGAAGGTCCGAAACTCCTCAGCTACCCTCGCCACATTATCTTTGGCTGGTCCTGCGCACTGAATTTGTGCCTCCAGTTCGCTCATCTTCCAGACAAAGCTATCCTCAAGGCTTTTCTGTACCAATGCAATCTCATCAAGCTGTGACATGGTGTCCTTGTGACCGGTCACAGTGAAAAAAACAGTGAAAGTGAAGTGATGTGCTGGCAGGTGGTGGAAAGTTATAGCTTTAGTCACATGTGTGAGCTGCAAACGTGAGTACTCACTATGCAGAAGTTATACACTGATATTTTATAAAGAATAAGTAAATAAACTGAGTATTTCTAATTAAAATAGGTATCAAATCAATATTGGAGATACATTCTTTTTTTTACACCTACCCGCGCTATTATCTATTTATACATATTTATATATCTATACCTATTTATCTGTCAATGCTTCATTTTTTATTCCTTTTACCTATTTTTAACCAACTTCTAAAAGAAAGAGGTTATCAATTGGAAAGTTTTTTTTTGTATACTAATTTCATTCAGTAATTAATTTCATTGTAAATAAGCACCATGTGGCTATTTAGTATATTTTTAACCGACTTCCTAAAGAAGGAGGTTATCCATTCGACTGTGTTTTTTCAATAATAGACAGCAAATCTGTTGTGACAACATCATAACGTTACATCCCGCTGTAATGTTATGATGTTGTCACAACAGATTTATTTGGATATCTCCAAAGATAAAAAAAAACACAGTCGAATGGATAACCTCCTTCTTTAGGAAGTCGTGTCTTCTTTAGGAAGTCGTGTATTGTATGCTCTTGGGGCCAATATTCTATAAATTGATTTTCATCATATTACATTTTGATTTTTCATTTTGGTATGCAGATGTGTACAGTAAAACCAGATTTCGACAGTTAGTTATACATAGTATGTTAGTTTCCATTTGATTGGTGATAAGCATATTACCATGATAATGTAACAATACATGTATTGTATTTACATTCATAGCAAAAATTTTAATAGGATAATACAACTAAATGGATAAATAAAAAACTTTTTTCAAAGAACAAAACAACTTCAAAAAAGTGTAATATAACTTTAGCTTCAGAAGTTGGTGGCAAAAAAACTGAATCAAACAAACAAGTAACCAACTTCTGAAGCTAAAGTTATTTTTCACTTTTTTGTTTTTTGAAGTCAGTTTTAATTTTTTTGCAAAAAGAGTATCCATGGAGTTTCTTGCACGTTCTTGTCCATAGAGATCTACCTCCCTTTTGGAACGTGCAACTAGAGACCTGAGTCCTTGACACTTTGAAACACCTTGAAATGTGTGGACATTGATATTGTGGGCTTTATAGATTCCTAGATCCTTGGTAACTTTTTATCTTGGTCTATGTTTTGTAGTAAGCAAGAACTTATTGTCGGGCCTATGATATCCTCCCATACTTACGTATTAACGCTGTAACAAAAAAATATTGTAAAACCAAATGATTTTAAAAGAGTAACCATGGAGTTTCTTGCCGGTTCTTTTCCATAGGAAACGACCAACACGAACCGTGCACCTTTCTTGTTGACGTTTTACAAGTGCCCTTGTAGGCCTATGTGAAATAAAAATATTTTGATTTTGATTCAAAACTGCCTGTAAATGGTATTTAAATAAATGCGTTGAGTTTGTATCAATTGTATTTTTTTGCCTTATTATAAGTGCCTATATGACTTGACTTAGATTGTTTTTTTATAAACAATTTATTGTATTATGTAGTTGAAAGGTGGGCAGTGATATCCTCTTTGTGGAAATGGCCTTGACTTATGAATTGTAGGTTGTATGTTCGAACCCTGACAGGCTCTTTACTTTGGGTAAATGAATACTAATACTACTTGAATAAAAAGCATGACTTACAATAGTTAATTATATAATTAGAGTAAAACACAAAATAACCAAACAAATTGTGTAAAACACAACATAAGGAGTCTCTTTGAAGGATCGCATCCGGAACGAGGTGATCTGAAGTGGCAATGGACCGGCCATATTAGCCGTAGAACCGATGACCGTTGGGGTAGACGTGTTGTTGAGTGGAGACCGCGAATCGACAAGCGTAAGATGGGACGCCCTCAGGCTCGGTGGAGCGACGATCTTTGCAGGGTAGCTGGTAGCAACTGCATGAGAGTTGCCGAGAATCGGGTTAAGTGGCGAGCGATTGAAGTGGCCTATGTCCAGCAGTGGACTGCGGTAGGCTGCTGATGATGACGATGATGACACTTACACAACACATTTATCACAACTACTTTAAGATTCCAGAACCAGAACATAAGATTCCCTTGTAGAAAGAACTGTTCAGAACAGAATAGATTTTCGCACTTGAATGTTTATGTCACTGACATTTAAATATGTAAATCGCGACAAGCGACGTTCCGTTTCATGTTAGGTACTATTGATGGGTAGTTATTGTAAAAAAAAAATAACTAAAATATAACGTTGCAGTGGCCCATCTCGTATTTTTTTTTTTAAACATTTTAGTCATAAAATAATGATAATCTAAGCTATCTGCATCTTTCCTAATTAAACGTTTTTGATGAGAACGCCATCTAGCGGTTCAGAAAGTAACCGTTTACGTGTGCATGTGTGTGTGTGTGCATGGTGTGTACATATATGAAGTGGAGACGACTTGGGGGAATCTTGAAAATCTCCGTTTGAGAAGAGTTAACAAGTAAACTGTATATGTGGAAAAATCAAGACAAAAGGCTAGTTTACGCAAATAGAATATTGTCCATCAAAGATATTTGCGAGACCAAATATCTTTGATATTTCCCAAATGCGACTACAACGCCATCTATTGAAAAAACGGCGGCGGGATCGTCAGCGGAACCACCTTAATTAACTGAGATTCGTTATTCATTATTTAAATTAAGTTTGTCTGTACCTGTGGTCTGTACCTATGTTCAGTATATTAGAAATTCGTGATATGTTGACATGTGTGTGGGTTAATTTTATACTCTTTGGACAAATAGGTCTGGTGAAAGGTCGTTTAATATTGAGACTAGTTACAAAGTGAATTATGCCTAACCATACCATGAGATCGACGGCACGATTGGCGCAGTTACTGAACGATTGGCTGCTGCCTGTCGCGGTTTCGATCCCCGCAGGGAATAAATTTTTGTATGATTTACAGGTAGTTGTTCCGGGCCTGACTGTTAGTGTACGTGAGTTTAAATGTTTGTAAAACCAGAAATTTCTACAAAAATATCACTATATACTTTTATAAATGGATGTTACAAGTCTCAGAACTTTAGTATTGTTAATTATTAAAGGAATCAAGGACTATCTGAAACGTAGTAAACAGAAGCACTTCAGTTGAAAGGAGTTCAGAAATACACCTGCGTCTAGTCTGAGTAGTTTCTGAACTGACTTAAAATTTTGAAGACACTAATCCAATGCTACATCATTTTCGTTATTTCGTTACAAAGAAACGTGAATTAGTGTTAGTTTAGGTTAAAACGACATTTTTGCCATCGCTGGAATATCCTGGAAGAAACTGCCACAAGAACGACGTGGAGCTTGGCATAAGCAAAGAGAGGCCTATACTCAGTAGTGGGTCAAGTCGGGCTGCGGATGATGATGAAGGTTAGAACACACAGCTTTTTAGTTTCATCATTTGGTATAAGCTGATTTAAAACGGCTTCTCATGCCTTTTTTGAAGCCGAAGAACTGCTATAACCACCTATTCACACAAAACATAGGTAACACAACAGGTACATAAACACTTAAAATATCGTTCAAAACAGTAATCTTCCCAAACAATAGCCCAACTGCCAGAAATTTCAATCAATACGTTGTACACTTGTACCAGGCCCCCATAATACGACAGAGCATTTCAAAACGGCGAAGACGCGACGGTAGATACGGTCCTCGAGACTAATTATCGAGCCTTTCAAGAAAGGCACTGCTGTCCCTACAAGTTGAAATTCCAATTTGTTATAGAACGTATTACGTTGGACGGACGCAACAAAAGCCAGTTTTGTCTTGCTTGTGCACGGCCGACGACGGTTGGAGAGGAATACGGACCTTGGAAAATATATTGTAGAAGATATTGGGGGCGTCAAAGTTTAGTGTTTTTGGTCGCAATTGTGATTGATTCGAAATGGTGGACGTGTAATAAATAAAATTGAAATGTCTGTTTGTAATTCAACAACAACAGTTATTTACTGCATGCATACTTGTAACAATTTTTTTTTTAATTTTGTCTGTTTTTCGGTCTGCCTGTCTGGCTGTTTGTTCCGGCGGTTTTAATAATAATTCTACGCGGACGAATATTGCGAAATTTTTGTTTATTAGAATTTGGAAAGAAAGATTTAAGAATTTACTGGTTATGCATGACTTTCACTGGGCAGTGAAGGCACATAAAGTGGGTCACCCAGATGTCCTTATGATCGTCTGGCTCCCACATTAACGCTTAGTATTAAAGACCATTACTATAAAGAAGACAGTGAAAATATTATACTCAACAATAATTCTCGCAAATCCTACTAAAACTATCCTAGTTGACAGCCATATTTCTACATTTCACAGAGTTCCGTTCTAACCGCTGCCTTTGTACGTTCTACAGTTGCTTTCATTGTTGGGGCTTCATCTGCAGCAGAGATGCGAGCGCGATACAAATTGTACCATTTTCTGTTCCTAATAGGATTTGGATTTTATATTGTGTTAGACTGTAATTGTAACCCGGTTGTCTCGACTGCAACGCTTTGGGAATACGATTCTGTAATTGTTGGTACAATTTCGTTCTGTAGTTGGATTTTGTGGTAATCTTGGATTGGTTAGAGTGGAGTAAATTAAAACCTAGGTACTGTATATAAGGTTTTAAAGGCCGATATACACCTACTACCTAGGTATACAAGGAGTTGTTTTGCAACCTCGTCAAATTCGAGGAGGTAACTATGCTAATGATTGTCGACCTAAATCAGTATTAAAATGGGAAGGTATTTTTTTTTTAAATTATTATTTACGGAAATCGATAAATGTGAAGCAGCTCGTGTTTTAAACGCGGCCCGTCTGATCCTCGTCCCATAACCGCGCTTTCACATATACAAACAGTCTCAAACGCGTTTATTCGATAATTTCTTATTCCCTAAACCACGTTATTCTGAAATACTGACTAACTTAAACAACCAAAAAAAATTGCGTTTATTTATTATTAACTAGATACCGTAATTTAAATTAATTATTTATGTCTTTTGTGATAACCTCCTGAATTTTGACGAGGATGCAAAACAACACCTTGTATAGAAAAGGATTAGGTGACTTCTTCTTCTTTATGGGGTTTAGGTTTCCGCACTTAGTCCCTTAAGTGGACCATTGTGCGTGAGGATCAGGTGACAAAAATATTTCATGTTATTTTTCAATTACAGTTCATCATGAGACGTAATTAAACAACAGTGTTTTCTGTTATATTTAGTATCTCCTTTCACTTGGTTCTTAATGAGATCGTTATTCACTCTGTGTAATTACATCTCAACATATTTTTCATCACAATCTGAATGAATTTTACATTGACCTCACGTCAAAACAATAACAGAACCTTTTATTTTGCTATGCAAAATAATTACCGACACAATAACCGCACAAATTTTCTCTCAGCCCACTGAACGCGGAAACGATCAACTTATTATTTTTCGATTCAGCATAACAGTGCGTGTAATTTTCTGTTTGTTAGGCACTTTGACCTCTAATTACACGCAATAAGGTCGTTAATTGCGCAGGAATTCGATTCACAATATCACAGGTTACAATACAACCATAAGCTTCAATAAAGCTTTTGTTTGTTAGGTTGTGCACCCTTTCTCATATTGTTCCACACGAGTGGTTTCATGTGTTTGCTCAATCTAATTGCTACTCAGTCATTGTGGGTATCCATCTGTATGAAATCATATTGCGAATGGAAAACCCGTGCGCATTTGTTAGCTCGGCGGCGGCGGCGCGGGCTGCTGATACGCTGCTATTAAATTTTGTAATAGGAACAGCGTGCGTAACGCGAATGCTGACTTGATTTTCCTTTTGCCGAATAAATGCCCGTGTAGATAGAAAGGGAGGCCGCAAAGTTACGAAACTATTGGACACTTTGTCTTAAAGGTTGCCCCTATAAATCCTGTAAAACTTTCCCAACATAGTAGATGAAAGAGTAGGGGCACAGGATTAACAAACAAAGTGTTTAACTTTAAACAGTTTCTCGGCGTAGAGGTTGACGTACGTAATACTTTCAGTATAAAAATTTAACTCACAAAGAATAACCAACTAGGATAACATTGAAGGAGTAAAAAAAGTGGGAGAAGCGCTGTAAAAAGTATAAGGGAAAAAAGTATAAAATAAAGCATGAAACCCTATTCAGCGGAGCTCAGATTTCCAAATGAACAAGTATGTTGAATGAGGAATTTAATTAAAAATCAGATTCCATTCAACATAAGTTCCGCCTTGAAATATTGTTCGTGTTCTTTATTATATTAGTCTTCAGAGGATTATACGATGTGTAATGGGATTATTTTTTAGGGTTCCATACCTCGAAAGGAACTCCGGGTTAATATACGAGTGTCACCAGCACCTAAACCAGGTCGGTAATCACAACAACATAACCATACAATGGATTAAGGGCCACAGCGATTCCCGGGGCAACGATGCTGCGGACGAACTCGCTAGAAAGGGTTCCAGTATGGCAGCAGTGGGACCAGAACCCATCGTGCCACTCCCCTTCGGGTATCTGCGGACTCTGGTAAGGAAACGCACCAGGGATCAACACCACAAACTGTGGCTAGACCATGGTGAGTGCAGGCAGGCCAAGGAGGCACTTCCTACTATAGATGGCCGCCTCACCAAACGGGTGCTTCGGTTGACCAAATTACAGCTCCGCATAGTCACAGTCGCCATCACTGGTCACGGCTCTTTTAATAAACACCTCTTTGTCCTAGTAGTCACAGATAGCCCACTGTGCAGAGCCTGCATGGAGGAGGACGAGACAGCAGCCCACGTGCTTCTACACTGCCCAGAGGTTGCAACATACAGGGCAAAGTACTTAGGTAACCCAGGTACTCTCCGCGAGATCGTCAGCAACACCAAGGGGCTGCTGGCCTTTCTCGGGGAGCTGGGGTGGTTGGAGTAATGTTCCCACCCGTACGCAAAATACGCGCTTTAGACGTGGAGTTGCGGAAACCAGCCCGCTATACAATACAATACAATACCTCGAAAGATAAAAACGGAACCCTTATAGGATCACTTTGTTGTCCGTCCGTGTATTGTCCGTCTGTCTGTCAAGACCCTTTTTCTCGGGAACTCATAAAGGTAACAAGCTGAAATTTATATCAAATACTTAAGTCTACTGTCCCTTAGAGCTGTGAAAAAATCAAACTTCTAAGCTAACGCAATCAAAAGATACCGCCGATACCGTTTATGCCGCAAATTTCCCCAAATTTTAGACACTCGCAAGGGAATCAAAACCTACAGGGTACTAAAAAAAATACTAACATCAATAATGATAGGGGATAATTCAATTTTTTTTTCTTTGTCCGTCGGGTAGTTTATTGAAAAGTATTGGACACGTATTTTTTCTTTTTTCACGTGGTCATAAAATTACGGAGATATATTGAGTTGAAATGGCGCATGACGTCACATGTAGGTAAGTTTTATACCTACTTGTGACGTAGTAAGCCCCCATTCTCCAACTTTAATGAGTTTTAACTAAGTAATTTTTTGATATTTTGATAAAACAAAAAATACGTGTCTAATATTTTTGTATTACCTGTCTGACGGACAAAATAGAATGTCGTTTTCTTTACCCAGTCCGATCCCCTATTATGCGAGAAACCTCTTCTTCTCACCTTAAACTTTTCATTCTTTCTTCCCTTTGATTTCAGTAATATTTTATAAAAATGGAAACAATAATAATCTTTTTATGACAAGGCGTATCTACACATTTCTCTGCGACAATACCCATTTACTCGTTCCGTGTTATCTTTATCTAGCAAGAACGGTTTAATTTAATATGTGCCGTTACTGACTGGGTTACGGAATACTGAGCTACGTCTGGACGATGATCCGCTTATGTTAACTTTGTTGCAAAGTCCTTGGAGCCTGAGCCGACGATAGGTGCCAACATTGTTGCTTTTTTAATAGGACTAGAATGTAAAGAACAGTGGGAAGTAAGTTATACAAGATGTTGTTTTGCATCCTCGTTAAATTCAAGGAAGTAACTATGCTAATGAATCTCGACCCGAATCAATATTAAAATGGATAGGTAATTTTTACTTTTTTCTTGTTTACGGAAATCAGAAAGTGTGAACCACCCGTGTATGAAACGCGGCCCGTCTGATACTCGCCCTAAAACCGCGCTTTCCCACATATAAACAATTTCAAACTTTTATTCGAAAATCTCTTATTTCCTAAACTACGTTAAGAGGGTTATTCTGATATACTGATAAACTTAAACAACAAAAAAAAAAACAGGATTTATTTATTAATAAATCCTGTTTTTTTTTTGTTAACTAGGTACCCGTAATTACATTGATAATTTTATCTTTTGTGAAGACCTGCTGCATTTTGACGAGAATGCAAAACAACACCTTGTATTTGTTATAGTCAAAACTTCAGACGAATTGATAAACTCCTGCCTTTGGAAGTCAGTTAAAACTTGTAATCGGTCAAAAATTCTTTTGGTTCGGACATGTTTTGAGTTCTCGATATTTCAGCCCTGTTGCAAGCACCATGATCACGGATAATCTAAGTTGAAATCCCCTTTTTTCGGCCACACTTCCCGGTTCCAAGTCGTAAAATCTTTTTTACCGCGCCTTAATGAATTATAACTTGTCAAAAGTAGTTGTGACTGATGTTCGAAGTCATTAGTAGTTTTGACCGATTTTTGCAGTCAAAAGTAGATTGGACCGATTTACAGCTTTGACTGTGACATAGTTATTGTTTTAGTTGGATTTTACGTCAAAATAATTTTATATTCGTAATTGCTATTCGTGATTATCAAAATTCGTAATGATGATATTTGTTATCTAAACGATAGAGGATTTTTTTCAGATAATATTTTATTTTTTTGTACAAGTGCGACCGTATCTCTTTGGATTTTTAAGTAGGCATATGTTCGTAGTTTGTTTTGAATATGAAAATTCTTACCTACTGTCTAGAAGCTATTAAGGTACCTATAACAATCGATGAAATAACCAAAGAAGTCTGAAAACCAATGTAATCAAATCAAATTTGAGTATTTTCATCGAATGTTTAATGCTAGACATATGGTATACGTTGACGTTGCAAAGAATTCATATACAACTGCGTTTAATAAGGCAGGAAAATGATTCTTACTAAGATAAGAAAAGGAGGTGGATGAGTCTTCAATAAAAAATGTAACTTAGATTTAAATCTTCCACCCAGCCAAAACAATTCCGACCGTATTACAAACAGGTATGCCCTACATTTCCTGACGATTAAACAATGCATATTTATCGGGTATTAACATCCGAATGTCTGCACACACCATTACAGCACCCTAGCGGGGAGAAGCCATACCCGTCTGTGTGCAAATATGGAGCCCCTCATATTTGATCACTTTAATTGGTTCGCCTCTTCCCGAGCTCTGTTAATGAATAATGAATGATTTTAAGTATAGGAGAGTAGTAAGAAAATGGAGTGATTAGTCGTGGCAGGAGATTGTGCGAAAGCAAAAGGCACGAAGAACCTTTGAAACACTCAGAATTTCAAGAATAGAATGTGTGAAGTTATTTTTGTGGTTTTATAATCAATACTAGATTTACATAGAAAACTGATTATTATTTTAATAAGATTGATTACGGAGACGTAGTTACCTAAGTGAAAGTAAAAAGATACAGACAGTTTGAGTAATCAAGTGATTTCGTTATATTTTCATCTCCGTAAGTCATCCTCTTCAGCACTCCACGAACTACCTACTCGATTCATTAAAATACAGAAGCAATGCGTGTTTAATGCACAAGTAATTATGTCGAGTTGTTAGCAATGTCAACATAATTCAATTAATTTGAGTATGTTGAGACGAGCTCGAAATTATTATTATGTTTGCTATAAAGACTTTTGGACGGAGAGGGGAAGAAAGGCTTTCTTGCTTTCCCATTGGCGGATTCAATGTCAGTGTGTTGTCACTTGGAAGTCGTAAAATGTTTGAAATTGTTCAAAGTTTGTGTTTGATATTTTGAACTGCGAAGTTGACAAAACACGTTACCGGAGTGATGAAGTGTTGGGTAACTCGTTTGGAAATCTGAGTGCTTTGCGTAGAGTGGATTCTGTTAGCACTTCACAAAAGCATAAAAGTAATTTCTACCTTTCTATTTTCATATTTTGTAACTTCCCTTTCAGCTTGAAGCGTTAAACAAAAACACAACAGTTCACACGTACTATAGACTTCTTTTCTCGTATAGGTAAGAACTAAATAAGAAAGGTCATGTATATCCTAGACCCAAATCTTCGAAGACTAACTCCCACTGACCACGCATAATTATACACTCCCTCTCAGAGAGATGCTGTGGTAGTAAATAATGGCCAGACTACAAGGGGCAGTTAGGTTGGCTACTCAGAGTGTGCTCAAAAGCAAGATAGCAGTTATAAAGCCAGTAGCCACCAACAAGGTGTGGTCATATACAAACTCAACAACTTTCTCCTTGGGAGCACTATTGAAATTGCGAAAAAAAAAACAGCAGTCCAAAACTTCAAGACCTATCCAAGCCAAATGTATGGGACAGCTTATTCAGGCTGTAGAATCACTTTTTTTACCACTATGAAACCCTTTCCCTGTACAAAATTAAGTTAACTACTCAACTCTGAAACTTCATTGACAAAACCCAAGCAGCCTAACTTCGTATATCTCTTAACCCCCAATTATCGGCACTAGTTCAGTTATAATATTAACAATCCCAGGATTATGGGGACCGTTGGCACGGCTTAGAGGCAATGGGCCGATACCGGGCCGGCATTGCCCAGCTAATCGGTAGTCTAGCGATTAATCTCAGATTTACGTACAGCAGCCTTTGAAGTGAATTTACTAGTGTGTTAGCACCAAGTTCCAGTGTTAATTGAACTACGATTTATGTTTAGTGTCTATCTACCGCTCTATTGTATTAACATGAGACAGGGTAATCTTGAACGGCGTTAAGGTATTGCATCTTGGTGAAAAGGCAAAAAACGTACATTTATATTGATTTCAAAGGTGTAATGAATTAGGTAAATACTCCTTGTAGTGGGGACATTGACATTTAAAAGATTGGTACATTTTTTTTTCAATCCATACATCACATGAAGCTATTCAGGTTTTAATGATGTACACACGATTATGTGAGAAAGCCCACACGATATATAATATGTTTCTGCTATAAAACCCTTGGCTTTCTTAGAACCATAATACTTATCTGCTTTAGAAAAGAGGCTTATATTTTAAAAATACACTACTAATGAATTTCCTTTCACATGTGGCAGTGGTTTATATTAAAGGTGTGTGTGTATGTGGATTTCTAGGTAGCAAGTGAAACTCGATCTGTTTTACCAGCTGCGTTACAATAATAATGTTACCTTATTTTTGTAAAGAATTTGTATTTCGTTATTCCAACGATGGTAGGTACAATTTGTAGTCGAGCGAACAATCACACAGTTCTACCCTTTCTCTGTTCATTGTTGTTCTTTGGGAGCCGGCACAGTGGGGGACTCAGTCTACTTTCTGTACAAATTACTTGACATGACAAACCTGTTCTGAAAGACTGAAATAGAGTTTGAAATAGACTAAAGCATTGTTCAAGAAACAATTTACATTTTGTAATTTTCAGCCGAAAATAATAATATTCCTCAGCCGGTATCTACTATTTTCACTCCTACCTAACTACGAAGTTATCCATATCAGACTACCAAAAGCCTCAAACCCTAAAATTATCACGTTATTATCCAACCATATGTTACGACACTCGAGCATTCTGAGAATAAGTTCTCAAGTCTCCTTCAATCCCAGATTAAACTGGCTCTAGTGAGTCGGCCTTAAGTTGGGCTGGCCGTGTGCCTAATAGTCGGGTGGCCATTATGGCTTCACTGCTAGGATCACGCGAGGTTCGAGATAGTTCGTGCCTTCTATCCCAAAGCTTAAACTTGTCCGCCACTAAATTCTTCAAGGGAAAGGTGCGGGATTATTTCCAGTGACGTTTTTAGGGTTAATTGCTAAAGGTGCTATTGGAGAGCCTTTTGTTTGTTTGTCGCAGTTAGTCGTAGAGGTGAGGAGTTGAACGCTTTATTGTGACTATTTGCAAAATATACCGTCACAGAAAAATAGTTAAAATGGTCGCAAAATTGTATAAACTCCGACCTAGATAATGAATGTCAAAAAGCTACCTTTAAAGCCCAATTAAAACTTCGCGGGACTCTTAATTAGAGACAAATAACACACAACAACACATGAAAAATACAGTCCCAAAGAAATTAATAGAGCAATTTAAATAATTTTATTAGGGCTGTCCAAATACAAAGCGGGCTCGTTGCAGCGACAACTGCAGGACGCGGCGACGCATGGGCCCTCTTTGTATGCTAATAGTCTGTGTTTTAGCACAATAGGGCTGACTCATAAATACTACACGGTCACTGAACTTTATGTCCCTGATTGTCTTTTTAAATGTCTTTAATAATTGTTTCCTTTTTGTTTTTTTTTTTAATTCTGTGTTGAATTATGATTACCGACCAGGGATTCAAGTGTTTAATTATGAAACAGTTGAATTGATGTTACATTTAGTACCAACTAAGCGCAAGTTGCAAATGGTTTTGACAGCATTGCCACTTGACAGTTTATGTAACACATTCACAGCTAAGCTCTAAGCTAAGTCCTAAGTTTAAAGTTAGACTGAACAGGCTTCTTCTGGGTAAGCTCGTACCATCGTTGACTTTGTCTCCGTCATCTCTGACCTTAAACTAGAGTAAAGCGAAAAAAAAATGCGAATAATAAAAAAACAGTACTTACCTGTGATCATAAAATCTCTTATCGCATTCTCTGCTCCGGGCACACTCACGTGGGGGGTTAACTAATTAGCAGAACATTAATTCTTGGTAGCATTCCTTGTAATTAGATATAACTATGACAATCACTGCTTAAGAGGAGGGGTGTCTTGGATGAGAACAGTACAAGACTTATTACTATGACTTGATTAGTATTATTAAGAACTGAATGCGGTGTTTATATAATTATGTTGCGAAATGATCATGATAAAGTAGTAACACGTTAGATGAAAATTAAATGTACTTTCTCTTCTCATGAAATTCAGTCTTGGAAAATATAGTTGCAAAGGCTGCATTAAAATTTTACGGGGTGGAATTTTTCAACGCCACGAAGGGAAAGTTGTCTAAATGCTGGAGATAGCAAATTTTGCTCAAAGGAAAATTGCCTTTATTTTTAAAAAGCAATACCTAAATCTGCATTCAAATGTATTTGAAAATTCGCTTGCCATACTCAAGAATCGAATCGAATCGGCTAAAAACCGAAAAAATAAAGCCCTTTACTTTTATTGCATCAATCGATGGGGTCAATTATAAGGATCAAATCTCACTAACAAACATGATAAATTAAATGAAAGGTAAACCATGAAATCTTATTATTTTTATGGTCAATACATAAAAAATATATGGAACGATGCAATAATAAACACATATAGATCAAACGGTAATGTATTCGATAGCTTTTGTTTTTGAATTCATTCGATTATTCAAATTATTGTTTTTTATTCATGCAGTCAGCGTGCCAGCCCTGCATATTGTACCTCCTTTTATGCTGACAGTTCGGATTGGTTACCTATGAATACTCGTTATTTTTGAGTTTATAAATAAGCACAATAACAACAATAACAACTGTCTCGTTGGTCTTGTGGTCGCAAGCGCTACTGCTGAGCATGAGGTCTCCTAGGTACTTCTGGATTCGATTCTTAGGTCGGGCACACTGAGTCTGAGTGAGTTCTGAGTTTTGTCCAACTTGGTTTTCTCGGTAGCAGCCATAATCACTACCCCTCCCCAATTTAATTTGCGGTACAGCATATCTATTTTTTCCAATCTACAATTTCTCTGTTAATGCTTCATGTTTTTACAATAACTTTTCAAAACTATTCCTATTACTATAAATTAGTCTCTAAAGTTATCAAATATCTTCAGTGACATGAATAAACTACTACCAGTAAATACTAGTAGTACTTACCCACACCAAAGCAAGAGTAAATAGCACAAGTAACTAATACTCAAGGAATATAGATCACGTATTCCCGTGCTTTACGTATTCTGTACACGAAATGCTGGGGTATTTATGGCTTCTAGCCATCTTAGGTACAGTCTTAGGTTAAATTTTGCAATGAACATGAAGAGGAATATATATAGTAAGTAGTAAGTAAGGTAAGTTACTGTCACTACTGTGGAAGATCTTAAACTTGTACACGGTAGAAATAAAAAGGTTATGATACGAAGGAACACAGTAATATGGCTTAGTTTTCTTAAATTCGTTTCAATATATTGGTCAACAAATTAAACATTTTAACATCTGCAGTAGAAAGCAATGAGTAACACAAGGGTGAAATAAAAGCAATGCACATGAAATAAAAATTGAAGAAATGAATGAATTTGCAAGTATGAATCCTCCGATAGATCATTATCTGTGCAAATAAATAAAATTGAAGTGTCTGTTTGTAATATTAAAAGAACTGCTTTTAACTACTGTACATTACTACGTGCATATGGATGTATATACGGTACATAGGTATTCCAAAATAACATTTTTTACAATTTTTGTCTGTCTGTCTGTTTATTACGGCTAATCTCTGGAACGGCTGCACTGATTTTAACGGGACTTTCACTGGCAGATAGTTGATGTAATAAGGAGTAACTTAGGCTACTTCTTAAATTCTACGCGGACGAAGTCGCGGTCACAGCAAGTAAACAATAAACTTGAACAGATAGAAGAAACATTATCAAATAAATACAATTAGCATCATTTATCAAAGCCCACGTTACTGTAATGAAAATCAATTCATCTAACCATAAACTAGTTAACTGATTAATTTTGTACGTCTTGGTGAATAATGTAGCCACACTAGATATCATTAAGGCTAGACACGTAGCTAATCAAATTAATCATGCGGTTTGATAGCGTTATATGTGATTTAAGGGGTCATATCGAACGATACGTGAGCCGAGTTCTCGATCACAATTAGTATGCCTTTGAAAACATCCTTTACATACACGACATTTTCATGAAACCATAAATGTATTTCGAATATTTCTCAACAACAATTTAAGAGGAAAACAGCAGGTACAGAGGTAAACTGTATCTCGTATAGAAAACGAACTTAAAACGTGAACTTCTCTTCAAATCTTCGCCAATTTGACGCAAGATTGATTCAATTTAGTTTCAACATTTCCATTTTATACGCAACCGAATAATACCTGAAGAGTTTCTCCGCGATGTTCCCACCATCATAACGTGATCTCTTACGTCTATTACAGCACAAACACACACAACATTCGAAAACTGGTATCTAGTAATTGATAGAGTTCTTGTTTAGTTGGGTGCTTTCATGTCTCTTGACATTTGAGAAGCCGAGAATCGCCCAAAGCGGACCCCTTTTTAGGGCGTGAAATTGAATCTTGTTGCGGGTGGAGGGTGCACAGAAAACTTAAATATTTAAGGGGGAATTACCATCTAGAGAGGCAGCTCGACGATTCAGAGGTAAGGTATTAATTTTACGAGCCCCATTGTAACCGTAGACGGGGATGTATGAACTCGTTAAGTTCTAACAGTCGTTTGTAGACAGGATTCAGCTTTACGGTCGAGGAGGGTGTTTAGGAGTTGACTTTCACTGTGCAGTTTGAATTAATTAAAATTAGCGAAATTTCGTGGGTGTTACACATTTCCCTTGTGTGCGACACAGCTGATGAGATTGCGTGGTCGCTCGTAAAAAGTTTAAATCAGGTTGTGTGAGAGTGCCGGGAAAAGTTTTCATAAGCCGTATATTAACTTATAGCTGTGAATGCGCCTCTGTGCCGCCTGATGAGCCTGCCGTAAAGCGATTTATTAATTTAGTTTTTTTGTTTGTTTTGGTATTGTTTACTCTCTAACTCTCTCAAAATTCAAAATTTTGACTTTATTTGAATTACCTTATAGAAACACTTTATTTGTCTTTTTTAATTCTAAACACTTTCAGCAAGTGCTAGAGGTATTCCAAAATAACTTTAGTTGCGTTTATACTGCCTACATTAAAACGAGCATAGACTCCTCCACTTCAATCATTTTGACAGTTAGCCCTGTTGTCGTATACACTTCTATTTACTTACAAAGCATCATCAATATCAAGTTTAGTAACTTGGAATTTGACAGGAACTCGTTAATTTGATACGGCATCGATATCTTTGTCTCTGCCCCGGAACGTTGCGACCTCAACTACAAGGGGAGACACGTTTCAAGGCCCCTCAGTTCTATCCCAGGGGAAGTCAATTTCATTAATACTGTGGTTGGTACCCTTCTAGGGGGGCGTACATTTTTAAACATATTAAGTGTAATTGAATACCTGCTCTCTGTGCAATGAATTAAGATTAAGGTGTCTTGGTTCCGGTTTTTTGTGGTGCTCTTAAGGATTTTGTTGGGGCTGTATTTTGTTTTTGTTCTATCTTGAAACAAATAAAAGACGATAAAAATACAGTGCCACAACCCAACAGGGGTGTCTTGGTGATCATTAACCCTCCTATAATCACTTATTGGTATAGGAGACTAATTGATTTTTTCCTTGTGATTTTTTCTTATATCATCAATGTTTTTTGAAATGGCTAAAATTAATAATGGATCTTTTAGGTTTTTAAGTTTGCTAAACAAACAATTTACCTCGTAGTATATTTGCAGAATACATAATATTAGTTTTTTGAAAAAATGTATTTGCATTTCAAACTTTTGGTCTGTTACACAGTACGAAGGTACTAATAGGAAGGTAATGATGATAACATGAGTATACCAAAGTATTATCCTTTTAGCGCATAACATCAAAACATGTTTTTTTTTATATGCAGATTTTTTTCGCAACACCCAACAATACTAGGTATAAGTTATAACTAATATTATAACGTAGGTATATAAGTTCCATCTATGACTCCCTGTGTGACTCGAAATATTCGATTGATTGATTTTTATAAATCACTATCCACCAATGCTGCTGCAATAAATAACAACTCAATATGCTATAAAGTCGATGAATACCTAAACTTTATATAACCCGGAAAGTAATTAAGACAAAATTTATAAGCAGACATTCTTTTAAAAGGAATAAAAGTACCTATAACTAGAATAAATTAAGGGAGGCGTTTTACTTCGTACCTTCGGATCCCCAATAAGGCTGCATGTACATATTTCTTCTTAGGAAAGTTAATAAGTTTCTGCTGTTTATTATTCTAGGCGGGCCACTTGCTGCCACAAAAACATATTTTTCGCATAAAGAAAATATGGAGGCTTAAAGAGTTCGAGTTTTTTTTGTGTTGTAATCTTAAGAGATTACCTTGAAATACTTTGGAAGGGGAGAGGGCGAACAAGAAAATTGTTTTACAGTTGTTTTTTTTTGCCAAAGTTTATTATCAAACAAATGTTTAAGGAGTTTCTTTCGTGTTTCATACAGTTACTCAACTACCTGCTCTTCATCGAATCGAATTATTTTGATACTAAAACATTTCTATAATGGTTCTTTTCTTATTTATTTATTTTACTATTTATGAACACACAGTAGAGAACACAGGAAAAAAAACATAAAATATTAGAGTACAAAGGTATTGGAAAGGTATTGTAAAAGTATTGTAAAGGTATTGTGTGCTTAGATTGCTTAATATAATCATACTAATATTATAAACGCGAAAGTTTGTAAGTATGGATGGATGGATATCCATCCATCCATCCATACTTACAAAATCCATCCGGATGGAAGGATGTTTGTTACTCTTTCACACAAAAACTACTGAATGGATTTGGATGAAATTTGGCACACGGGTAGTTTGTAACCTCTATTAACACATAGGATACTTTTTAATTCCAGTAGTACAATCCCGTGGGACAGTGACCGAACTCCACGCGTGCAAAGCCGCGGACATAGTCTAGTATTAAATAAAACTTATCTTTGCTCCAAACACTTATTGTTTTTACACGCAAGGCGCACGAAAGTCGCCATAATAGCGAATTTATTTTATTTTTACCACCGCGTGCTTTGTCCAAGCCTGTACACAAGTCGGTAGACAAGGATTGCAAGTCATCGGTGGAAAGATTAAGAAAACAATAGTCACAAAATCAGGAGGTCTTGCCCATAGTGTTCATTTAATTCACGATCAGCTGGTTCAGCCAGTTAGATATACCGTTTAATACGGAGACTTCCTGAATATTGGATTCATTCCCTGGGGAAGAGTTGGTACGTGAGTGATGATTTCTTGTTGTGTCATTTTGGCGAAGTTGGCTTCTGGGCAAACTGTCTACACAGATGCGTTCTGAACATGTTGAAGGAAAATCAGAAGGCTCAGGTCCACTACATGACTTGTGAATTTTCCAGCACCTATCCTTCCTTCTTACAAAGATTTTGTCAATGCGCTAAAGCCGCCGTCAAACAAACTGACGTCGACCACTGAGTTGCAATTTAAGGAGATGATTTAGACAAACACGCTCAAGCAGCCGCCGACCGAATTGTCTCTGTAATTAATAACATACCGACCATCGTCTTCAATGACGTCACAGATCTCTCTTCATTTGGAAGCGTTGGTCGGGCTCAAAAGCATGATCTGTTAAGCTTTAGCTAAAGACCTAAGCATCGGATTAACCAATTGTTAGATACAGAGTGCTCAAGTGTTAGGATACCACAAAGAAGTTTTACGATAGCCTACTCTGAGCAGTTGTGTTATGTTTCTCGATAAGTGTTATGTGGTAAATAAATGGATTTTATACTGTAAGCATATGTTTTAATTGGTCTGTCCACAGGTGTAAAAAAAACGATTTATTCAGGATACCAACAAGCGTGCGAAATATTTGGAGTAATTCCGTTGCTTACTCATTTATCGTGATGTGATTTATTAAATGCGACATTTTTTTCGATAATCTTATCATACGATAAAACCATAAACCAATCAGGTAAAGGAGACTGGGCATTTTCCAACAGTCTCCATCCCCAATGATGTATCAAAAGATAGCTGTCTTGCCATACATAGGTACTCATGAAGATACATATTCAGAAGACTACGCCGTGGCAGAATCAACCGGGCCCACAAAATAAATGTGTATTTATATGTATTGTCTACATAAAGACAAAAAATAGAAACTTAGTCATAGGTCATTTTGTGAAGAATTAATTTTAGCAAATGAGAGAAAACGCGGAAAAATGCATAGCTTAGCATACTTGTTCGGAATTTAGGTTTCTATGGAGTTGAGAACATCTTTCATCTGGGTTGCGTCTGCTGTTTTAATAGGAACACAAACAAAAAACTACTTTTGCATCCAAATTTCACACTAGTTCGTTTAACAGCTTTTCTCTATCGCGCTTTTGATTTTTAAGCATTGTTTTATGATCCCCATGTTATGATATAACTTACAATTTTTTTTAAATAAAATTTCTTTAAAAAATCAGTTACGGCCATAAAGAATATGCCATATAACATATTTTCGATTTTAAAATATTGTCCTTTTAAATACTGTTATGTTAATCAAAAACATATTTTATTTATATAGGATAATAGAATAATTATTAACAATTGAACACACCTAAAATAATAATAAGAACTAAATAATAATAATAAATAAATAATAATAATAATTTTCATAGAAAGGCAAGTTATGACGGGGGAGCAATGTTTTGATAGATCATTGGAGACGGGGCCTTTACAAAAGCGCCCATTCTCCTTTTTTAAATAGTTTTTATCGCATGATTAGATTAGTTAAAATGTTATATTAAGGAAATCGTATCACGATAAGAGTGGGTTTCGGCATTGGCCCAAATTTTTCAGTTTTGTCCACACGCGCGGTGTATAATAGTCGTCATGGCCGTGAAATGTTTAGTTTTCACCGCTGCGTGTTTTGTGCTAGCCTGTACACAAGTTAGTGGACAAGGATTGCAAGTAGTCGATGGAAAGATTAAAATAACAATAGGCACGACATCAGGGTGTATGGACACAGTGAATTTCATTGGCAATCATTTAGTGGAAGCATACCGTTTATACGGAGACTTTCTGGATATTGAATTCGTGCCATGGGGAAGAACTACGTTGAGTACCGATGGAGTGTTTTCGTGTCAGTTCGGCGCAGCAGATTGTTGGGCTAACCGTCTTCAAAGATGCGTTTTGAACATGTTGAAGGACAATCAGGATGCTCAGGTCCACTACATGACTTGTGAATTCTCCAGCCCTTATCCTTCTTTCTTGCAAGGATCTTATCTTTGCGCTCAAGCCGTAGGTGTCAATCTGATTGACCTTGACTACTGCGTGACACTTCCAGGAGACGAATTAGACACGAATGCTCAAGCTGCAGCCGCTGAGCCAATGCAAGAAATTAATTTCGTTCCATACATCGTATTTAATGACGTCGTAAATCAGTCTCTTCATTATGATGCGTTAGTCAAGCTCGCAAGCATGATCTGTATCGCTTTAGAAGCAGACCCTAGCACTGGGGTAACCAGTTGTTAAATCTATGAGTTTTCAACTGTTGGCATGTCTAAGAATAGCAAAAGCTAAGTGAATCGTAGAGTTGAGAAGTTTTACTATAAGTTTACTCCGGATGGTTGTTTTTCGTTTCTCAATATGGTGTCAATTTATGTTTTTGGTATTTTTACAATAAATTATATTTATTACCCTTATAAATGTATGCCACATCCACGTGTTTTATTATTTATCTATACTGATTGTCACCAATATTATAAATGAAAAAGTGAGTTTGTACGTTACTCACACCTTGACGCCTTTTCAGATTAACAGATTTTATGAAATTTGTCTCACAGTACGACCTGGATCTGGTTGAATAAGCGCGGGATAATAATTTCTTCTTAATTATGTCTTCCTTAAAAAGCAAACACAAGAATGAGTAACTCCAATTTACGGACACTAAATTGAAATTATTGAAATTTGTGTGTTGTACATAATTATTAAAGAATATTCTATCTATCTGACTAACTGTCATAACGTTGGGGAGAATGGGTCCCGCGGGTAAGATTGTAGTGTAGTATATCCCCATGTCCATGGTCTGGAACCACTACCAAAACCGGTACAGAAAAAAGTATAATTCCTGAAAAGGTACCTAGCAGGTTTTGGTTTTTGGTACCTAGGTACAAAAAAGCAAAAACCTTCAGACAGGTACCGGAACTATGCTTATCTAGTACTAGAACAGAATTCAAGTACCCGCCGCATATCATTAAAAACTTAAGTGTAAAAGCATAATGACGTGTTGTGATGAGTCAAAGTTTATCAATAACATTCTAAAAAAAAAACGATATTTTTTAGAAAAGTTCATCAATTCTTTATATTTAGATATCATTAGAACTTACCATTCCTGAAAACATTGGCCCGGCGCGCTACTTATCCGTATAAGTGATTAACTAACGATGGTATTTTTTGGTATTAAATACAAATGTACCGGTATTTTAAGGCCTGAGTATGTCATTTTAATGGTCAGTATAGCTTATTTATTCGATTGTTTAGAATACCAATTATTATGAAACATAAGGTACCTATTGTTCAGACAGACGCAGACCTACAAATACATGGTGGGCTGAGCAAGAGTAAAGTGTTTTTATAAAAATATAAGTTCACATAATGTGTTTAGTAGGTAAAATACAGCCAAAATTATCAATGAATATGTTACAGTCAAAGTAGTAAAAATTTTTAATCGTAATACGTAATTGTGGACGGATACTTTACGAAATTGCCCATACTCCTTTTCTTATACTCCTTTTCCGTATTAGTTTTATCGCATTCTCATGTTTTATAGCAATAATTGCTAGGATTACTTAAAAGTGTCACATTATAATAAAATCATATCACAATATGAATGATCAAGACACTCCTTTAAACACTTCAGTTATTACACACGCGCGGTGCACGATAGTCGTCATGACAGCAAAATATTTGGTTTTCATCGCCTCGTGCTTTGTGCTAGCCTGTACACAAGTTAGCGGACAAGGATTGCAAGTCATCGATGGAAAGATTAAGATAACCATAGGAACGGCATCCGGATGTATTCATACAGTAAACTTCATTCGCGATCGTTTAGATGAAGCATACCGTTTATACGGAGACTTCCTGGATATTGAATTCGTGCCATGGGGAAGAACTACCCTGAGTACCGATGGAGTGTTTTGGTGTCAGTTTGGTGCTCCTGACTGTTGGGCAAACCGTCTGCACAGATGCGTTCTGAACATGTTGAAAGACAATCAGGATGCTCAGGTCCGCTATATGGTTTGTGAATTCACCGGCACCCGTCCTGCTTTCTGGCAGGGAACTTATCTCTGCGCTCAAGCCGTTGGTGTCAATCTGATCGACGTTGACTACTGTGTGGCGCATCCAGGAGACGATTTAGATAGGGCAGCTCAAACAGCAGCTGCTGAGCCAATGGAGATAATTAATGGCATTCCATATATCGTTTTTAATGGTGTCGTTGATCGCGCTATGGCAGTTGAAGCGAGGGCAACTCTGACGAGCATGATTTGTTTCGCGTTAGCAGCTGACCCAAGCACCGGTGTAACTAGTTGTCAAATTTAATGAAAAGTTTTAAATTTTTAGCATCTTAAATCCTCACAGTCCCCAATCGTTAAAACGAGAAGATTTACGACAGGCTAACTAGGAATTATTGTGTTTCGTTCTCATTGTCTTTTTTTATATACTTGCAATAAATTACATATATTATACAACCATCAGTTTTTTTATTAATCTGTCGTTAAGTGAGTAAATATATATGTTTTTTTTTTAAATTATAATTTATCTGTTTAAAACCACTATTGCCTAACCTTACCGTACCCTAGTTTACTACATTAGTCTGATATTAGTTGATAGGCAATCAACTAATATATCGTTGGGTTTTCGATTTCCTCGAGTTTTCGAAGTTTTTGGGTCTGTTCATCAGTCAGTAGCAACTACGGAATCTGCTTTTGTGCCCTGGTTAATGGCAATAGACTCGCCCAATATTACCATAACTACTGATTGACTCAATGTGGGTGTATTATTTATTAGGGATACCTTGGCCTAACCCTTTGGGCATTACAGGCGTGTTTTTTTGCTTTAGTCCATTACTATTGAAGATTTTCGCGTAGAGTTGTGTACGATGGGCCTTATTGCCCCTTTATTTTCTTATTATACGTGAAAATAGTCTCAAACATCAATCTATTACTGAGTTAATGATACAAACAAACGGTTAGAATTTTAAACTGGTCAACCAGTAACTTTGATGGTATGCACTAGAAAGGTACGGCATTTGTTGAGGATGTCTATTGTCTACTTATACGAAGTTGCCCATTCTCCTTTTCCTTATTGGTCTTATCGCGTACTTAGATAAGTTAAAACGGTCGCATTCATTAACACACATTAGTTCATATTAATCATGTTATCTGGATTTGTGTAGGTATTGCTCTAAACACATAAAACAAATCTTGGCTCCAAACGCTTCAGTTTTTTCATATGTTTGGTGTACGATAGTCGTCATGACCGCAAAATACTTCTTTTTTGTCGCCGCCGCGTGCTTTGTACTAGCCTGCACACAAGTCAGTGGACAAGGATTGCAGGTCATTGATGGAAAGATTAAAATAACGATAGGAACTGCATCAGGATGTAGTGACACAGTGAGATTTTTCGATCATTTAGTGGAAGCAAACCGTTTATACGGAGACTTTTTGGAGATTGAATTCGTGCCATGGGGAAGAACTACACTGAGTACCGATGGAGATTTTTGGTGTCAGTTCGGCGCTCCTGACTGTTGGGCAAACCGTCTGCACAGATGTGTTCTGAACATGTTGAAAGGCAATCAAGAAGCTCAGCTCCAGTTCATGTCTTGTGAATTCCTAGGGGCATTTGGTCCTGCTTTCACGCAATCATCTTATCTCTGCGCTCAAGCTGTTGGTGTCAATCTGATTGACGTTGACTACTGTGTGGCACATCCAGGTGACGATTTAGACAGGCAATTTCAACAATTAGCCGCTGAACCAATGAGGATAATTAATTTCGTTCCATACGTCATGTTTAATGACGTCCCAGATCAATCTGTTAGTACTCAAGCGAGGGCCATGCTCACGAGCATGGTTTGTTTCGCGTTAGCAGCTGATCCGAGCACAGGAGTCACGAGCTGTCAGATTTAATGACGAGTTTTTCAAGTGTACTACAAGTTCAAGTCCCCAGTCGAATTCAAAAGTTTTATCTTACTTTGCCTCTGCTGGTGCCAGTTTTGTACTAAATGTCCAACTTTCACCCGCGTTTTAATCGACAAACTTGTGCAATTGGACAATCGCCGAGCGAGATATGGTCTAATAGCCGCGGAATTTTTGATGATAAGCTAAATGTTATGGTTGTGTTCCGTTTCACAATAGGTCTCGTTTATATTATCATATTTTTCATATCTTTAAAATGATAATGGTTTTATAGTCGTATTTTGTACATTGATTAAATATAATATTAATTGATTAGAAGTTTTATTTGAATGTTAATCGAGTAGATACGTAAATACAAAATAGTAAGTTTCGAGTAAAGAATTGGTCAAGCCGGTACGGATGAATTGTGAATGCGGTTTGTTCGTACCAGTTTGGGGAATCCTTTAAACACTGATAATTCAATGGGAAACGAAAATAAGGTATTAGGTACCTAATATAATAGTATATGTGGCAGAGCATAGTTTCTGAAGGTGGAATATAATGGAATGTCAAGCAATTTTTGTCGTTTAGATCAAACATTTAGGGCGCGTTCCAACTATGTCATGACGGTTAATTTATCATTGCACGATTGTCGTCTCTAGCTGTTGACAATCTGTTGTCACTGCAAAAAAAGTCGTGGACGACAGTTAATCCTGTTGTCGTATTTGTGAACACTTCCATTTAAATACACAAGCCACGACGATTTAAACGACACGATAATCTGTCGTCACGACATAGTGGGTACGGGGCCTTAATATTCAGATTATTATATTTATATAATATTATTTTTATATAATACTCAGAGTACAGTGCGATGCGCGGTCGAATACGGACGTGTTTCCACTGTGCACGGAACGAATTTTATTCGCGTGTTGCGCGGCCATAGCCGCTGCCCGTACTATCACTATGAGTTCCAAACCACTCATAGTTAATGAATTGCTGTCATTCCTAGTCCATGCCATCGACTACATGGACGAGGTGAGCATCCTACAGATATGTCGGTCCAATTTCAAGTAGGACGAGATCAGCAGTGGTAAACTGTTACTGTTCCAGTCACTTGGAAAGCTGGACCAGATGCCGTCTCGCCGCAGAGATGGAACGGAGAAGAGTCTTCAAGATATTGTTGATATGTTGAAGAAAACCGACCCGGACGACGTGCCAGATTTCGTGGCGAAGGAGCTGAGTAAGCTGCCTCCCGTCACGTTCGATCATGTCGACGTTACACGGCTGCTGAAGGATATCACTACCTTGAAAGTGGAGATGACCAAGATGCAGTCCCGAATGGAGGTTTCGGAAAAAACCAATACTGAACTACGAGCAGAAATAGCTTTATTGCGCAAAGTGGGTTCGGTAATTGGGTCACCTGAGGCCTCTAAGGTGAACACTCGTCGAGGCGCGCAAAATGCATCAATCGGCAGTTTTGAATCGGCGAACACAAGTGCGTCACCAGCTGCCGATAATGCTGACCAAGCGCCGCCCGCCGCCGCCGTCGCCCGCGCCACAACACCGGCTGCGGAAACGTCACGCGTAGGCACGTCGACCCCTAAACGTGCCTACGCTGCCATTGTCGCCGGCAAATCTGATGCGTCGCAGCCTAAGCGACAAAACAAAACAGGGGAAAAACAGAAGAAGGGTGCTCAACCTGCCCTGAATGCGGTCCGTAGCTCCTTGCCGAGAACGGGCCATGTTGATGAAGAGGGTTTCACAAAAGTGGAGAAGAAGAAGAAGAAGCCCAATTCCCGCAACCAATGCGGCACCGCACCGTGTGGACCCAATATGCTGCTGCGTCCTGCAGTACCTACGACGCAGCTGTATATTTCGCGTCTACATTACTCCACGAAGACTGAGGATGTGGTGGCGTATTTGAGAGTGAAGACCGATTATACTCTGAGGGTTGAAACGTTGGAGTCGCGCCACAACATAAACTTTAAGTCGTTTGTGGTACGAGTTCCAACCCAACATCTGCACACCTTTTTAAAAGAGGACTTTTGGCCGAAAGGTGTCGTTTATCGACGGTTCCGAGGACGGTTACTCGACACCACGCAGCGAAACACGACGCCGACAACTTTACGTGTATAGTTATAGTTTATAAGGTTTTTAATATGTATTAGTTTATTTTTGTGTAACATTATTTTGTGTATTTTATCTATGGGCCTTGGGTGCCTGACAATAAAATGTTTATTATTATATTATATAATATTGCTTGAGTATGTTTGGCTATGACGCGATTACCAACGATCGATGACAGCTGACGTATGACAAATGACCGCTCGTCGACCTGGAGAGGCGACACGTGTCAAAGCATTCTATGGCGGACGGAGCTTACGATCGGTTAGGATCGCGTTACTGATTTGATTTGAATCGTGAAATATTGTGGGCATCACTTATTATTTTGAAAAAAAATAGATTACCAATAAAAACAGTGTACCTACTGAACAACAACAGATGTTATTTTGAGATTTTCATCATGTTCGACGAACATGAAAATGAAGACTACCCTCCTCCGCCGACAACGTTAACGTTTGCTCCCAGTCGTTTATTTAATTGAGCGCTGTGTAAATGAGCTATATAAATTATAGTATACATTAATTTATATTTATAATATGAATACTTTCGAGCTGCAATGCATAGTTTGTATTTATTGAATGATTAACGATTAAATAATCACTTAGTAAGGACTGTTTAATGTTATGCATTGTTTGGCTAAACAATACAAACACAATCAAAAGCTTTATCTAAAACAATGTACTGTTTAGCAATTATTTGGACTGTTACATAACAAGACAAAAATCATCATTAGCCTCTCCTTTATTAGGTTCATAATTATTTACCAAATAATGAGCTAATTATCAAAGCCCGCATTTGAATTCAAATTTTTTTCTCTAGCATAACTAATAGAAATGAAAATGGGCTAGTGTAACAATAAATTGGTAATTTAATGGTAATTTCAGCTGTATATTGTATAATTCGCCATTTTGTTTTGTCCTACTGTTCTAAATGGTTTGCAAACGATCGCAATAACTGCGTGTCAGTGCATTGTGCAGTGGACATTATGACATCAACCATGCTTTAGGGAAATTTAAACAGGATATTTATTTTGTAATCCGAAGCATAAGTACTTGTCGATTTGCTATTAGGAATCAGTACATGGTACAAACAGTGATAGCCTTGTGGCGTTACCGTCGGACTGCCAAGTCATAGGTCTAAAGTTCGAACCCAAGACACGCAACTCTGATTTTTCGAATTAATGTGCATATTGTATAATTATCACTTGCTTTGATGACGGAAAACATCGTGAGGAAACCAGCATGGCTTAGAGATATTTCTCAACGGCATGTAAATCCAAGTCAGAGGCCCATTGAGTGGCATAAAAACTCTTACACCAGGTAAGGCACTTAACCACACTATAAAGAAGAAGAAGAAGTTCATGGTAGACTAGCAGCAGAAAGTGACCGTTGATAATTGGAGATCCATCTTCATAAACATCTGTATCACCAGAAGGTCCAGAGGCAACTGAGACTAAGCTGACACGAACATCATCATCATCACCTTCAAATTTATCTTCAGCATCGTATTTCGTGGAAGAAGTAATTTTGATGGTAGGTTAATCTTTCTCGCAGGCCTGTGGACGGTGAGTAATGCTGGCGGGCAGAACGTGAGAGGGAGAGAACCTCACGTCCCAGCCGCCGTGGGAGACGCCCCGGGCGTCCACCGTAGGCACGGGCCTGTGGACGGTGAGTAATGGGCTAGCTCACCGTCCGTCCGTCTTATGACGACAGGCCGTGTCGACGGCGCGTTCGTGTTCCAAGCGCGCCTCAAGGAAATCGGAAGGGGTCCGAGAGGGCCGTTGCATGCCAGGGCTGCGGGACTGTTCGAAAGAGATACGGTGGCCCTGGAACACAAAGGGCTAAGAAGGAACATGGATAGGTTTTGGTCAGTATAAGTCGAACACTCCCTTCCGCTCCGCTCAAGGCGGGAGGAGTCATTTGATGATTTCACATCGGAAACAATAAAATGTTTATTTTTCTCGATCTGAGCAAACGATAGACGGACAATCATCATCATTCTCTCGACCTTATCCCAATTTATTTGGGGTCAGCGCAGCACGTCTTCTTCTTCCATGCTTCTCTATTACTTGTCATGTCATACTTAAATAGACGGACAATTGTCTATAAAAAAGACCGGAGGGGTCATTTTTATAACCGCTTTAGCCAATCTTTGCGTTGTGTTTTCATCCATTGGTTGTTGCAAATTATCCGCTGTCAAAATGTCTATCAGTTCAGAAATATCTACTACATCTGTTGTTTTGTGTATATATGAGAGATGGAATCCTTAATATTCTGCTTCGACAATATCGGAAATGAGCTAGTTTGCTATAGATAATTATGTACCTACATTAAGACAATGTCGACGTATGGTGTAATCTTAATTAATCTGGTTTGGCTTACGGATTACATACGCACGCATTGATAAACTGTAATAGCTGATTACTGAGCGTTGCCCAAGTCGATTAGAGCTGATTATATAGTGATAAGATTTTAGTTTTAAATGAAATTTATATTATATTCAAATTGTATGATTTATTATTAATATTCCAGAATTTTAAGTTGTTGTCAGTATGGGGAATGCTGCGTATACCTATAATAGGCATAATTACCAGCGCTTTCATTTTATTTTTTATGTTTCCTGTAATTCATAGTATGTATTGCTGTTGGTGTACCTCATAAATAAATAAATAAGACAATATCATTATACGACGAAGGATGACCAAATTATGATATACCTACATTTATTTATAAATTTATTATCTATCAAAATTGAAAGAAATAATAAGCCTGTTCTTTTTTAATCGTTTAATAGTTTTGTTGAGTAATAAGAATAATTATAAATTTATTTAATCATAATTACAGTCATTTTCTGTCATCTAACAACATTAAGGTTTTATTTTGAAAAACTTAGATAACAGTGATCCCCAAACTAGGCTGCGCCTGTATCTTGGGGGCCGGAGTTGCGTTAATAAAAGTATATCGTTTACATTTCACTGTTGTAAACAGTACCTTACTTATAAACATCACTGACAGTAATTCTCATAATAATTTATAAAATGCACGGTGACAGTCATTTTCTTCAGGACGATTCTTAACTTGCAGAAATTGTATGTCACCCTACTACTACATTATTCCGCTATGGACGGCCTCATGAGCCAATAATGCTGCACCATTAAGCGATTGAAAAATGTCATACACCACTTTGCAGCGCCGATGCGCTACATTAACTTCGGTTTGGAAAGGGCGGATATTGTATGAAAACCGCTGCCTTATGATGGAAATGCTTTAGAATTATGTCTTTTTAACCTAGTGCAGTACAATAGACGGTGCTGTATTTTTGATGGGGAAATTTTTTTTGTAGGAATTTTTTGCTCGTAAAATGGGAATGATTTGTTGCCCTATATTTAAAGGGCAAACTTGAGGTGGCGAAGTGGTATTTATAATTAAATTTGTACAAAGACTACATTTTACGTCGAATATTACGTAATTCATTAGCCACAACATTATCCGTGGACCGTCAAACACGTCGTTGAGTTTTACCATCGAACCAAAAATAAGAAGCAAAGACCTTATTGACATCAACCGGGCATACGTCCAGACTACGGGCTGGTACCTACTAAGAAATTTCTGAAGAAAAAAACGGGTTGCATTCCGGGAGTGCCGGCAGAAGTGAAAATTGAATATTAACGTTGTGCATTTTTGATATTTTGGAATGGTTAGGGAATAATTTTGCACAAATTGCTTAAATTATCAGTATAAAAATACTATCATTTATGTGGTAAAATACAACATTCATTTATTATATTATTATATATAGGTATATATTATATGTCGGAGACTGTCATTAATACGGACATGAATAGAAAGTGCGCCAAAGGCGACCTACTTACCAGTCTACCCACACCTAAGCGCGCTTACTACAGAGTCGTGATGTTTCGAGCTCGCTGCGAGGAGGACAGTCAGTGTCTGATCGCGGCGGATTCAAGACGTCCCGAAACTGTATCCCGATTCATGGTGCCTAGTGTTATTGTGTGGGATTGTAATTTCAAGTAATTTGTTAGTTCGATAAAAGCAGTGTACCGTGTGTCGTGTGTGTTTACATAGCACGAAACCCATGTTCTGCCCACATGATAACCGTGTCTAACGGAATAAAATCACCTAACTGCGACATACATACATATATATATTATATTCTATCGTACATAAACATTGCATTTTATATACCTATCATTAAAAATGTAAGACTTCAGAAATATTACAATCTGTCTTACAAAGTCGTCTTTACCTCTTTGGAGAGACCGAAGGTTTTATTTGTGCATAAGATAGTTATCCAGTTTTGGAAACCCAAACTCAATGACAGATGTCATAAAGTTCAAATTCCTTCGTATCCTAATGTTAATCCGTCTTACGAATTTTCGATAAGGACACGTGACCTGACGCGAGTTTAACATTTTTACACATCACTAAAGTGCACAACGCCGCTAAAGAAGTTTTCACTTCAAAAACAAAAGATGCATATGTAGGAAAAGCAATAATGTGGATAAATATAGCTTTTTTACAGGTAGGAGGACGGTGGTCAATCTGCATCCAGGCCCGGATGACATCTTTTTCGAATTAAACTCAACATTTTACATAAAATTTAATGTCATGGATTACCTCAAAGTAACGCCTGATTCTATAAATTTCAGTTTGCCCCGTCTGGGAATCGAAGCCAGGACCCATGCTTAGCAGTAGCCCTTGCGGTCACTAGACCAACGAGACAGGTTATTTGAAAAAATCCTAAGTCATAAAGTAATTTTGTCATGCCTTAGATTAGATGATATAAGACTAGACTATCAAACTACAAGTTCATAGAACTTTTAACATATTCGATTTGATAGATACATAAGTGGTCTATTTTCCCTGTAATTTTCGAAAATCACTCTATTAAGTTAATGTAGGAACTACGCCATATTTTACTAAGAAACAGTGTCGAGGTATTTTAGTACTTGTTAAGCATAATAAGCTTCTTGTATGCCGAAAACAACGTTACATGATGAGATGTTTCGTTGCTAAGTCTTCCTTATTGACCTTACACCGGTAATAGAGAATTGATTAAGAGATTCTAAATGTGCCAAAAAGTTAGGTTTGTGGAGGACCAAGTTAGTGAAACCTTGCAAGTTTTGTAATTTTTTTTTTCTGCTGAAGAAATTTTTTTCTTGGTTCTATGACAAAGAGCGTTAACGATCCACACTTTCATCGTACACAAAATCTCCATGAATTCTCTTTGCACAAACACACTAAAGTTATTTTGAAAACCGTCGTGACTCATCAAAAATCTTTGCGGAGTGTTTCTTAATTTGATGTACACATAGCGACACATCAAGCTGTGCATTTCCAGCATAACATAGTCTCGCTTTATAGGTGTTGTTTTGCATCCTCGTCAAATTCAAGGAGGTAACTATGCTAATGAGTGACCCCAATCTTAAAAAAAATACGTAGGTTTTTTTTTTCCTATCTACGGAAATCGATAAGCGTGAACCACCCGTCTTTTAAACGCGGTCTGGTCTTCGCCTTGTTATCTCGCTTACAAAATATACAAAACATCAGAAACGTTTATTCGATAATTTTTTATTCCCTAAGCCGCGTTAAGAGGGTTATTCTGAAATACTGACAAATTTAAACAACAAAAGAAAAAGTATTGTTTTTCAAAAATTAACTAGATACCGTAAGTTATATTGATTATTTATGTCTTTTGTGACAAGATCCTGAATTTTGACGAGGATGTAAAACAACACCTTGTATAAATTTCCGGTACAATGGGGGGATCCGCATAATCTAGTTTTGAATAGCTTTGTAGCGACCTACAAAAAGCAACTTACAACAAAAAGTTCCTCTATGAGAAAACAGAATAACCAATATGGTCTGAATCGCGAAAGCAAAGTTTACATCGACTGAAGACTATATAGAGAAATCCGCTGTCTGGTTGGAGGATCCTCCCCTTTCTGTAGAGTATGAAGAACTTTACACCCTGTTCCTCATACCCCTAAAGCTTGATTGGTTACTGTGTGTACAGAATGCTTCGTTAAGGGCCCATTTACAATTAGAATTAAAAATTTATCATTAGAATTAATATGCTACTAATGAAAGTCCAGACCACAGTACTCTTGCTACGAATGTACTTACAAGCATATTCCCATACACAACACGGTATATTACACCATAAGCACAGCTATTAGCCGTATTATGCAGAGCGGGTCGGTAGTTGTAACGGTTATCTACTTGTCCATGCAGTTACTATCGTTATTGGTGCTATAACCGCTTACGTTATTGTTTAACGTTTACCGGGCCCTGTAAGTGCTGTGTCGGTGACAAAATTTTCCATATTTAAGGGCTTTTAGGAACGGGGTTTGTTGTAGACTTTGCAATATCGATATCAATATCAGTTGACTTTGTGTTGCTAACTGCCAATATGCTAAACGCAGGCCCTTTTGGTAAACGTATTTTTATTTTATTCAATTTTTTTTTAAAGAGGTTTTATGTTTTAAGCGACGATGTCGTTAACGTTCTAGGAAACACGTTTAACACAATAAATGTTGTTCTTTCTGTCTGAATTTGAAAAACTCTGAACAGAACATGATGGAAATGTAAGGTCGTGTATAACATTTTAGTAAATAAATGAGTAATGCAGATACGACGACCATACTGTTATGTCTTAAAGGGTTCTGATAATAATTATATTGGATTCCAAGATTCTTTTGAACACACTGTATTCACTTACCTTTTTGTTGTTTTTGTAAAAAGGGTAAAAACACAATAAATTTGCCTCAAAATCATAAGTACGTATTTTGCATTTAGTTATGTTTTCAGTTTTTCTGTTATTATATCAAATATTTTTCAGAGCACACAATCTTATATTCCCGAAATTAAAGAAGTGGAAAGAAACCCTATTTATGTGTACAGATGAGATGCGCGAAGATTATATGATGAGTATGAAAAAAGCGATTGTGGATTTCGTGCTGAAAGATCCTAACACGGTACTTACAAATATGTTACCCATCCCCACACTTTTTTTTTTTTTTCTCGGCACTTTTCCTGTCGACAGCGATGTCGACGAATTTTTTGACGCCCTGTAATTTTGATACTTGTACATATTTTATTTTTATTTATTTTTAGTTACGTAATATACAAAATTTGTCCCCACACTGTAAATATAAAATATCTATATACCGAGCTTTTGAAGGTCTGGTTCCTTTTGATTTCACTATTCACGTTATACTTATGTCTATAAATGGCACTAAATAAAATACTTAAAAAATAATCTAAAACAAAGAACCAAATTTACACTACCACGAAAAATTCAAATTCCTCCCCCACATCCTTACTCATGTCGCAACAGCAATAAAACAGTCCGAATTTGGGAATCAAAATACATTTTTATTACCATTCCCGCGGAGTCGGTTCGGTCTTTGGACTCCTGCACGACAAGGACGGATGATTTCCTCAAACCATAAAAGAGGAACAGCAATATACTCAAGATGTAACAAACGAGTTTCACCGTGGAAGTATGCAGCTGAATAATTGAAGAAGTATGGTCCCCGGGCGTGTCGGATCGTCTAGCCGACCGATCGATACTGGCCGAAATGCTACCTGTATACAATAAAGTTTTTTTTTATGCAGGATGGCGACACGGTGCATAAGTGATTGGGCTAGGCATCTGAGAGCGTACTGCTGCGGTTTCTTTAAAAATTTGCAGTTATACATGTTTAGTCACCTGTAAAATCGGCGTTTTGAATCAATGCTTTATGTTTTTGTCTTTATTTGCAGGAAAAATCTGCTGAGTTCCCATTTTCATTCCAACTCTTTATTTTGTGGAAAAGCGGGCATACAACTTTATTATTCGCCTGAGAATGTAGTTTTAACAGTAGAAATGAAATGAATGTAAGTGAATATGTGTGCTTAACCAAATTTTATTTTAGCACATCACATCAGGTTGTCTTTTTTTACGGATTGGAAATCATCAAATAACCCCTCCCGCTCTGGGCGGAGCGGAAGGGAGTGTCAGACTTGTACTGACTAAAACCCATCCATGTTACTTCTTGAGTTACCCATTCATGGATTTTCTTGCCGGTTCTTCTTAATAGGAAACGACCAACCCGAACCGTGCACCTTTTGTTGACGTTTTATTAGTGTCCATTTAGGCCTATGTAAAATAAAATATTTTGATTTTGATTTTTTGATCTTAGCCCTTTGTGTTCCAGGGCCGCGATATCTCTTCCTAACAGTCCCGCAGTACATCAGATTGCCTCAAGTATCAAATTCGCACCGTCTACGCTTAACATCGATAAATCCAGCTAGGTAGCTGTTCACACAGTTAAATTCACGCATAAACGGTTCTTGCGAATCAACTTATACTAATAACCAAACCAATGGAGTTTCGAGATTAATTTTAGCAATTCTCACCGCCACCACATCCTCCGCTAAGAAACGCCAGTTTTAATACAATCGTAACGATCTAGTATGATGCTTAATTGAAAAATATTAGCCACTAAAATTTTCACCCTGGTCTTGAAGACAGAAACTGTCTAATTAAATTTCCGTTTGGAGCAATAAACCGTTCACCACGTGGCATTTTATTGCTACATTTTGGGACTTGATCACAATTTATTGCTATCTGTGAATTATCAAATACGTTGGATTCTTTTATGAGCGTTATGAAATATTTTTATGATGAAGGATCTTATTAACGTTTACAGGTTTGTGAATTTAAATTCTTCTTACATTTCTAACGCTCTGCATCGGTCCTTTGCGTGGAATAATAATTTATTTTTGAGTATGATGGTACATTAAGATCTTAATATAGAGAGACGACGAGATAACATAAAGTTTTGCACCTTTTTTTTACTTAAAAAAACATTTATTTCATAAAAAGGGACCTAACTAAGTATATAAATTACAGCGATTAACAAACTAATAAATTAAATAACAATAAACTATAAAAGGGCGTCAAAAAACTCCCCCTCATCGCTGTCAGGTGTAAGAGAGAGACTGGCAGCATTGCCACGTTGTATGGCTAGGTAATACTTAGCCCCTGGCCAGCCCTTGAGTCACAGGAAGCGTCAACTAGGCGTTTCAAAATTTTCTTAAAAGGGCTCTGCGTACTCGGACCCCAGGGCCCCAGAGTTTCAACCCCAGATCGCTCGAAAATATAGTTACCACAAAGGTATTTACACCGCTTGAGGTTTTCGCAGCGGCAGCGCCAGCACAGCACGATGAGCTTGGAAGATGTGATGGCGCAAGAGTATCGACGCAAGTTGCGTCCCACACTAAAGGCCTACCCATCTTCCAAGGAAACAAAGACAAGCTGTCCGGTTTTTTGCCATTGTCGCGTACCAAGCCATTGGACTCTAAGACAGTTGGAACGCCAACGGTAACAAGAGCTCGTCGGATGCTGTCGTTTATGATCGCGTGCCGCGCAAAACGGCCCGCACTTCGGCTGCATGATATTCAATATCATTGGTATGTAATACAGACATCTACTCAATGACATGTTTTAAATAATTGATTAAGCAGTATTTTTGTGACACGAAGTAAGATAAGAAAAATCGCAAAATCATGTCACATTTTGCATTAAAATTGGCACGTCACGAGACCTTTTTTACTACCGTATTTTTCCATTTTTCCTTGAATCTCAGCCACCAATCAAGTAGCTACCTATAAAAATCTAAATTATATTTGAATCTGAATCTAACAAAATTCGTCTTGCTGAAATTGTTGCAGACATTTTCATTTGCCGAGTTCTCGCTAAAGCGATGAAATAAAAAAAAGTTGATAATAAAAGATCGAACTTGTTCGAATATCAATACTGATAGTTCGCAAAACTAAATTTCAACTTGGTTCATAGATTCTTATCGGAGGAAGTTCCCGGCCCTGTCATGTTTTGCAATTAAAAAGGTCTGAGACTGGTTTCCGCGTCTATCTAAGTTTTAATTTGTATTTATTATTTCACGGGGCTGCTTTTAGGTAAGTAGGTAGGTTTATTTTCAGTAGCTTATTTTTCACATTACTGTCACGACAAAGACAGAATTTGTCTTTCAGCTGTTTTTGAGCCTAAAAATAGTTATTTTTATCATGTCAAAAATACATTAATATGTTGTTATTTTAGTTTTAGTTATCTAGTTTTAAAATAATATTAATCAGTAATTATAAAAAGTTGTAACTTAATGAAATAAAACAGGTTTTAATTTAACTGCGCAAAAAAAATACATAGTAAAAAATAGAACTATCATTGGAGGATTTGGTGATTCGGAATATTTCAAACGTGACGATATTAGTTTTACATTTATTAAGAAAGTAACGAATTTTAATAAAATTTGAAATAATTTTACTTAATAATGGGAACAAGAGATTTCAGCCTTTCAGGAAAAGTGGCCAACTGAAGTTTTAAAATTACTTTATCGTAATTTCTCATGACCATTATCATTTTCCTCTTCAGTTCGAGTTAACTTTATTCCATCAAAAGATTATATCATTTCCACGGACCAAGATTGCATTTCATGTTTGTAGTCCAATTTGGTTATGGATATGAATAATAATAGAGGGAAATAATAGAGAAATAACCAAACTTATTCGTTCTATCAACAATTTCCCGTAACGACAGCAATTTCATGTTTATTACACGAACTGGAAGGAACATCAAAAATACTGTTGCAGTAAAGAAATATTATACGGTTGAATGCTCATATCTACAGTAACTGGGTAGTAATAGTTTCCAATAAGCAATATCTTTCGAACAAGTGAACTTTGGGCTAGCTAATTTATTTACAAGTATTTCGAGAATATTTGAGGCAAACGGTAAATTTAATACGTCTGCCTCGTTGGTCTTGTGGTTGCAATCGCGCAAGCTGAGCATGAGGGCCTGGGTTTGATTCACGGGTTGGGCAAATTGTTATTGGGTTTTTCCATCAGGAATTTTTCAGTAGCAGCCAGTCTGGATTTGTGCCCGAATGATGGTCATAAGCTCGCCCTCTATTACATGGGACTTAAACATAACTGGCAAAATGTGGGAGTACTATTTGGTACACCTCTGCTTAACCTTTCGTAGATTACTGGAGTGATGTTATGTTTATATTACGTGGGAGAAATTAAAAAAAAAAATGAAATAAAAAGGTTTTGTTTTATTTAAGGTAGTGTGAGGTACGTATTAATGATTTAGGTAGAAGTTGAAAATAAATCATCATCTGCTTAGCCTTTTCTCAAACTATCTTGGGGTCGGCTTCCAGTCTAACTGGATTCAGCTGAGTACCAGTATTTTACATGAAGCGACTGCCTCTCTGTTCTCCACAACCCGATAACTGGGTAATACGATAAAATTGCCTAGTAAAGTTACTTTTTTATACCGTTTCGTAAGACCAAACCGATTTTCATATAATTTAGAAATAAGGGGATTTTGAGTACTGGTTGCTCTCATCTAAAATAATATCTGAACAGAACTATTAAAGGTATTTTCATATTTTTGTACATCGTTCTTTCCGGAACATCGATTCTATATGCAATATACCACGCCATTACTAGCCAGTCTTTAACTATTGCCAAATGGCATAACTAACAAAACTTGCCCTTGCTTGGTCTGTTCGTGACAAGCAGTAGTAGTTCATCGGAGCGAGTAGACTGACTCTGGAGTTGTCAAGCGTTATGACGACGGCCGTGGCCTAATTCTAACGATGCCGGCTCGGACTCTAATACTGATGTCTGTTGGTAATAGAGATTCGGAAGTCATGTATGATGCGAGCTAGACAAAAGTTTTAACAAAAGTTTTCAGTTATTTTGTTGATCTTTTGATGATTTGGTTGATACGAAACTTTGTGAAATACATGTTTTCTATGTTATGGGATCTATCTTACGATAGGTGAAAATTATACAACGGTACTTATGTTTAAATTCACATAAGCTTCACTCGATTCTAATTATTTGACATTCAATACATAAAGAGTGTAAAACACCTCTTAACGAAGCCGAAAGGCACAGGTTCTCCCCGTCATTGCGATCATTTTTTTGTTTTACACCATACCTGGGAACCTTCTAGTTATGGAGATATTAGGGGTCAAAGTTCCAACTTTTTGACAAGTATTTTTTTTCAATACAAGTTTTTAATGTAAGATGGGGATGGTCGTGGAGGTGTTTAAAGTAAAAACTTTAAACACCTCCACGACCCCCGTACTATTCAATCCGTCCATCAGCACAATGTTTTGAGTGCGTTACATTGAGTTCTACCACTAAACATGATTTTACACCCCCAAAAAAAAAGTCGTTTCCCAGCAATAATTTTTGCGTAAAGTTACTTATTTTCATGTACAAAATGCTTGGCTTCGTGATGAGGTGATTTACACGGTGTATAATTTCAACAAAACAAACACCGAAAATGAGCCTACACTTTTCAAATTACATACCAATCTACACCACAACTAATTTAATTACCGTTACGTCATACGTGTAATTAATCGAAGGTCCTAATTAATCGGCAAACTTCACATTTTGAGCGCGATATCGAAATAATTCAAGATTCACAGGGAACCGGGGCAGGCGTTTAGTGCGCGATTTTGCCTCAATTTTCCGTGCCAATAGGCCCCTTGGAGCTCCGGCACGGCGGATCTACTGCCAATAAACAATATCTTCCAGTCGAACGAATGTTGAACGAGGTACTGCTAATTAGGGCCATGGAAACCGATCAAAAGGGAGCCTTTGATGCGAAACTGAAAAGGTGACAACGACGCGAGTCAACCGAGCGTGCGGTCGCGATGAAGTTCAGAATTGTTGCGAAAGAAGTTTGGACGAGGTATAAGATGTTTCAGGAAAAATAACTAGTTAATAAAGTTTTGTTTTTGTATTGTGCTTCTTGCCAACTATTTATTATTATTTTTGTTGATTGCAATTTCTGGTCTATGGACTAACTGGAGTGTGTCCGTATACTTTTAGAACTTGAATGGAGAAATTGATTACCGTAGTCACTGACCGAGGCACGATATGTAAGACTAAGACCTACCGTTGTCTCAGAAAAAAGGATCAAGATAAAGGTTGGTAGGCTACCTTGGTAAGTAGCAGGTTCTGTTCTCACATCCTCGTAGTGGTTTTGCACCTTCAGTTGCGTGGCTACCAAAAAGGTTTGTTTGTTTATTCCTTTTTTGGTTGTCAGCCAGTCTTAAGCCAATCAAAATCCATCACACCTCTATGATAACACAATCCCAGCAAACGTGACGTCACTTCATAATAGTGCCGTGAAAAATCTCAAATGCCGGTACGGATAGGGATCGATTTCAATAAGCGATAACTTCTGCATGACCGGCCAGCCATCCTTCAGTGGGAGCATTTGCGGATGCCACTGATCAAAGCGGAATTCCCAGATCCGTTCAGAACTGTACTTGTTGCGGATTTGAATCTATTACCCTGGATATATGACCTAATTCTGTTTAATGTGTGAGGCTCTGCATATTCCATTACGTTACATCACGAAGTAACGAAATGGAATTGATACCGGGACTTCGGTTATTTGTTGAAAAATAAACCGAGTTTATTGACAGATTATCTTCCCATTGTTTTCAAATACGAGCTCAACAAAAAATACGGAGAATAAGAATATGTGAAAGACAGATATGCTTGATTACGGCTCGGTCTTCCGTTTAGGAGGTCATGGATTCGAAGTGTGTAATTTATTTAATTAACTTAATTAATTAAATGGTCTCGATACCGTGTGTGTGGGTGTGAGGACCAAGTCTCAATAAAGCACGTTAAGCCGTTGATTCTAACAAAATCTTTGACAGTCCTTACTAGTCAGTAGCCTGAAAGTCTGACAACCAGGCTTACCAAAGGGCATCGTATTACCCAGTACGGACTGGGATGTGGAGGTCAGATAGGCCGTCGCTCTATGTAAAATACTGGTATTCAGCTGCATCAAGTTAGACTGGAAGCCGACCCCGACATACTAGGGAAATAGTGCGGCAGATGATGCTCTCAAAACCATGTCGGGAAACGTCGTGAGTTAAAAAAAGAATAAGAAAATCGAAGACTTGTAATATTTATCAACCGGCGTTGGGTTTGCGTGGTGGATGAAAACCCATCCCCTTTTTGTACAAACGAGTGTCCCAGCATTGGGAACATTATAGATTACTTAATTTGTAATGCCTAGCTTACTTTACAAAGTTACACAAAATATAAGCAAATAGAATTGGATTCCATGAAATGAAACCAATAAAAATCCACTTGGGTTTTACAACTGGTTTGGAGATCCGTGCTAGGATAGGCTACAAACTTAGGACAGCGCTATAAACTTAGTGAAGGATTCGAGGAAATCGTAGAAAACTATTGTACCGTTGACGTCAGACTGAGAATATGCAAAAATATGTAGGTAACTGAAACGAGAAAAGTATTTGTATAGGTGACGGTATTGTGTGCTATTTAAATATAATGCAAACTCAAACTCAAAGCATTTATTAAAAAAAAAAAAAACCGTTACATAATATTCGAATGTGCCATTAGAATCCATGCCATTCGAAATTTAAAAAAAAAATGCGAAACTACAGTCCCAGTCACAAGGCATAATAACTTGTGAAATTACTGTAGATGCCAATTTCAAAGCGTAGATCTCTATGGAGAAGACTGGCAAGAAACTCCATGGACACTCTTTTAAAACGTAGTATCATTAAAAATCTTGGACACTTCAATAAAACGAGAAATTGGAGTATTTTTTGTAAGATTTCCTGTTTTTACAGACGCTGTGACTTTTCCTAGTATCATTCAATACATAAATATCAAACAATTACATAACTTAAAATAAGGAAATATTTTCGTTTACTTGCAAAAGTTGCGTTATGACGATGACCCGAGAAAAATTCACAACAATAATGATTCCTGAAAAGCACTAGACTGCATTATACATACATTATGATGATCAAAAATATATTGGCTTGGCTCTTTTGTAATGCATCTTATTCTTAAGTATAAAAGACAAGGCAAGGCGTTACAAGAAATACATATTTTACAGTTTTGACAGATGTGTCCCCCCTTTAAGATTTATTATTCTGGGGATATGAAGTAACGTTTCCCTGTAGGAAACGTGGATTTTTCGTTGTTTTCTACGTACGAAGATAATATTAAAATGCTTTTCTCATGTCCCGTCACACGGAAAGCGGTCTTGAAAGTATAAATCAAATCGTTTTCGTTCGTATAAAGGTTTTGGGTATGCTCGACTGAACTTCAGGTTGAACATTGCTTATGGCTTTAGTGATATGCGGGAACTATGTAAAATGGAAATATTCTGGAAAAGTAGTATTTTTGTTATATATAGAACAAGATTCTGTTCTTATCTTATTTACTTTTTCGTATTCTGATGATCTTTCACATGTAATGTTTTTACATGACACATATTTCCTCAATAAGTATTTTTAATTTCTTCTAAACCGAATGTAAAAAAACATAAACGTGGCAATGCTGCCAACCTTCTGGGCACCTTTACTATTGACAACGACGTGGACAAATTTTTTGACGCCCTGTAATTTTTCTCCCATTTTGACACTTGGTACATATTTTTATCATTATTTTAGTCGTGAAAAGACCTACTTGTAGTTTGTAAATCCATACTTCCATACTAATATCATAAATGCGAAAGTCACTCTGTTTTTTTGTTTGTATGTTTCTTTGTTACCTTTTCACGACTAAACGGCTGATCGGATCTTAATGAAATTTAGCAAGAAGATAGATTTCAACCTGGGGAAGGACATAGGCTATATATCATCACGCTACGACAAAAAGGAGCTGAGCAGCAATGAAAAATGTTACGAAAACGGGGGAAATGTGACGCAGACGAAGTTGCGCGGGACAGCTAGTAATGTATATACTGAAATCAAATAAATTATTCCTCTACTCAAATATAACACACAAGGAGAAAAATACAAATCAGAAGTGTAATCAAGAGTATGGTGTTCCACGGGTTAGAAAGGTTAGGATTCTATCTACATTATATCGACGACTGCATAAGGTTTTATTCCTTCAAAGTGTGCTTGCTTCTAGGGTCAGACACCTATTTACTTCATAATATTGTTTAAAAATATAACCTACACATAAAACCTTATCCATATTAAAAATGCACATTATTAGGCGTCCAGTCACCATATACGAGTATATAAAGCACGCCGTTCGAGAGCCGTCCAACTTTGCTCATCTCCCTACATAGTTTCCTCCTGAAAAGTATTTACTATCCATGACTAAAGTTCTTTTCCGGCATCTTTCAAAACTCTATCGACCGTTAAAGATGTATCTTGGCAACTTTCTCTCGCGATTTCCTTTAGTTATGTGAATTGGAAGGAATGTGCTTGTTGTTATGTTCGTCATAAGTTTTGTTGTAAGAATGTTAAGCTGGATTCATAAGATAATATTTTAATGGTACTCCCTTTCCTCTCCTAAAATTGTTTGTCCGAAAATCATTATCCATAACACGTTTGCTATTATATAAACTTTAGTAACCCTAATGTTCAAAATGCCGAAATAATGTTTAACATAATCTTATTATCTTTAGTTCTAAAAGTATTCTGTCATAATATCGAGTACTATAATTATAGAATCTCCTAATTTTACAACACCTAAAGTCATATGTCCTAGGTATTGTGTTAAATAATGTGTATTATTCCGAATGTTCATTTATAATATATTTTTTTGTTCTAAAACATATGCTAAAATTAGGTTTTAGTGACAGTAACGAATCGCTGTAAATCCGACTCCACGCAGTCTTGTCTGCCCTACCCCTAGAGTGTAATTTAAAATCGCGTAGGCGCAGAGGGGTGAGGCGGCCCGCGAGTTGAGGAGCAGGTGGTTGTAACACTCGCCGCCGCAGCTGAGGCTGGCCGGCCCAGCCGGCCAGCAAGCCGAAGCTGCGGTGGTGAGCGTTAAACCCATCTGCGACGATAAACTCGCGAGGAGCCGTGACAGAAACCATGCCTGCTGCATATTGCATGCTTGCATGACTGCTTGCATGCTGCATGCTTGCTTGCATGCTGCATGCTTGCTTGCATGCTGCATGCTGCGTGCTTGCTTGCATGCTGCATACGATACGATACGATAGATACTTCTTGGTCAGACTTTCGGGTCACTGACTGACAAAAATCAAAAAATGACACCAACGCCGAGCCCAACAACGACTTAACTTGCTTTCCGAGGCACAGAAAAAACTCGGTATGTAATGGGTGGTCACCCAGCCACACACCAACCTAAGCAAGCGCGGCTTTAACTGAAGAATGATCTGAGCGGCTGAATAACCACGAGCTTCTTATCTGTTAGACACCTCTATCACACAAGCAATAATTTTCCTACATTTTAAGATACTCTAATAATGTCAAAACGTGTCACAAGCCCTTTAACTTTAATCGGGCGGGAGGAAACGCCCGGTTGTCACCACTGCAAGGATCGTCCGGAGGAAACGGTGGAGCACACCGTGGAGGTCTGCTCCGCTTGGTCTCAGCACCGCCGTGTCCTCGTAGCAGCAATTGACGGCGGCGACCACTCGCGTCCGGCCCTGTCAATCTATGGTCTGGAGTGAGAGGGAATGGGAAGCCGTCGCCTCCTTCTGCGAAACAGTCATGCTAGCGAAGGAGGCGGCGCGGCGGAACGTTAAAGGGAGCGACCCTCACGTCGCGGGAGACGCCTCGGGCGTCGGGGGCCCAGTAGCCCCCGGCCACCGTAGGCGCGGGCCTGTGGACGGTGAGTAATGGGCTAGCTCACCGTCCGTCCGTCTCATGACGACAGGCCGTGTCGACGGCGCGTTCGTTTTCCACGCGCGCTTCAAAGAGATTTCAGCAAATCGGAAGCCCCTTCCGCTCCGCCTAGAGCGGGAAGAGTCATTTGATGATTTCGCATTAAAAAAAAAAGCCCTTTAACTTTACGCCCTTCAAGAAAAAAGGAAATTGAGCCATCCAAAACTCTCCACGACAGATCTGTAAGAACTAAATAAAGTTTCTGAAGGTCGAGCTATCGTCGTCGGAGATATTAAGTTTTTTCCTATTATCAGGGCCAGCCAACCAGTCATAAATCGTGGAGCCTACGACTTTATTGCCAACTGCGATAGAAGCACTGCCCGGAGGTAATGAAAGAAAGAATAGTGAGTTTAATGCTATTTGGTGGTTTGAAGATTTCATTTTAAGGCAATTTTGGGTTGATAGAATAATGAGTAGGTACTTTTTATGCAACTTGTTAACAGATTATTTAAGTAACTTGCTCGAAGTCCTATCTTTTAATTCAGTTAAGCCGTTAAATTACACTTTTGAATGTAACGTAGAAGGAAATATAACTCATTGTAGTAGCTCATTCGAAAAGTAATTTCGTATGGAGGAGAACGGGTTAGAAACTCCACTCATCCATAAAATATGACTAATTTCAGGTACCTTAGTAGATAGGAACTATAGTTAACCTAAAAATTTACAATAAATATAGTTAGTAATCTTCGTCCTTAATTGGGAAGTTGAAACCATTGACCATTAATTCCAAGATTTGACTTTTTTAAAATATATTTTAGGCTTGTAAACCCAAATAATAAAAAAAAATTGCTGTGAATTCAATAAACAGTTGAGTCATTAAGTTGGCAAATTAGTGACATAAAATTTTGCTATTGCATATATAAAGAATACGCCATTTCCAGTATCAATAACTGTATTTATAAACTGGTTTGACCAAAGAGTTCTTATATACTCTTTGGTCATATCAAATAAATCAATCTAAATCACAATAAATCTTATTAGTATTTAGAAATCATGACACATACAAATTCAAAATCACCTTCTGACAGCTTATAAAAAGAGTGTCAATTGTTTGGTGGTATCAACTACCCTATTATAAAATTAAAACATTAATTTCCTATATCGATAACGACAAAGTTAGTCATTAAATGAAAGACATAAACTAGCAACCTATGTCCGGCAGAACTTGTTCAAAAATGTCTGCGATCTCTAATAAGAAAAGTTCGTCGATTCCACGTCAGTAATTCGAGAGAGCCCATAGAAAGTTTTGTAGCTAAATTAAATTTTTGTTGCACACACTGCAGATATTTTGGCCTCTACATTTTAAGATTTTTTGCTACGAGTTTCATAGTTTCGGCGTTTTAATTCAGAAAATGGATTAGTTAATGAAGTTTTCTTCATTTTTGTTATCTTATTTTCTGCGCAAGCGTGGGTTCAAAAACTGTGTCAACATCAACAGTTTTTCATTCTTTTTAAGATAATTAACGTAGTGAATTTGGTCTTACGTCTCCTTTAAAAGGGTTTACTTAGGTATTCAACTCCTTGGTTTAATAGCAATGTTACTAGAGATATGTTTTCGTTGTTTATGTTCGTGTTTATGTTTTCGAAAAGCTCGTGGCTAAATAATAACAGCCGCCCGGGTCGATCTTTAAGGTTAAGCCGTGCTTGCCGAGGTTGGTCCGTGGATGGAACCATAATTACATACCGAGTTTCCTCCGTGCCTCGGAAAGCACGTTAAAACTTTGGTCCCGGCTGTTATTTGTAGATTTTTGACAGTCGTTACGAGTAGTCAGAAGCCAAAAAGCTTGACATCCAGTCTTACCAAGGGGTATCGTATTACCCAGTTACTGGGTTGTGGAGGTCAGATAGGCAGTCGCTTCATGTAAAATACTGGTACTCAGCTGCATCCGATTAGACTGGACGCCGACTCCAAGATAGTTTGGGAAAAGGCTAGGCAGATGACTAGAGATATCTTTTCAGTCTAAGATACTCAATGCACTCGTTTCAGATTGGGAATGATTTTATCTTGGAAACGTTTCGTAAATGTATCAATACTGAAAGTGAGATACAATCTAACCAAAACAAAATAATAATAACAACCCATCGATACCTTTTCATTACCATCCTGCAACAAAAATATCCCTTTACGTCCAAAGGGACAACATAATGCTTTCAAAATAATGAATACAAACAAACTCGGAGGGTTTTTCTCTACTGTAACAATAGATATAAGAACATTTCTATATGAATGTATGCACATAATTTAAGGCAGAATTGCGTACCCCTGTCACCTGGCAACCTCTATGAATTATACAGGGCAATTTGTTGCTAGATAAGTTATCAGCTACTAACGGAATATAGATAGTCGGGTTATGCTGTAAAAAAATTGGTATCTTCGGCTACGGATGCCAATTTGTCCATCATTATTTTTGGACCTGACTCCACGATAAGGGTCCGGCTGAAGATAATGCTATCTCTTTGTTTTGTCGACCTAGATGATTTGTCGACTTTACTGTAATTTATCTGAATGTTTTTGTAATTCAGTCAATGCGATGTCCAAGAGGTCTGAGAGGGCCGATGCCTGCCAGGGCTGCGGGTTGTTCGAAAGAGATACCGCGGCCCTGGAACACAAAGGGCGAAGAAGAAACAAGGATGAGTTTTAGTCAGTACAAGTCTGACACTCCCTCCCGCTCCACCCAGAGCGGGAGAAGTCATTTGATGATTTCCCATCCGTAAAAAAAAAGCCTTTTCGGTAAGATAAATTGTACTATGGTAATTAATAAAGTAAGTACCTACTCCAAATTAAATCAGAACTGTTGTCAAAATAAAATATGAGAGCATGTCTGGCATAATAACTCTGTGTGCTAAAAAAAACTTCGTTCTATATTAATTTGCGCAAAAAACTCACAGCAGTATACTGCAGCAGAAAATGAATTTTAATTTAGCAACTACAGTTCATTCGACATTTTTCAACGAAACAACATGGGGATCGACCAGCAGTTAAAACATTTCTTTCACTATTTGACAAAATTTCGACTCTGAATTGAATTTCTCAAAAAGTCATAAAGAGTAAATGCGCAGAGTATGTAAAAGAGTGGTATAGTATCTGCTTACTACAGATACTTTATACTCACACTTAATCATCCATATTCATATTTTTATTTCATTTTTATAAATATTTTCTAATCCTTTGTTGTGACATGTTTACTTCAAATTTGTCAGATGTCATTTACTTTTATTTTTGATTCTTACCAGCCAAACTCTCTATGAAGGTTTCATTTAGATTATATATTACTAAAAATTATTATCATCAATTCGTTAGTTCAATTGTTGTATTTTATAATTAATTGCGAATATTTGCTGTGTAAAGATATTCTGAGTTATATTTATAAAAATATTATGCGCAAGGTTTTTGACCAATTGCTACTGGCTGCTTTGAATACTGGCAGGTTGCGTCTTACTAGAGCGCAGCAGTTTTGAATCTGAAAAAGAAAATTGGAAGAAAAGAAACGGAAGATCAGGGTATAAAAGGGATTTCTGACAGATGCCCTGGTTCTAGTCTGGAGTTAAGAGTCGGTTCAGTCTGGACACGAGAAATCAGTATAGTCTAAAATCAAGAAAACAGCTAAGTCTAGTTTGGAGTCAAGATCTGTCATATCTTGAGTTTTGAGCACAGCCTGGTGGAGTCAAAGAGCGGCCTTCGTTTAGTGCTGCCGTGGCTGTTGCTAACTGTCTGCTGGAAGCTGCTTTGCGAACTGACGAGCCTGGCACTGGGGCTCATTACCTGTCTGCTGGAAGCTGCTCTTCGAGCTGACGAGCCTGGCATTGGGCTGTACGTGTCTGCTGGTGGGTCCTACCAAATCGCCCTGCATCAAGTTCGTCGTGGTCAAGCTCATCTTAATCAAGCCAGCTTTCTACGACTGCAAGTTTGTCTTCAGTTACTATCACGCTCAGAGATTTGCGGAGATATTTAAAACGTTCTCGGTTAACCTGCCCTTCACTTTTGTACTAATTTATTGTATTTTTCATTTCATCATTTATTAAATTCATTTTCCCCTAATTACTTTTTTAATGTATAAATCTGTTTACTCCTTTCATCAAGGAATAAGCAAGTTTGTTACATTTTGGCGCCTAACGCAAAATCAAGTCTTGATCTTAAACATATTCCCTAAATTCTAAAACAACTTCCTCAAGAGATTATATTTGGTAACTATTTTCATCATATTTTCATCATATTACATCACTAAATCTCTACTTATACTCTTAAACACTTAATTCATATATTTATCTATATCTTCTATGAATCTCATCAAAAAAGGTTTAGTGTCGTGGGCTCGAACTATTATTGGCGCTGTTTGCGTCCTTCTTAATAATAACTCAGACTCTCTTGACTCTCTCTCTCCCTTTTAATTTTATCTACTTTATTTTTAACTTTTTTATCTTATACTTACTCATGACTCATGACTCATCTTCCTCTTCCCTTCTTCTAACTGTAGAGTTTTATTCGGTCTATTTAAACTCTTAAGTTTTTATTTTCTTTGTTCATTCATTGGTTCTTAAACCATTAAAAGATTATTTTTAATCTTCTTCTATATCTGTTCTTATCAGATAACTCTTTGAAGTGCTTTTAGGTACAAGTTATCTAACCTTCTATTATACCTAACTATACTATAAGTTGGTATAACTATTTTTTTTAATCTTCAACTCTAAATGTTGATTGAAGCGGGTTGCGACTTCCTTAAAATAAGCCTTCGCTAATCTTCAACTCTAAAGGTTGATTGAAGCGGGTTGCGACTTCCTTAAAATAAGCCTTCGCTAATCTTCAACTCTAAAAGTTGACTGAAGCGGGTTGCGACTTCCTTAAAATAAGCCTTCGCTAATCTTCAACTCTAAAAGTTGATTGGGGTGGATCCCTTATTATTATTTTTCATCTTATTATGGGTTTTAGACGCGAGCGGATTACAACTCCAAAAATAAGCCTACTGTTATTGATTTATCAGGTGGAGTAGTGATCATTGAATGTGAATCCTACCTGGCCTAACTTCGTAAGATGTCGGTATGTTTGAATGAGTTATGAAAGTTTTGTGAATGCTGTAATACTTTAACCTTACCAAAATTTTTGTTCTAGGCCAAAAATTTTCTCGGGGTCGTTGGGGAAATATAGTATCTGCTTACTACAGATACTTTATACTCACACTTAATCATCCATATTCATATTTTTATTTCATTTTTATAAATATTTTCTAATCCTTTGTTGTGACATGTTTACTTCAAATTTGTCAGATGTCATTTACTTTTATTTTTGATTCTTACCAGCCAAACTCTCTATGAAGGTTTCATTTAGATTATATATTACTAAAAATTATTATCATCAATTCGTTAGTTCAATTGTTGTATTTTATAATTAATTGCGAATATTTGCTGTGTAAAGATATTCTGAGTTATATTTATAAAAATATTATGCGCAAGGTTTTTGACCAATTGCTACTGGCTGCTTTGAATACTGGCAGGTTGCGTCTTACTAGAGCGCAGCAGTTTTGAATCTGAAAAAGAAAATTGGAAGAAAAGAAACGGAAGATCAGGGTATAAAAGGGATTTCTGACAGATGCCCTGGTTCTAGTCTGGAGTTAAGAGTCGGTTCAGTCTGGACACGAGAAATCAGTATAGTCTAAAATCAAGAAAACAGCTAAGTCTAGTTTGGAGTCAAGATCTGTCATATCTTGAGTTTTGAGCACAGCCTGGTGGAGTCAAAGAGCGGCCTTCGTTTAGTGCTGCCGTGGCTGTTGCTAACTGTCTGCTGGAAGCTGCTTTGCGAACTGACGAGCCTGGCACTGGGGCTCATTACCTGTCTGCTGGAAGCTGCTCTTCGAGCTGACGAGCCTGGCATTGGGCTGTACGTGTCTGCTGGTGGGTCCTACCAAATCGCCCTGCATCAAGTTCGTCGTGGTCAAGCTCATCTTAATCAAGCCAGCTTTCTACGACTGCAAGTTTGTCTTCAGTTACTATCACGCTCAGAGATTTGCGGAGATATTTAAAACGTTCTCGGTTAACCTGCCCTTCACTTTTGTACTAATTTATTGTATTTTTCATTTCATCATTTATTAAATTCATTTTCCCCTAATTACTTTTTTAATGTATAAATCTGTTTACTCCTTTCATCAAGGAATAAGCAAGTTTGTTACAGTGGACAATATCATTATGCGAAATGGCCGTACCGAATGTCCGAAAGATGAAAGCTTTATTCGATAGTAAAAGGGCAAAGCTATAATATCGATAGTTGGGAATCGAATGGGATCATTCGGGTATGCTGTAATTTTATTTAGGTTTTATAGTGAAGTTATAATGGATTTATATAAGTAATACTTTTGTCTATTATGTTTTGTGTCTCTGTTCAGACAAGAATCTTTAATAAGACTATATTGTGTGAGGTAGACGGTATTTAGATCTCATGAGCGAACAATTTCCTTTCCGAGTTTATCAACCGCTTTTCATCTTAAAAGTCTCATATTCCTTAGTTTATACCTTATACCTTAAAGGCACTTTAGCTATGTTTAACTTCTTAACTAATCTTTATAATTTTACTAGCTGCCGCCTGTAACTTCGTTCGCGGGGTTTTTTTTGGTTATGAAAAATAGATATTGGCCGATTCTCAGACCTACCCGATATGCACACAAAATTTCATACAAATCGGTTCAGCCGTTTTGGAGGAGTATGGTAACTAGCATTGTGACACGAGAATTTTATACATAAGATATTCAAGTGCTACTCTAGAATCTAAATATTTAATCATAATCAGCCAATAAAAGTCCCATATGAACACGAGTGTTTAAAATGCTTAATTAAAATACTCAATCAACTTTTCAGTACCTGAGTAAATCAGATGAAAGTTGCCTAAAAAGATTCCATAAGACTTCTAAACAAAACGCAATAAAAATTTAAAGAAACTGGCAAAAAATCCGGGGAACATGTCGCAGGGGCGACAGCTGTCTCTGAATGATGAAAAGCTTAAGGCGATTACAAGACTTCCTCCCAGTTCAAGTTTAATATAAAAATAAGAAGATAATGCCATTTTAAGTGTGTGTTCTTTTGGTACAGCAGTGCCATTTTGGAACTTTGTTCGAAAGCTGGGACGTGCCGCGTTATTGAAAATTTTATCCGCGCGGTATCTTTACCTCGGATATGGGTTTCGGTAGATGTTTGTCTATCAGACTTCCATGTACAACATTCCGTATATAAAACATTCAGTATTTTAATAAAGATATATTTTTGCTTTTTATTTATCTTGGTTTGATAGTTAGTTTTATTTTATTAATGTTCTTTCTTTTACGTGTGGTTAGTAAGTAACCTAACCTAACCTGGTGTCAGAGTTTTTATGCCACCCCTTAGCCTTTGACTAAATAAAAAAACCAGGTAACTATATTTTTTCATATTCATTTATATTCATATTTTACCAGTAAATGAACCTATTTTGTCACACTTGTATCAGACATGTTCAGAAAATATACAAACTTCCTTGCCTTGTACTAAAAGAGGGACTTTTCATAGGGAGAGGGGAAAAGAAAATGTTAAAAGTGAATGTTAATATTTGCTTAAGACGTACTGCACAAAAATGGTGGCAAGGAAAACGCATGTGACTGGCAGTCTGACACAAACTTGGCACTTAAGTTAAACAGATGTTTATTTTTGAAAAAAAAAAAAAAAAAAATTGAAAGTATTATTTGAGATTCAGCTAATACAGGATTGATCGAATTCGAATGCTTCGAATGTTTTAATGGAAAGTAGAGTGTGTCAAAAGTTTTGGCGGTACGTAGCTTAGAAACATGTCTGTTTGGTGATTTGTCAGTACAGTCAAAGTTACACAAAAGTAATGATGTTGTTTGGAAAAGCATTATTCGAGAACACTCTTGGAAGATAGATACAAGCAAGAATGAATAGCAAGAGTCTAACTTATGTACAATAGGCCTCACGTTAGTGATACTATTATAACGCTGAACTAACGTTTTTGGCCAAGTCTTGGGAGTTTCAAAAGAATAAAAAGGCCAGCGTTTATTGGGGAGTATTCCCATTTGAGCACCTATTTTTAGAGCACCTATATATTGAGCTTTATATTCGGTGCTCAATGCATTGGTGCCCAAAACATAAGTGCTCTAGGTGCTCAAACAGGAATACTCCTTCACTGGTTTTATTACGAATGACGTGCGCCCTATTGTACGAATAATTGTTACGACAACAACAAACAAGTTATAAAGTAGAACCTAAGTACATTTTTACACTCCCTAGGTACTAGAATTCTTAGGAATAAAACCACAAACTTTAATAGGCTATTATTTCTTTATTTTCCTTCCGGACAGGCGGCCTAGATTGTTGAGTTATGTTAACAAGTCTCTTTACTTAGTCCCGCAGTGAGGGCCTTGGTTTGTCACTTGAAATTTTAAAGTAAGTTACGTATACTTTTCTTTGATGTTGTTTTCATGTTTTAAAGAAGAATTTTCGAGACTTTCGTGGTTCTTTATTAGTTCTATTTTCATAAATTTAGATCCTTATTTTAGTTTTTCCTCTACTAAATCCTTTTGATATTATCTGAAGCTTTTGTTTTTCTATTATTTTTATATAAATAGAACTTGGTACTTCTAGTCCTTTTCTGAAATATTACGTTTCTACGTTTTAGTCACTGGATTTGTTATTTGCCACCTATATTTATCCAACTTGTATTAGGTAGCCGAGTGTTTTCCGTAACGGAGTGAGACAAGGAAGTAGCATTCTCAGAGCTAGACAAAATTACATTTTATCGGCGATCAAGTTGTTAGAAAAGTCTGTAAATCGCTTTGAAAGTGATTGCCACTTGTCTAGATGAGTCAGGCGTAACGACGGTGGATGTACTGCTATCGCAAATGCTGTGGAAAGCATTTTGATAGCACATTATTATTTTTTATCAACAAAAACGACGCATAAATAAGACAAAGTAAAAAAACTTTAAGCTAAAAAAAAAATACTTAACATCATCTGCCTAGAGAGATCATAATGGTCCAATAAGATCATAATCATCTGCAAAGGAACTATGTTGCTGTTTTAGGAAACTTTACATCGAGCGACTTCCTATCTGACCTAAGAAACCCAGTTACTCAGTACTGGGTAATACGATACAGTAAATACATATAAGACTGGTTGTCAAACTTTCGAGCCACTGCCTACTTGTAACGGCTGTCAAAGATCATCAAGAGACAAAATAAAAAAAAAAACCTAACCAAACAAAATAAAACTAAACAAACACACAAACCCAGTACACAAAGGTGTGAACATTAGACGCAACCAACCCAAACCGAATGTGCGAGTAGTTGCATTCGTGAGGTGCTCGGTGCTCACATTCCGCAGTTTTCCATATCGCGTCGGTTTATCGCGATCGGTCGCCCCCCGCCGTCTCTATGATCCATCTTCGAGGGAGCTGTGGGTTCGTAGACGGGCGGTTTAAACGCTGGGAATTGAATATTTTGTTGGATCACTGCCAGCTTGAGAGCAGCGGTGGCCCAGTGGTGGAAGCCCCGACTTACGATCAGTAAGCCGTGGGTTCGAACCCAGGAAGGCGCATTATTTAGTGTAATTTATTTCATCACCGCTGCCCTCAAAAACGGTGAAAGGAAACATCGTGAAGAAACTGGGATATCCTAGAAATAATTCACACATCCCATTCGAATTCACTAGTGGAAACTGTATCTTGTGGTGACAATAATTCGCTGAGTAGTAACTATGTATACATCGTTTATCAAAATAACCAGGACTATTGGTTTCATAAACTATGTACGGCACACTACTAACAGTAATAAACTAAAAACAATATTTTATTATTATTTACTATTACTTTTTAGCTTTGCTATGTGAATATTTGTTATTGCATCACTGTGTTATAGATCTAAAACACGATTATTTATAGGTCACGTGTTGATTTAGCATTGTTTACGCTGCGGACGAAAAGTGGTTTCCTTTTTTTTAATCCTTAGAGTGGAATAAAAAGTTTCACAGTCAATAAGTAAACTCACAAATATAAAATAGACCAATAGGGATTTATTTATTTTTTATTTTTTATTTTTTTAAAAAACGTTGCCCCACTCTAGGAATTTCTCCTGTGTCGTGGGTGCGTTTACAAACATATAAATTCACATACACAAACAGCCAGACCCGGAACAACTATCTGTAGGCCATACAAATATTTGTTCCGTGCGGGGATCGAACCCGCGACACGCAGCGCAGCAGTCGATCGCACAACCACTGCGCCAACCATGCCGTCGAGATGATGACTGGGTAAAGAAAACGAAATTCTATTTTGTCCGTCAATCAGGTAATACAAAAATATTAGATACGTATTTTTTGTTTTATCAAAATATCAAAAGCATACTTAGTTAAAACGCATTAAAGTTGGAGAGTGGAGGCTCACTACGTCACAACTAGGTATAAAATGTACTGAGCCGTGACGTCATGCGCCATTTCATTTCAAAATATCTACATAATTTTACGATTACGTGAAAAAAGAAAAAATACGTATTCAATTCTTTTCAATAAACTACCCGACGGACAAATAAAAAAAAATGAGTCACCATCCCTATTGATATTCATATGATATCGAAATGTTTGCCTCTCAAAGTAACATTTGATTTGAAGGATAACATTAACCTTCGATAAAACTTTCTCTTTAATGAATTAGAGTTTCCTGAAACTTAATTAAACAATTTTTTTTTTTTTATAAACACAAACATAGTTTAATGTAGCACACATTATTATGCCCATAGCCGTAATTGATGTTATTAATTCCATATAATTTAAATATTGAATGCATGTTATGTGTATCTAAAGGCTGTAAATAATCCCTTTAATGAAGCCGAAAGGCGCTTATTGTCCCCGTCATTGCGATGTTTTTTTTTTGTTCTGGATCATATCTTGGAACTTTCTAGTTACTGAGATATTGGACGTCAAAGTTCCAACTTTTTCACAAGTTTTTTAGGGTACCGTACCTCGAAAGGAACACGGAAAATCGAAACTCTTATAGGATCTTTGTTGCCCGTCCGTCTGTCTGTCTGTCAAGACCCTTTTTCTCAGGAACGCGTGGAGGTATAAAGTTGTAATTTATATCAAATACTCAAATCTACTGTCCCTTGGAGCTGTGAAAAAATCAAACTACTAAGCAAACGAAATCAAAAGATACAGCCGTTTATGCCGCAAATTTCCGCAAATGTTCGACACTCGCAAGGGAATCAAAACCTACAGGGTACTTCCCGTCAACTCAGAATCTTGGAATTTGGTACGAAGCAACGTCATAAAGCACAGATAAAGGAAAAATTGTGAAAACCGTAAATATTTTGTTACATCATATAGTAAAAAATATTTTTAATAATTACGGTTTAAAAAGTACGGAGCCCTCGGTGCGCGAGTCCGACTCGCACTTGGCCGGTTTTTTTTTTTTAAATACAGTTCTTTATTTTGTATACTGTATTTTTAATACCTCCTTGACCCGTTATCTATTTAATGCATCTATCAGCACAGTGTTTTGAGTGCTTTGCATTGAGTTTTACCGTAAAACATGATTCACTCCCGAAAAAAAAAAAATCGTATCCCAGCAATAGTTTTTATGTAGGTAACTAAGTAATTAGTTTGATGTACAAGATGCTTGGTTGACGGCCTCGTGAAGGGTCCATTAACACCTTGTATAATTTTCCAAACGCAGCGTTCGAGTCGCTGATGTATTTCTTATTTTTCTTTTTCACGTTATTCAAAACCCAGTCAGCGTTTAAAACGCAGCGTTTCAACCGCCCGTCTCCAACTAAACTTGTCGCGCGTACCAATGATCCATCTTCGTGAAAACACGCGCAAGCGACGCGTGATTCCACCAACAAGGGTGCAGTAGGGCCGTGAAATATTTACTTTTTTCTCTCCTTTCCCTTCGACGAGCAAGTTTCGTGTCAAACTTAGGGCGACAAATGGCGGCAACGGGCAGGGAATGCGCGATGCTTTGTTAACGGATAAACATTTCATAGTTGTTTGTAGTTTTTCTTTGTACGTTGTCGTTTAATCCTGTTTGGGGTTTTGTAAATTGCGATTGTAGCGGAAAATAGATAAGGACAGGTTGTCAACCTTTGTGGTGCCATGCCAACATCGTATCAACCGGCGCGCGCCGTGCGAGTATGAACGTGTACGAGGCGAAAGGAGTATATTGTAAGGATCGCAGCAGGTGGCGTTCTGTAGTTTCTGCCTCATTGTCATCATCATCAGCCTATAATGTTCCTACTGCTGGGACACAAGCCTCCTCTCTATAAGAAGAATGGGCTGTAATCCACCACGTGGGCCCAGTGCGGGTTGGTAGATGTTACGTCTTCGATTTTTTTAGTTTTCGGAAATGCTGGTTTCCTCACGATGTTTTCCTTCACCGTTTTTGAGAGCAGCGGTGATGAAATAAATTACACAAAGTAATGCGCCTGCCTGGATTCGAACCCACGGCTTACTGCTCGTAGGTCCAGGCTGCCACCACAGGGCCACCGCTGCTCTATCTCGGTTTCTGCCTACTGTTATGGAAAAACATGAGGTTATCTATGTATTATGTAGTTTTAGAAGCTCTTACTAACCGAATGAATATCTAAATGCAAAGCGTAAACAAATAAAAGCAAAGACAAATGAAGACCGTTTTTCACCGCAAATGAAGTCAACAAACGCATAGATTTACTTTGATCAGTATTAAAATATATACAGTTTTATAACGTCAGTGTTGCACGCCGACTCACCCCGGATGCGAAGGGGAGTCACGCGAAGTGCGAAGCTTCCCCCACACAGAGCTCGGACAGGTCGGCACTACGTATCATTTGCACATAATCTACGACGTAAGTGAAGTGATGCGTCGGTGGCAGTTACCGTTCTGTTTTTGTTCAATAAAAATAATGCTACATTCTCTATCTGTCTATGCTTGGGAGATAAGCTTGGTTGGACCATTCGTATTGACGGCCATTCAGATACCTACCTACTATTTTTTCTGTTTTCTGCGGTACAATACAATATCCATTATTTCAAGCAACTAAGGCCCATAAATCACAATACATATTTAAGTATAAAAACGATAACTATGAACTAATAAAAATACTTTATGCAAAAATAACTTGGGACTATGTCCTACCTAATATGATTTACAGCAGGCACAGATCTTTGGTCTTTTCTTTTTAATCAGAATTTTCATATCTTTATTTTTCGTGTAGTAAGCGCCTAACCTGGTGTTAAATATTTTATATAATTATTTATATATCTGTGTATGTGTATTTCTGGGTATTTTTAGCCATCATGGGCCTCCGACTTGACTTTACATGCCGTCGAGCAATTATTCTCAGGTATGCTGGTTTCCTCACGATATTTGCTTTCACTGAAGCAAGTGATAATTATACAGTGTGCACATGAAAAATAAAAATCAGAGATGCATGTCTTGGGTTCGAACTCGAGATTGGCAGACTGGCTGACTCGGCCGTCCGACGGTCACAACAAAAGGCTATCACTGCTCGCAAATAAATCTTCGGTTAGATGATTGAATGATATCCAATTGGCGTTCACAAACATGTAGGCTACGGGTACATAAACTGTCATAGAACATGCGAAGGCTAAGTTTATTCCTATAGATAGTCAACACCTCATATGCGCCCGTTTCTAGTTTATAAAAATCTCGTGCCAACCACCACTAAAGGAAATCGACGGAATACGAAGTAATATAACATTCCTCATCGCATTTATTTACATAAATCTATGAAAGTTTACTTCGTTGACAACATTGCCCCACGAAATAGCGATTACAATCGTATAGTCGTAACAAAACAGCGATAAACGTTGAGCGATTAAAAGTTTCAAGTAACCTTATTGTCGGGTTATTAACCAGTCTTTGTATAACCCTAGTAAGGTGATTGTATTCAAGAGAATTTTTGTAGACGATTAAATCGTAATAGAAAGTCACGCACTTTAATTTTGCGACCCTACCATGACATGGTAGAACACATTAGGAGATTTCCTCTTGGTAACATCAATTGCTTTGGCTTTTACCAACTCTATTGAGGTTGGGGACTGTCAAGCTTTCGGACATCCGACTGTCCGGGCGACTGTCGTGTTCTTTTAACCACGAGACTAACCGAAGCGCCATGACGCTATGACACGTTGTTGCTCGACGCACAATAAATTATTCACTTTTTTTTTCTAGTAAGTACTTTATAAATAGTACTACGCTATAGCTAGTTATAGTTGTTTATTCTAGTAATTAGTACTTTTGCTTTCCCCAGTAAGAGGTCGGAAATTATGCACCGGCAACGTACTTTCGGGATTAAAAGTATCTTATACTAGGTCTGGATCTATCCCGGAGCGACATTTCATCCAAATTCAAGCGTGAAGGCGTGATAAACTAACAAATAATGTTTTCACACCACCTGCTCGATAATGTCAAATTATATGTCATGCAAACTTAACCTAAAGTAAGTCATTAAAGACCTGAGGTCTAGCAGGGCAATAATATTGTACTGAATTTCATTATGACCCGCTGGTCAATAATGTGATTTGAATTTTGAACATAAATCGCATACGAATATTCACGCATTAACCATCACTATCTGCACAAAAAAATTAATTGTTTAAAAATCGAACTGGCCACCACGAGATAGAATATAATTAAAAGAAAAATAGAACACCAATTAAAAAAAAAGAGGCGCAAATACTGGAAATTGCTTTGCTTTGTTCATTGTTATTTTTTGTTACAAATTACTTAAAATATTGCAAATTCTCACAAAAATGTTGAGTGACGATGGTGATTTGACTCCGGAATACTTGATTCTAGTACTACTGCTTTTATTCTCTCGTAGATGGTGTGAAAAGTACAGTATTCACCTCGGGGATAAAGGTGCCTTCGTCTTGGGCGACCTTGATTCCCACGCTGCACTCAGGATTCTTGTCTTAACTCCCTCGCTTTGCTCGGGAGTTAACTCTAAACTTCCTCGCTCCGCTCGGGAGTTAACGCTAAAATCCTTCGTTTTGCTCGGGATTCAATACGGCGCCCGTTACATAAGACACTACTTTATCCCCTTGGTGCATAATCTACTATTATAATATTAGTTTGGATCATTATGTCGTAAGCTGGTTATGCATTTTATAAGACGATCTTGTTCTAATAAACCTGATCGAATGGCAATATGTATCCATCAATTGATCTTCAAAACCATTTAGCGAAGCACCCCTCAAAAGAAAGCAACATCTATTACCCGACCTCTACCACGAATCATTAAAATACACATTAGGCGATTTCCTTAGCTGGTCTATTCATCATTTTTTGTTTATTTTGACGTGTGTAACGAAGGTGAAAAACAGCTAGATCAGTGGTAGGGGAGGGTGCGTAGTGAGTCGTCGGGTACCTACGTCAGGGGTCGATGGAAATTGATTTCTCGCCATCAGTCATAAGTTGTGTGTGTACAGTGAGGGACCTTTGTGACTTTTCATACTTTGTTTTGAACAAAGGAAGTTGAATGGAACGGTTGGATAAAGTCTATCTGGATATTTTTAAAGGTTTGGAGTAATTGGTAGAAATCTTTAAATAGAAAAATAAGTGAAGGCCCATTCATGCTGTATTTTGTCTCTCTAGATTAACTGGTAGGGCAGAAAACGCCCAGGCCATTAAAACGCCTTTTATTTTTAATTGTGCGTGATGTTACAGTAAAGTAATCATACATTATTATTAATATATCTTCAAAGGTGATTTTGGTGTTAAAGAGGTTTTGGTTGGGTTTATTACCTAGTTTAAAACGTAATTATTATAAAGCTACAAATCACGTTAACGTTTATTTACTAAATTTAAATTAACCATTAAATAAGGTTTAATTGTTTAATTTAAATATGTTAAGACAACCGACTAGGTGGAAAGACGATCTCACTGAAGTGGCCTGAAGAAACTGGATAGCCATGACACATAACCGCCAAAAGTGGAAAGATTTGGAAGAGACCTACACTCAGCATTGGGTGGCCAAGGGTTGAAGAGGAAGAAGAAGAAGATGGTTTAATTTTAATAAAGAACAATACATTAAGTTACAAAAATGCACCCCAGCTTTAGCTAGAATATTCTAACAAAGTAACAACTCAACTCAATTACCCTAATACAAGATAATAGGCTCCTACTTTACATATCATTTGCAGTCAAGTAATGAAGTATAAGCAGTCTATAATGAAGGCATAACGATTCTGCTTATAGCTTGTTGCTCATAAAAATGTCGTAGGAAGAATAGTGATGTGAAGAGATCTTATTTTCCTGTTGAAAATTTCAGGAACTTTTTTTTTTAAACGTTGCCCCACACTAGGAATTTGTCATTTCAACTTTTACACTCACGCTCTTTAGGCCAAACAGATATTTGTTGCGTGCGGGAATCGAACCCGCGATACGCAGCGGAGCAGCCAATCGCTCAGCCGGCTTATTCCCATGCGCTCCAAAACAAAGAAGCAACGCGTGGAAACCATTTTATGGGTACGTCCCAGTTGGTGACTTTTTATTGACGTTGCTATTATTATTTTGTCTCCCTCTGGCACACTAAATGCTCATTTACGCAGACGTGGCGCGATCCGTTTTAAATTCAAACATATGGCGATGTATGAGAGCGTTTACAAAGAAGTAGTTTGACGCCCGTTTGCTTGAGATGTAGGCGGCCGACGCTATGTCCCACGGACAAATACAAGCATACGACAGTGCACGGTTCGATTTCCACACAGAACACTTTTACAGCGTCGTAGTTAAAAAAAACACTGTGATTTGATCCTGCAATTTCTGATTTGCAGTCCGGTTGCAGTACCACCAGGCTATTTCCTTCACTGACACTTTTGTCGCGCCGCGTCTGCGTAAATGAGCCCTGTAGTTTGTTACGTTAGAACTCAATTAAGAAAAACAGAAAGTACAAGGAGAGTAGAATCATGAAGACGATGTTGGTGCCGCTAAAAACGTCTTTTTAGTGAATACCCTTAAAAAAGTACTAGGCTTGCATGAATTCAAAGCGGCTAGGCGAGAATGAATGCACGCCATACTCAAAAGTTGTCGAAACGAGACTCAATGTATGAAAATCTAAATATTTACGAAACGGCACTTTTGTAATGATATTTGATTTAGCTGGCGAAGTGGGAAAGAACCAGACGGGACGTAGCCAATTTTATGTGGTGCTGTTTTGTTTTTTTGGAGCGCGTGGGAATAAGCTGCTCAGCCACTGCGCCATCCGTGTTTGTCAAAACAATTTCAGATATCTTTTTTTCCTATTTTAAATGAAGAAATAGAAACTAATCCTGTTAACATATGAATACCTACTAATTTGAAGAAAATCGTAATAAATGCGACAAACAAGTATTGTTGTGTTAACAAGTTTATCTCCACTTCGAATAATAAACACCGTGCTTCCAATAATATCTAATTGCAACGCTCAATTTCGCAGCACTATTCCGGCTTAGTTTACAATATCGTCAGTTTCCAAGTTGGGGCTGCACTTACATCGACATGGAAGCTAGCTAATGGCTGAACACACAAAGTAATAGGCTAGCCAATTGATTTATGATTTCAATGCATGCACTGCGGACTCGCTGATTCAACCGATCAGTTTTGATTAGCGCGCGTGTTATGCGCTTGCTTTATTTGATGAATGAGTAAGTATGAGTTGTCTGCTAATGACGTTGATTTCGGTACGTGAATTGTTTTGGTGTTTTGGATTTAATGAGGATTTTAATTGAATTTCTACAGTAACATAGGTACAGGGTGTATACGGACTTCATGAACCCGTCAGTCAAGCATTCATGTCCATGTCCATGGGAAACCTTTTCTTTTGGGGTAAAACACGATTAACGTAGGACTGAATGTATCGCACTCAAAACAACGTTCTGATGGATGCATTGAATACTACCGGGGTCGTGGAGGTATTTAAAGTAAAATTAAAACATTGAAAACTTGTTAAAAAAAAAGAACTTGTGGTAAAGCTAGAACTTTTACCCCAAATACCTCCGTAACTGGAAGAGATGTGGTCTAGAACAAACAAATGATTTTGGCTTCGCTAAGAATGCATGATTAGCAAACTCGTACTATACCCGTGATAAATAACGGATCACTCTCTATCAAACAGATGAAGCATTTGTCCTAGCTGCAGTGGGAACTTTTTAGGATGATTACGTCCAATTACTTGTTACCTACTACTTTCAACTACGGTAGAAACACGGTCATTTGATAATCACATCCAAATATGATTACGTCCCAACACTTCTTCTTCGTTTTATTCAACCCTTGGCCAATGCTGAGTGTAGGTCTCTTCCGAATATCTCCACTTTTGGCGGTTATGTGTCATGGCGATCCAGTTTAAGTCTCAACACTAGTACCTGCTGATCCGTAGGTGCCCTAAGTAGAATAAAATCTTAGCTTTTAAATTATTCCACTTAGGGTACCTGCGAAAAATATTAATAGGTGCCATATGTGGACCTCAGGAGCCATTTAAATGGGTGCCCAATGTGGAATACCTCTTATACAATACTATGCAGGATTTATGTCAAGGTTAACAAAGGCAAACACAAATATTTGCTTTTTCCTCTGTCATATCGATTTATTTTGAAATAAGCTGTGTCTTTGTAGTTTAAGTTATGTTGTAATGTTCCTTACGTTTTCTCTTGTGTGTACATAAATGATAAAATAAATAAATAAACAGAGTTAGGATGCATTTATTTAGCAAACTTACATTCTCTCAGAAATCTTTAATTGTATTTTCTCAGAAGATCTACGACCAGGTTCAATGAATAATTACGTTGAAATCTACAAGTAAATATGTATAAGATTCCGAACGTCTTAAGCCTATATTTCACGTCTTGTGCAGTAAGATCTAACTGATTCTAAATTTTCTATTCGATTTAACATTCAGGCTGTAGGACACTGTTGAGTAATGGTCAGTATTAATTCACGGCTATCTATGATCTTGGAAACAGCTCAAAATGAAGCCGTATTTTTTATCTGGTTGGTATAATGTTTTATCTTTTATTCGAAGTAAAGTTAGATTTCTCTATTAATAATTTTATTTGATCATGCTTAAGTAGGACAAATGTATTGCTATAAAACTAAATTAAGTTTATTAAAGACACTTTTTTTTATAAATTTTGGTGTTTATTGATTGTCCCTAAACATAATAAGTATGTCAACAATATAAAAACAAACAAGAATTATATCTGAGTAACCATAGTAAGCATGCAGATTTAGATACACCCTTGCTTAAGTTTTTACAGATTACTGGCGTGATGTTACAGGTTATGTTACTTAAAAAAACCAGTGCAAACATAAGTAGAATAAAAATGGGCTTTATTTCCCTATTATTACCAAGCTGTTTTTTTCAAACTTAACAAATTTTAAATTAAGAATACTATAATATTTTACAGTATCGCCCAGTGTTTCTAAAAAAAAGGTTACAAATGTTAACCGGACTCATTGAAAAAAGTCCCGGAAAACAAAACACGGAACGGTTGTTAAAATTTAGTTTGTATCAAAATAGCAGTCACGCGCGAATGACACCAATTTACAGAGTTACACGATCGACATGAAAATCAAATGTTGAAACGTGTCGTTTCGTATTTTTGTTCGTTAAAGGGTTCATACATCAATTCAATCACGCTGGACTGGCTAGTTTGGTGTAAGTGGAGGCTGGGCACGCTGGAAGGCCTGATTCAGTGTCCACCATGATTTGCCTAGTTTGTTTCCTAAGTATGTAGGGATTGGCATCTAGTCTACCCGGATGTAGTTGAATTCTAGTATTTTACATGGAACGATTGCCTATCTGACCTCCACAACCCAGTTAGTACTAGATAATACGATACCTCTTGGTAAGACTGATTGTCAAACTTTCGGGCCACAAACTTCCTTTGACGACTGTGTTATAGATCTACAAATGACAGCTGGGACCAACGGCTTAGCGTCCTTTCCAAGGCCACTCATCTACACACACATACCCACCTAGGCAAGCTCGGCTTTACCTAAAGATTGATCCGAGCGGCTGTTATTTTTTAGCCACAAGATCCATGAGCGCCAGATTCAGTGTTAATCAGGCTTTAAGTCAGGAACCTTCATCCATCTTACATGGAATGGGTTTTAAGTTTACTAGGTAAATCTAATAGCGGATCATTTGTGTATAACCTACCTCTAAAAAAACCATGCTGCAACTTCGTTGCGTTAAAATTCGTTGGTAACACTCGCCCTTAATCTGATTTATGTATAGTTTTTTTTTTTAAACATTGCCGTACAGTAGGAATTTCTAATTTAGGATTTTTTTCTGTATCGTGGGTGCGTTAACAAACATTTTAAGTCACATACACAAACAGCCATACCCGGAACACCTATCTGTAGGCCATACAAATATTTGTTCAGTGCGAGGATCGAACCCGCGACACGCAGCACAGCAGTCGATTGCTCAACCACTGCGCCAACCGTGGCGTCAAAAATACAGCGTGTTTGGTAAAAACTCAACTTATTCAAAAAGTAAACACGTAACTATTTTTATTTTATTTACCGCAGTAATCCGCTTATGAAACAGCGGACCGTGCAGTGGTTTGTGCTAATGGCTGAGTATGCAAAGCGACTGCAGTCTCATTGATTTACGATTGGAACGCACGCTTGCCCATCGTTGCGTTTACTGAAACGTCGATAACTGGGTAGTTAGCAGTATTTTGTTATGTCTCAAGGGTATTAGAAACTTCACCGGTTTAGGGAAGGGGTTTATTTTGTCCACTCGAGTTACTACTTGTACGTTATTGTAATGTCGTTAAAAACATTAGTTTAGTTCCCTTCAAAATGGTTGAGTTGAATGATGGCTGATACATGCGTCATGTTCGTGAACGGGCGCTGTCAGTTGTGACTGGTCATCTCTTAGCTGCCACGGTTAATTTTAATTACTTTATTTTTAATTACTGATTTGATCTTTTACTCTGGACGCTCTTAACTTGCCCGTATTTTTACATTGTTCTCACATATTTGTAACTTTTAACATGAATGATGTAATTAAGATTTTGTAACATATTTTGATTTAAGAGTGTCCATGGAGTTTCTTGCCCGTTCTTCTCCATAGAGATCTACGCTACGGAATGGGCAACTACAGTACTTTCATAAGTTATTATGCCTTGTGACTGGGACTGTAGCTTCGCGTTTTATTCTGTTTTTTTGACTTTCAAAAGTGCCTGTAAAGGTCTAATTGAAATAAATGCTTTGACTTTGAACACAAGTCAAAAACGGGAATTTTGGTAATATTTGGTTGTTTATGAATTCGACATTCCAGCGGCCACTATGTAAACTTATATTCAGCTATAAAAATAGCCTAAATTACACAGCCACACAATGAAAACTAAAACAAAAATAACTATTAATTAAACTGTTTACAACTTAGTAGTTATATGAAAAATTGTTTATTTATGTACCTTAATGAGATAAGATTATCAAAGAATATAATCGTGGACACAGTTTTCTTTTGGTCTATTCTAGATTTTCATTAAACTATTTTATATTTATCCTAACAACATTTACTATCACTATGCATTATTATTTGTCCTAGTTTTTCCTCGGATTTAATCTTGTAGCGAAATTTCAAGGCTCTTTTGAGGTCGCAACATCGCTCAAGTTTCTTCTTTGTATGTAATTTAATCAGCGTATTCATGTTGAAAGGGGTTGTGACATAAATGAGGTAACTTTTCTTTGTTATTTGACCTTGTGTTCACATCCAATGTTTAAGAGTTCCTCTGTGTTTGTTCACTGAGGATTTTATCTTGTCTATTGTAGGAAAATGTAATACGAAAATGTTTTCATTAAAATGATGTAGGTTAGGTTTTGTGAACAAAGATAATCTTGTTGTCAAGGTTCCGTTATTGGTATACCAAAATGATCATTCTATAGTTTGATTATACGAGTCATTTTCAGTTGATGTCGTTCAAGTCGATAACGTAAACAGTCGGTAGATACTTTGTGTTCATTCTGAGATGCAAATCGAATAAATATTGGGAAGCTTTCATCATTAATTTCCCCTTAATTAATTGAAACATTGCGTAGCGCAATCGTTCACTAGCAAATACCAGATGCTAACCCTACAATGGCCACACATTTTATCTATACAAAATGAAGTAGAAAATCCAATTAGTAGCTTTCTCACTCGGTTTTCAATAGCGTACTTGCAATGCAATACTGAATCGAGAGACCGACAGAAGCTTTACAACACACGTTAAATCTCTGGCGATAAAACTGTTATAAATTGATTCCGCCAGGTTAAAGAATTAAATGGATCGTAAAAATTAATAGGTCTCTGTCGTGAGTCGTGCGACGAATCGTCTGGGTGAACGAGGAATGGCACTTTCCCACTTTATGAATTACTTGGGGACTTTATGACGGCTTTGTCAGACTCGGCGTTTTTTCGGCGTCACGTGTTGTCGACGGATGCGAAATTGGATTTTTTTGATAGAGAATGGGAGAAATATTACGAGGGTAGATGGAAAGTGTTAACTCGTTTTGTTTGTTTAGGAGTTTTTGTTGCAATTTCCTCTTGACGATTGTTTAATGTGAAGTTTCACATAACAAATGAGATAGGTAGGAATTATTATCATTTTCAATAGGGATGATGACTATTTTTTTTCGTCTATCGGGTAGGTTGTTTAAAAGCATGGGAAAAATATTTTTTCTTTTTTCATGTAATTATAAAATTACGGATATATATTGAGTTGAAATGGCGCATGACGTCACGGGTAAGTAAATATACTACTTGTGACGTAGTGAGGCCCACCACTCTCCAACTTTAATGCGTTTCAACTAAGTTTTTTTTTGAGAATTTGATAAAAAAAATACGTGTAATATTTTTGTATTACCTGACTGACCGACGAAATAGAATTTCGTATTCTTTACCCAATCATCATCCCTATTCAAGCAACTGAGGCTATTTTAATTTCCATTACAATATTAACACTAGCTTAAATGAAATCATAAATTGATATCACCTTTTTTATGTAACATTCACTCATAAACACAACACGCAATTTCCATTACACTTAGCTAATCACCACCCCACAATTATATTTTTCTTGCGTCTCCGAAAAATAAACTCTACCACATAACATCAAGGTTTATGTTTGAATGTGCGAACTTCATATAATATTAGTGACGTGGCCCAGTGCACCAGGTTCACATAAATAAAAGGAAAACACATCGCATTCGACCTTTGTAGTGCGCACTCAACCGAACTCCCGTAGAGCTGTGCACGCCCCGTGGAGCAACTACTGAAACGGCGAATGAAATGTTTTAATATGCACAACGCGGGAAATTTCAAATAGCTATTTACGGCAGACTTTATTTCTACCAGAACGAATGGAACACAAACACTGTATTTTTTTTGAATTGCGATATTCTCGTGATCAAACACACATTGATCAAAAAAAGGTTCTCTTCAAAATATCGTCTTTATGCAGTTAAAATAAAAGCTGCGAGAAAACTATTGACTCCAAAGAATCTTAACAAATTATTTGCACCGTTCATCGTACCATATCTGGTACAACCATCGATCGACGACCACACACGTCACAGAGCTATCAGTGCAGAAATCTTCGGTCTATAACAAGAAAGTGACGCTTTATATCAGTCTGTATGTAACCTTAATACCGAAAATGGTGTCCACGGAGGAAGGCGTGTATGTACAGGGGCATGGTGAGATGCCGCCGGCAGTACTATAAACTACTCGCGACATGGCCGCGATTTGTGCACAGCGAATGGCCAAGCGGTCACGATGTGCACCTAGAGGCTCGTCCTACATTGGAAGCGAGGCGATTAATGGGCAGGTGTCTCGTAAATTTGTTTCTATCTGGCCAGTGCTTATTAATTCATTGCTTGTGTGGGAGTCTTCTGTCAATTTGTTAGATGTAAAGCCAGTTTCAATGTCTATCGACGGTGGAGGTGGTATAAGTTTTGGTTTTTATTAAAATTTCAATACCTACACATACTAGACCTTAATGTAGGCAGTATGTATAGGCAGCTGATTACTTTTTTGTGAATACGGTACAGGTCCCATGAAGAAAGTTCTTCAGTTTGGTGGTCTGCAGCACACCACACGCACAGCATACACGCTGTATAAAGATGGAGGAGGTTAATAATAATGCGAAAACTTTCTTAACTTTCCAATAAAAAATAAGTCTACAACTAGATTTTTGTAAAATATAATTATGTCAAAAGTAACTATTCCATCGCTTTGCGTTGTCCTGGTGTAAACAACCATCATAAATGAAGATAATGGGTCTGCTAATGAAAGAAAGACTATCATCAATAAGACAAAATTGCATATAGGATGGGCAGATTGCTGACAAATATGCCTTATTCGTTTCCGTATGCATAAAATTACAAAGGTAAATAAACAATTGAAAATCGAACAACTATATGAAAAAATCGTAGAAGAATTTGAACCAGTTCCCGGTTTCCGATTGAGATTACTTTGGATGCCAATGCATGGCTAAATGACGTCATTCTAAATCCAATATGGCGGACTCCGAAATTAAGATGGTGGACTGGTTATTTTTTATGCACTCCCATTAAATGTGTCAAAAGAAAGAGTTTGTTGTGAAGAATACGAGAAAGCGTGTTTTTTAAACTGCACTATATTATGATCAACTAGAAGTTGTTTCTCCCTTAGCTCACTTGCTACGCTTGCAGTGGAATGTCGTCATACATGTTAGTCCTTACATGGCACTGATCCCCATACGGCGTGCTCCGTTTGATAAATGCAACCTGAGGTGGCTATGAAACGGTACATCGGTAATAAAGTTTATCCACTATTTTGCAAATATATTAATATACAAGATGTTGTTTTGCATCCTCGTCAATTTCAAGGAAGTAACTATGCTAATGATACTCGTCCCGAATCAATAATAAAACGGCTAGGTAATATTATTTTTTTCTTATTTACGGAAATCGGTAAGTGTGAACCATCCCGTGTTTTAAACGCGGGCCGTGAGATTCTCGCCATATAACCGCGCTTTCATACATACTAACAATCTCAAACGTTTATTCGATAATTTCTTATTCCCTAAACCACGTTATGGGGGTTATTCTGAAATACTGACAAAAATAAGCAACCAAAATAATCAGCGTTTATTAATAATTAACTAGATACCGTAATTTTTGAATATTTATGTATTTTGTGACTGAATTTTGACGAGGATGCAAAACAACACCTTGTTTATTGTCTGGTAATTTCTGGTACCAATCTGGTAAAAAAAAAAAACTGCGGGTTTATGCTACAAAATAATAATAAGAATAGAAATATTAAAAATGAGAATCCCTAACAAAGTGTTCTTTGAACAGCTTCCATCATCTATGGTCAAAATTATTTTTGTCACACACATCATAATTCCTATGATTGTGTAGATTTTATAATCTGCATGCATATCAAGTTTGTTTATCTGCATGCGAAGTCGTCACTTGGGACGTCCCTATTTAATAAATTAAAGGTTGGTTCAATAGACGTCCATTTGCTCAAATTTATTTTCCCATAATTGTTTTTCGGTTTGACAGTAATGTTTTTTCAACGTCTATCAAACTCTTGTTTCTGAAAGAAATCATAATATTTGTTGTTATTCTGAATTAGTACAGTCTTGAAACTAACAGAACGTGTATAGTAATAGGGTGACTTGGTAATTAGTGAGCGATACTTAAACACATGATTGTACTCATGATAACAAACAATTTTCCTAAAGAAACATTTTACTCATTAACTTTTATCATAATAACACAGCCAGCCGTATGAAATTCAGGGTAGCAAGTTGTGTGAGTGCTCTGCCTTTCCACTGTGGCACAGTACAATTATAATGAGACAACCACGTCACGCGGCCAACAGCAGATAGGTCACAAAAGCACGCGCGCGAATTTCATACTGTGCGGCTTTTGTGTTGTGAAAAAAACTGAAAGAGTAGAAAGTTGTTTATTATCATGACTACAATCACGTGTTTCAGTATTAGTCACTAAGTACCAGTCACCCTATATAAACAAACAAACACATTTAATAACACTGATTTAGTACAACAAAATGGACTTCACAATCGTCGACACATTGTACATTATTCCTCTAGTGAATTTCTCTATTTCCGGACACCAGCGCTTTAATTGTATACTATTATTGGCGTTTCGTATAATTACCGACACCATTTTCACCCCGATTCGATGTGAGTTTACGACAGCTACAAGAATAGTTTTCAGTTGTTTGTCGGTGAATGGAGCTTGTGGATAAATAATAACAGCCGCTCGGGTCGAATTTCAGGTTAAGCCGCGCTTGCCTAGGTTTTCCGAGGATGGGTGACCATCTATTACATACCGAGTTTCCTCCGTGCGGAAAGCACGTTAAGCCGTTGGTTCTGGCTGTCATTTGCAGATCTTTGACAATCGTAACAGGTAATCAGTGGCCTGAAAATCTAACTACTAGTATTACCAAGGCGTATCGTATTACCCAGTACTAACTGGGTTGTCTAGGTCGGATAGGCAGCCGCTCCTATGAAATACTGGTATTCAGCTGTGTCCATAGTTGGGAAAAGGCTAGGCATCTGCGTAGCCTTTAAAAGTCAGTTGTCAAAAGAACGTAGATAGTCTAGTGACATCATCTGATGTCACTAGACTATTTACGTTCTGGTAACTATCCCAATAAAAGTTCAACTCAACTAAAATTAAGCATGTAAAAATCCTAAAAATTTCGAGAAAATTTCGAAAGTATATATTTTAAAGGCTAGGCATCTGCCTAGCCTTTAAAAGTCAGTTGTAACTATCCCAATAAAAGTTCGATGCAACTAAAATGAAGCATTGAAACATCCTAAAAATTTAGAGAAAATTTCGAAAGTATCTTCTCTATTATAAACTAAGTAGGTAAGTGCAATTAAACACACGTTCTCAGAGTAATAAAATACGAGTAGGTAACTAAATTAGAACAGCGAGTGATAAAGCTTTAAAGCATTTGGCATGCTCATGAAGTTCGCAACAATTCCAATCTCATTTTGAGCTTAAAACTATGTTTCTTGGCTCATGCGGGTTAGAATTTGTAGTCGACAAATAGTATTTTTCAAAGCGAGAATTTAACAGTAACTATTGCGAAAATTACTTGTGTTTTCGCCGTTTCTCTGTACGAGAAAATGTATTTGCCCTGCAGTGGCCCAGTAATAAGTTAGAATGGCTTATCATTTAGTTCATTTTTTGTAGTTTGGTTTGTATATATTTTTAAAACTCGGTAATTTGATTGGTTTTTTCAGATATTTAAAGTGTATGACGTCCAAGCGGAAATAATTAAAAAATATATCTAAATTCTTATTTCTTGTGCATTTTATAATTCACAACAAAGACCGAACTCCCAGATACTGTCACTTAAAAATTCTCCCAGAACCTTGATTTGGGTCGTAATCAGCATTCAACAGTGACACCTTGTGGTTTAATTCTTGATCCGGGCTCTCTAAATAATTCCTTCGTTTATGTTTAAAGACGGGCTTATGGCGGTAAAAAAGTAGAATCAGCCAAGCGTCGTTGTAGGATGAGCCGCGTTTGAATAATTTACACCTAAATACATCGAGATCACATTTCATCTGCAACTACCAAATCATCTACAACACTCATCTCTATTCCAAAAGCTCCAAGACTTACATTCCCTTTTTAAGTTAGTTTGTTGACTGCAGATTTATCCTTGTATTTTGATATCTTGGAATCTCCGACTGTCACAGAGCGTCTTCTTTATTCGTATCCACATTTCGATGTCAGTTTTTGTTGCTTCTGTGTTATGCCGTTTCGATTTAAGAGCTTTTTAATACGTGTCTTATTAGCTCGGCCTGGTTCCAGTCAAAAGAAATGGAGCCTGCATTTAAAGGCTTGACTGGTGTAAATTATAATTTGACAATTGTGATTGACGATTGGATTACGGTTTAAGGTACCTATATGAGATTCCTTTTAAGAATGGAGTGACTATATGACAAGCTTGTAAAGCTTGTTGTTTTATTTTTGATGAGTTTTTGGGCGGACCTTGGTCGTATCTCATGGTCTGACTTAATGGCATAATTACGAAACTTGACTGGCGCAAACGAGACCATAATACGATTCTTCAAATGATATGGTTGTGAGGTCAAGAATTTCCAAAGCAAAAGAAATTAATGAAAACCAATGAAAAAATACCATATTTTATTGGGCAACAGAAAATAATACAACATACTACATCAACAAAATAAAACAAGGCGCCAACCAATTTTCTAAACGACATTCCACAAACAGTATCAATAAAAAAAGCTGGCATATAACCCGTCCAGTTTAACACGTAATTACCGAAGCAAATGCAATGATGCGGGCGTAAAATTTCATTACTGTCATACTTGACACCGTCCGTCAATCCACTTTATGATTGATGACATGTTGAAACTTGTTTAGCTCTAAATGCCTGTTTGTTAAACATTGGATTTTTTCCCTTGATTATATCTGAGTTGAGCTCATTATGTTTTGATTAGTTGTATTTTTTGTTGTTAGGGTTTGTTTTGTTATTGACTTTAATCACAAAGAAGATTGGTATAGAAGGTTGTTTTCTTGCAAATAGCGAAAACGTACGCACGCATAGATAGAGAGAGCTAGCGCACTCTAGACTGTCATTTATGTGACATCGCCGTGCTACTTGACTAAAATACCTTGAGACGCAGTGGAATTGGGAACAACGTTTAAATATACTGATTTTGACAGCTGGATGAAGTTTTTATAAGCAAGCAGCGCCACCCTCATGTCTCAAGTTATGTCGGTAAAGTAATAGGAACGTACGTGCGCCTATTTGTGCTCGTTATAATTGAAGTTAGCCTTCTGTAATTATTTATTTTGTGCTTTAATGTTCATCGGTTGCACATGTACGGTTTTTGTTGTATAGAATATCGAATCTAGTGTTATTAGTTTTTTCTTAGTTGATCTATTTAATCAGCAGTCTTGAATTTGATTATAGTTTTTTTTTGAACTTCATTATAGCGTTGAGCAGGAAATCACCTCGTTAAGAAATCAGAATAGGTCTTCAAATTAGTGCATGTTTGCAGATTTTTTCTTAGGGAAATAACAAATAATTGTTTGACATTTTTTACGGTGAAATTATTATCACAGGACATAATCATTTTAAATTGTGGAACCGGTGTGTGTCGATTATTTCGAAGCACTTTCCGTATTCAAAACGACTCACATAAAATTACACCAATATGACATGACTTAAGTAGGTTGGAAACCAGAACAAACAACCTAAATCCATATTAATCTTCCTACTTCTTCCTTCATAAATTGCCTGTCAAAATAGCTGACATTTCAAACTTATATAATTTATATCCTACCCTTCTTATCCTTACCTATGACCTTAAATAGATCTTAAGAACTAAAATCCCTTAAATTATCTTTGTACTGCCAAATTTACATACAAATGGGCCGTTACTTGAGTAGGTTAGTCTCTCCTAATGGCTGTTTGTATTATATACCGCAGTTCGTAGCACTCGTAATCTGAATGTAACGAATGATAATAGGATACATACTAATATAGTTGTAGCAGTTTGTTTGTATTAAAGTTAATACTTTAATCCCGGGATTCCGCGAATTTGGTGTTCAGTCTCGGTTTTTTTAGGATGGGCTAGTGTAATATATGGTATTACTTTTGTTAAGAGTATCTGGCTACACGGTGGGTAGAGGATGATTCAAGGTTATGACCGAATGTTGACTTGACCAAGGCCAGGAATGGTGGTTCCTGTCCAGTTGGTCGGTGGGGAACGCTATTTCAAGATCCTTCTCCATAGCACAACCATCTGCCTAGCCTTTTCCCAAACTATCGGGTCGGCTTCCAGTCTAACCTGATGCAGCTGAGTACCAGTATTTTACATGAAGCGACTGCCTATCTGACCTCCACAAACCAGTAACTGGGTAATACGATACCCCTTAATAAGACTGGATGTCAGCCTTTTGGCTTCTGACTACTCATAACGACTGTCAAAGCTCTACAAATGACAGTCGGTATCAACGTGCTTTCCGAGGCACGGAGGTAACTCGGTATGTAATTATCGTCACCCATCCACGGACCATTCTCAGCAAGCACGGTTTACCTTAAAGATCGACCCGTGCGGCTGTTTATTTAGCCAGAAGATCCCCACAGCACAACCAAGCAGTATTATTTAAATGTGACTTCCTTCTCCTTTCTCCTTCCTCCTTTCTCCTTCCTCCTTTATCGTTTCTCCTTCCTCCTTCCTCCTTTCTCCTTTCTCCTTCCTCCTTTCTCCTTCCTCCTTTCTCCTTTCTCCTTTCTCCTTTCTCCTTTCTCCTTTCTCCTTTCTCCTTTCTCCTTTCTCCTTTCTCCTTTCTCCTTTCTCCTTTCTCCTTTCTCCTTCCTCCTTCCTCCTTTCTCCTTCCTCCTTTCTCCTTACTCCTTACTCCTTTCTCCTTCCTCTTTTCTCCTTCCTCCTTTCCCTCGACTGCCTCGTTCGTCTACTTGTTGCAAGTGCGACTGCTGAGCATGAGCTCCAGGGTTCGATTCCCACGTCGGGCAAAGTGTTATTGGGTTTTTCCACTGGGAATTTCTCTGTGGCTGTCATGGAGCCTGGATTTGTGAACGGTGGATGGCAATAGGCTCGCTCCCTATTAGAGTTTTAGAAAAAAAAAAACCTGACCCTTGAAAAAAAAAAATATAATAAAATGTTACTTCAGAGTAGGAAAGTGATGCATCCATATAATGTCCAATACCAATATCTCTTTCGCACTCATCAGTTTCAAGTAGTACTGCTGTTAGTTGCTCTCCTAGTCATAGAATTAACAGTTTGAGAACCCTTGAGTATCGTACTAATGTGTCAGAAAAAAGTTAGAGTATAGACCTTTAGACGCATAAAACAGTGGACAATGTCAGAAAACAAAAAAGGCCACGACTTCGCCCGCGTGGATTTAGATTTTTTCTAAAATGTAAGGAGTGTAAGTTCCAGAGATTAGCCAGAACAAACAGACAGTCACAAAAAATCTAAAAAAATATATTTTGGTATATGTACCGTATATACATTCATTTATGTATACAAATAAATAAAATTGAAGTGTCTGTTTGTAATATTAAAATAACCGCTTTTTACTACATGCATATGAGTGTATACGGTACATATACCAAAATAACATGTTTTACAGTCATCTGTCTGTCTGTCTGTTCCGGCTAACTGGAACGTCTCGACCGATTTTGAAAGGACTTTTACTGGCAGATAGCTGATGTAGTAAGGAGTAACTTAGGCTCCTTTTATTTTAGAAAAAAGCTAATTCCACGTGGACGAAGTCGCGGGCACAGCTAGTCAATACTAAATTCAAATGAGCGCAAAACTCACATCGATCTAGGAAAAGTGCGCTACAACTCCCCTTTTGAAATGGTCTTTAAAAGCTTTTCGGGAACTCGAAACAAATAATACACATTGTGTATTATTTGTTTCGAGTTCCCGATATTTCGGCGCTGTTGGTTTGTGTTGCTGTGTGACTCGAAACAAATAATACACATGGTAAATATCCCGTAGTAAATGTTATTAATAATTTTGCTCTCTCCCGAGTTCCTACACTCGATCCTATTTCATGCATTTTAAGTGTAGCAATACGTTTACTCTGGAGCAAAAGAAGGCACAACTTAGTTCGTTTTTCATTTCGCAAAATACCGTTTCTGAAGTATGTTCCCGTAATTTGCATGCCTGAGAACTTGTGAAGTTTAAAAACTGTCGCAAATTTTATCGCAATAGTTTTGTGGGTTCCGTATCTCATTTTTTAGTATATTCTAAATCTCTAATAGCTGCCATACATCCGCGAAACTGATGTGGTAACAACGAACTTGTCACTTAGTACGAAGCCTTGTCTTACAACAAAATTATCACCAAACAAACTTTATAAAAACAGTAAAAAAATATATGTGATTCATTTTGAATACCACGATAGGTAAATTCTGGGAAAACGTTCAAAATTTTTAAGACTTTTTTTCGTTAATATTATTTAGATTGACATGTTTTTAATACCCTATGAATCAAGTTGGCAGCCACATAATTCAATGTCTCAACTTCTTAGAAGATTAATATTAAGTCGTTGTTTTGTATTTATTGTAGTTTTTTTTTGTCGTTTGGACTTGGTTCATTCCCGTAGCTATTTAACGCCCTTATTCGGTAAGTAACTCATATTATTGTACAACTTTAATTTGACAGTTAATGATAGTTCTTATAAGTACTCGTAAGTTAAAAAGAATATTTGTCATTGTGGGTGGTTCTTCCTAGTAATCATCTCCTTTTTTAAGTTTTATTTCGATCTATAATCTATTCCATTTGTAAATATTTTATAATATCCTGGTTCTAAATTCTGTAAGATTTCATGGTACAAATTATATTTAAGGAACCCCAAAAACAATCTGCAGTCGCCTTCTCACATGTTCAGCCATCAAATGTGCAGCACACATTCATCTTGCTTTTCTGCGAGATTTGAACCGTTACTTGAGTGTTTCAACAAGTCTCTTTCATAAATCACGTATTTAGCGTTTGTGCGAAAAAGTCTGGATAATATTTAGTCAAGTATTTACAGCTTTTTAGTATGTCAGACTGTACCTGGCTACAAGGGACTTTAAGAAACAAATACATAAAATAAAGTCTCGAGGAGCTTTGTCTGATATTTAAATGAAAGAAATAATAAAAGAGGATACTTTCAATATTTCGTCATATCATCATCTGCCTAGCCTTTTCCCAAACTCTCTTGGGGTCGGCTTCCAGTCTAACCGGATGCAGCTGAGTACCAGTATTTTACATGAAGCGACTGCCTATCTGACCTCCACAACCCAGTAACTGGGTAATACGATACCCCTTGGTAAGACTGGATGTCAGACTTTTTTTTGGCTTCTGACTACTCGTAACGACTGTCAAAGATCTACGTTATTATTTAGCCACGAGCTCGTCAATATTTCGTCATATGTTAACCTTTTAAATAAATAAAATATAGAAGATTTAAGGTAGCTCCTCAGGTTTAACGATAAATATTAATAAATCATTCAAGACTTTTTTTTTTTTGTCAAACTGCAACTTCTTTATTTTCATCGTCTATTTCTCCTAGCTTCACTTAACAATGAACTTTCTTATTATAAAAACCAATTACAAGGTTGTCTGGGAGATATCTCTATTAGCAATAATACCGCCATTGTAACCATAGAATTAACAGTATTGTAAAACAGTTGTGTATCAATTTTGTTGTAAAATCTTCTTCTTCTATCTTCTATATATATAAAAGAAAGTCGTGTTAGTTACACTATTTATAACTCAAGAACGGCTGAACCGATTTGGTTGAAAATTGGTACGGAAGTAGCTTAGAACCAGGAGACGGACAAAGGATACAGTAGGGTAGGGAAGGGTAGGTAGGTAGGAAAAAGTGCATTGCAACGCACGCCAGGTATAGCTAGTAAAGTATAAATGTGGGGCTTAGTTTCTAATTTTTCATATCTTGTGTCAATATAAATAAATAAATAATGATAAATTCTATTCTACATTTTTAAACAAGAGATAAACAAAGACCTGCACGATTAAATCCAGTCACTTCCCCATCAAATTAAACTGTAATTCGCCATCATATTTGTTCGCTCGCTAGTGCAATGCCGACTAAAAATGCATGAGTGCGTTGTTTTGCAGCCAGCCCCTCGGGAACGGAATATTTAAACAGCGAAGGTTCGTTTAGGACCATGATTTATTTGTTCCGGATCAAATCAACGTGCGGTTGGTGCACGTAATGTTCTGCTAGTTTGTTATGCAGTTAATGGTCTGCGAGTAATGTGGATCTGTTTATCGCTTTCATAACTTTTGGGCTTATAAAGAACTGGAACTGGAAAGGCTGATTAGACATTGAACATTTATTGAAAGACCACTGTAGGTAATTATTGGTTGTCCTTACAGTAACTGTCCCGTTGGTCTCTTGATCGCAAGTGCGACTGCTTAGCGTAGGGTCTTGATTTCTATTCCACGGTTGGGTTAAGTGACTCGTGCCTCGGAAAACACATATAGCCGGTCTTGCGCTTGAACTCTCCTTGGTCGTGTCGAATTTCTGTCTCATTGGAATATGAGAGTAAAATAACACCTGTGTTTGCGCACACTTGTGCACAACAACCTGTGTACTTTGTTAGTATTGGTTGCGATTGGCCTCCGTAACCAAAAATTGACAAAAAAATCATTGAGTAGGTCAAGCAACTATACCGTACTTGGCCTACTCAATGATTGTTTTCTCGCCCCGTCCTCCAGGATGTTATGAGAAAATTCTCAAGACTCATCCAAAGTAATCAGCCTATTTATTTAATACAAAATCCTTTATAAGCCGATCAATCAATCCGTTCTCTGAAAGATATGTTATAGAAGCTTTTTGTACCATGTAGTACTACTCAAGCCGATCGGCGATCTATCAAATAATCCATGTTACAGCAGTTATGCGATATTCTCATATCTGCAGCCCTGGTGATCGATATGCCTTCCTAAAAAGATACAAAGTTGTCCCAAATTTGATATGAAACATTGTTCCGTATTCCATCACCAATTGGGCACCTAAAATGTTTACTTCAGTATATTGGAGGGGCCAAAGGTTCGATGATTTCAGGATAGAAACATTAAGACCAAAAAATTTGTACGGTTTACAAATTTGTTCTGAAATGACAAGACGTAAATAGCTGTCGAAGATCACTGAAAGTAAAAACACTGGCAGAATCATTCTACTGGAATTTTTGTATTTATTAAAACAAAAGTATCTTTGCAATGCTGAATTTTATCCTGTGCCAAAATAAACACATATATATTATAGGTATTATATGGTTATTATAGGTTTTTACGTCTACTTTTAATTTTTATATGTGTATTTATTTGTATGTATGTTTATTTTATATAGGTTTTAAGTTTGTTTTAAGCTCTAATTTAATTTTTTCCTGTTATATCTTTTCTACACACTGTGTCTACATTTCTTATCCAACTTTCCTCTCGCAGGTCTGCTGGAAGAAATTTCTTTTGAAATAAGCAGTACCTTTGTGCTCTTGTATCTTAATGTATTGTCCTGTTAAGTGTTATGTGTGTACATAAATAAATAAATAATAATAATAATAAATAAACACAATTTTATTTTGAGCCAAGCTAAGCAATATTTTAGTATCCATCGTAAAAATCTTGAATAGGTATCCAGAATTTGACTTATTTCATATTTGAAGTTGCTTTTCGGCAAAAATCGCCATTTTAGCGCTGATGCCGTGTCACGGCACGTCCATCAATAACGACTTGGCTCTTATATTGGACGGAAAATTCAATAAAATTTCGTCAGTAGATTCCATAGTTTGTGCGACCAGAACTCGGCTTCATTTGTTGCAGCCTAGACTTTTGAATGGCTGTAACACGTGCTCGTAATGTTCTTTTAAGTCAGCGTTTGTGTAATGGTCAGAAAAAATCGTTGCGGAGTCCAATTTTTAACAGGCTTTTTCTAAACCTTGAAATACCGTCTTTTGTTTTTACCGTGACTAGTTCACTTTTGAAGATTTCTACTAATTAGTGGGCGGTTTATGAACGTGGACGAGACGAGAAGACTATGTAAAGATTATAGCAGGTGGCATTGTTTTCCTGTAGTTACTGACTACACCTATGAGAAAAAGACTGGAGCTTATGTATGTCGTAGACGATTTAGTGTGAAGAATAAAACTGTCATCCACTGTTTTTTTTTGTGTAAAGTTAATAAATCAACTAGAATTTATAAGTGTGCCTAACCCCATTTAGTGCACTCTGCATGGTCCACCCCTAAAATATGTACATTTCCACATTTAAATTCTAAAAAAGGGACAATTTATTAACTTTCGTAACTAAATAAATCAACACGCATTCATAAAGCCTCCATACATAAAAAAAAAATCTGCGAGTTTAAAAGAAAATTTTCACGGCGTAGTAAAAATTCAATCGAGCGTTCAACCATAATTCAATACCGCGAACTTTTAAAGTCACTCCAGCATCACAAAGAAATCTTCTGGCTAAAAATTCTGGAAACCCTCAAAAGGAATGCAGCCCAACTCAACCGAGGGGTACATCTTACAAATAAGGAGGGGGACCCGTATTGTGCAGAACCTTCAAAACCAGACATCCTAATCGACCCTTTTGAAATTTCCAACTAACGGGAAACTCGTATTTCCATAACAATAAAAATGTGATCCGAACATCTAGAAATGCCTGCGCGATATTCACGGATCATAAAATCGTGCTCGCTCTTTGAATACAACACGACTGATTTAATTTGACCCCTGTAATCTCACTGCCGGTGCTTTCCTTACACCAATTAGGGTAAGGGAAGACGTGTCATTATATTTTGGTTTTCATATCCGAAAGTGGTCGTTGTCGCTTATGTTTGGACGATGCTATTTTATGGGCCTGACGGCAGCTGTATTCAATTTAGTGGAATCGTATGTGAGAGTAGTCTTTACTGCTGAATCAATTTTTAATTTGTTTTTAAATCATTTCACTTTTACAGACCGTTTCTAGATGGAATCTTTTAATCTGGGAAGTGATTTTGGATCACTTATTTGTAACAGAGCCAAAACGCTTAATTAAAACAGGAGTAGAAAACCTGGAATAATGAAACGTTAGTCAAGTAAAGTTAGTATAATAAATCCTAGTGATCCAAATTCAGACAAGACAGAATTTGAGTCATCAAACATACACACACAGTACACAAAGAAATCATGAAAATGTAAATATTTTCAGCACTAAGTTAGCCTTTTCTCTCTTTCAACAAACAAAAAAGTAGAATACATTTCTATTATTTCAGACAAAGTCTCTACTGCTTTTAATTTAATTCTAAATTAAACGTCACTAAGTTCGCCAGTAAACAGAACTATGAATAACAACACAAAGTCAGCAAAGTAATCCTCACAAAATTATATTCCAAAAAGTCAAAGTTATGATGCCCTTTAAAAAGGTTGTTTTGCAGTAAATAATAAAGACCACGAAGAAACTCAAATGAAAAACCAGCTAGATGCGAGTTAGACTCCACGCGAAGGGTTCCGTACCATCATCTACCTAGCCTTTTCCCAACTATGTTGAAGTGCGGCTTCCAGTCTAACCGGATGTAGCTGAATAACAGTATATTTAAAGGACCTAATGGCTTTCTGAGTTTTGCAACCCAGTTAGTACTGGGTAATAATACGATACCCCTTGGTAAGACTGGCTGTCTGACTTTCGGGCCAGTGACTACCTGTAACGACTGTCAAAGATGTCAATGTCAATTATAGAATTGACATCTGAGACCAACGTGCTTTCTGAGGCACGGAGGTTACCAAGAGATCGACCCTAGTGGCTGTTACTATTAGCAACGAACTCCTTCGTAGGGTTCCGAATACTAAAAATATTAATAAATCACGTTTCTTTCACTGTATTAAACTATCACGGTTTTTATCTACACTTATACTATGAATAACCACGCAAGATATCTGTAAGTGATAAAATAAGTGCTACTACGTTTATTTTATGGGTACCTACGTCCGTCAATTTTAAGTTTATTTTATCTCACTACTATTATTAATGCGAAAGTTTTGATGGTTGGATGTTTGTTACTCAATCACGCCAGAACGGCTGAACGGAATCGAATGAAATTTGGCACAGAGATAGATTATAGTCTCGATTAGCATAATAGGCTTTTTATCACGGAAAAGCACATCTTTCCTAGCTATTGTAGTCGCGGGGTTGCTATGCCTACCATAGAAATACGCACTCTGTGAAAATTTGGAGCGTATCTTTTAAACCATCCACAACACAACACAACACAACACAACCATAAACCATACGCATACAGCCCTGTGGCACATAGACAGAGGAGCCTTCGTAATTAGGCTCCGTTGGCACCCTTTGCGTACTGACCCTAAAAAGAAGAACTAAGAAAGTAAACAAAACAATCATAACACTATTGTTTACCTTAAACAAAATACGGGTTATTCCTACACATTCGCAGGTTTATTTCGTCCCTCAGGAGTCATCCACTATGACTATCGGGCCATTTGGGACCAATTAGTTTCCTAGTTATGAACTTTTCATCTGTCAGATTTATACACTACCGGAATTGGGAATTGCTTGCTCAAATATTTACGACATTTAAAACTACCTGAGCCAGGTCACTGCCCTTTGATAGTGTTTATTTTTGAACTTTGTTTCTGTGTGTATAATGTTTACAGAATAACAGGTAATTTAGGATTCACGGTTTTATTTACAACTACTGTTTGCGAGTAGTAAAAGTTATTAGAGATAATAATAAATATTATGTACTACCGGAAATACATTGTGAAGGATGGCACGGTTGACATATGTCTGGGATGCCGCCGTCCGGGAGAATCGATCCGACACATTATTTCTGGGTGTTCTCGCCTGGCTAACGGAGAGTACTTACATAGACACAACCTCGTTGCTAGGATTATCCACCAGCAACTTGCTTTGAAATACAACCTTGTGGAATTAGAAGGGCCATACTATAAGTCCGACCCAGTTCTCGATGATGGAATGTCACGTTGTATTGGAATCGACTTATCTTCACTAACAGGACAATTGTTGCCAATAAGCCTGACATTGTGTTGATAGATCGATTGGAGTATCTCGCAATGACTGTTGATATAACGGTTCCGCATGACGAGAACCTCATGAAAACAGAGAAAGATCAGCAATTCAAAGATCTAGATCTGACTCGCGAGGTTAGGTTATGTGGGACGTGAGTACAGCAGTCATTGCGCCGATAGTCGTGTCGGCCAATGGCTGAATAGCCAAAAGCCTCGAACAAACATCTGAGGAGTCTTTCGCTTGCCAAATGGATAAAGGGCTTGATTCAGAAAGCAGTAGCTAGCTTCTGGGCACGGCACACAGTTGTTAGGAGGTTTGTCTCTCAAGAGTCCTGACCACCGGTTGCCCGGATCCTGTTCCCGATGCCGGTGGGCTACTATTTTTTTATATTTTGCAATTGTACGAGCATCGCCACATGATATAAATTGTTTTAGTTTTTACCTGAACAAGCAGTTCACCGATTATTTATGTACATTCGCTGACTAGGCTATTACGCCCGCCACATCCCACAAGTCACCTACTTTAACACTAGAAAGACCAAAGTCGTCAAATTGACGATTTTGTGAAGTAAAATGATAATATTTTTAAAGTTACGGCTTGTTGCAACATGAGACTCTGTGACTTTTAATATTTTGTGGTTTTAAACACCCTATTGATATAAAACGTTGTTATCTTAATTAGTTCTGGAATTACAATGAGTAATACCTACAAAGACCACTATCGTCAAAATGACTCAATACAAAGGGCTCGGTTAAGTTTGATACTTGAGGGTATTTAGAAATATTTTTTTTTACATTATGACTCAATATATTGTTGTGTTAGCTTATTGTTCGACCCGTGTTGAATATCTTAGTGGTGTGTAAGGAGATAATTTTGCATTCGTCGCCTTTTGGATTCGTTTTGAATAAAATCGATATGAGTGCTCGTAGAAATAAAATCTGAGTTTGTTTCTTGCCCATTCTTCTCCATAGAGATCTACGCTTTGGAATGGGCAACTACAGTACTTTCACAGTTATTATGTCTTGTGAGTGGGACTGTAGCTTCATTTTTATTGTTGTTTGACTATTCAAAAGTGCCTGTAATTGGCTTACTTGAAATAAATGATTTTGATTTGATTTGATTTGAAATACAGAGACAACTGCAAAATCTTCGGAATTTGCGTAGCTCAGAGTCTGAATCGGGTGGAGAAGACATCCAAATAGAATTACCTTCCACAATTGACGTGGGTCCTAATCGTCGCAGTATCGTATTGAGAAGAAGGCGTAAAGGAGGGCGAGGTCGACGCGGTGGAAATTCTTCCAATCGACAAACGGAACTACCTGCTACAGGTGATACTTTGATCGCAAGTGATGGCACTGAATGGAAGTGTGTAGCACATACCCAGACCGGACGGCGTAGTTGTCAAAACGTGCTTCGGGAAATTCAAGGCCCAACCCCCTACGCAAAACGATTCGTTGAAAATGGTAAGGTGATTACTGCTTAGCGTCTATTCCTTGTTGACACAACTCTTCGACTCATAAAGTCGTGCATAGAAACGGAGAGAACGGAGAACCGTGACAGCTGATGGAAATCGTAGATGGCCCATGCACATATTTTATAATATTTTAGATATAGCTGTTATCAACTCGTGGGTTATTTACAGAAAAATTACTCAAAATAATATTTCTCGGCACAGTTTCATACTCCAGCTCGTTTCTGAGTTACAAGCCGAACATATAAAAAATCGCCCAGGCCCAGCTCGTCTAATAACTGATCCTGAAAATGTTAGCATGGAAGTTTCTACTTCCACATGGACACGGAGTCGAATAAAAGACGAACTTGTCAAATAAATGTAAAAGAAATAAAACGTCTTACTTTTGTGACACATGCACGAAACCCGTTTGAGGAAAATGTATAAAACGTATTTAAAAAAAAACATAATTTGTACAAAATGTGTCTCTGGTTAAAATAATTAATTGCTTGTAAATAATAACTGTTTTCTTTAATACATTTAACAATAATTTGACATCAACGTCAATGGATATCCTAACGTCAATATGACGATCTTGGTCTTTCTAGGTAGGGCACGAATGCCGAATGTCTTTCTAGTGTTAAGTATTATATATTTTAATGTTCTACCAAATAAACTGTCAATAATTAACGGACACAAAACAGTGATTTTATTTCCTGTACACATCCCGTGTGATTCGTCCATCAACATATTACATCTCAGTGTGCGGAGCTAATGCCCGTACAGCTATGTTTTAAAGTGAAACTTTTATTACATCGTTTCAAACTTTTTCGTCTGTGTGTTGCATGTCGCGTGACGCTCGGCCGCGGAGTAGGGATAAAGTTCACTTTATCCCTACTCCGCTTTTATACCCTTAATGGAATATTATTCCAAATATTTTTAGTTAAATGTCTATAGTGTGATAAAAAGTTTCACTTTTACCGTGGTTTCATAAAACCACACAATCCTTTTTTTATTTATATCATTTTGTAGAAATATTTAAAAATGTAAAAAATGTGTCAAAAAATGAATAAAGGGAATAATGTTATGTTAACATAACATCACGCCTGTTAACTCAAAAGGGTAGGCTGAGAAGACAACCAAGAAAAGGCCCATGTATTACACCCATATTTGCAAAGAAATAAATGATTTGTTTTACACCCACACCGCTCAAGTTATATTGAGGGAGTAAGGGGTGAGCCCTATTGAAAATTTTTTGGTGGAAAAACCCAATAACGGTAAAAATCTCATCATCCGTCCTCTACAAATATGATGAGCTTGACACAGAAAAGTGACGGAGCAAAAAACAAGAAAATTCTCAAGCATTTATCTCTCAAACGACTGACACAAAAACACGGTTCCAGCACAATTTATAACGATTCGAAAAATTGTGACAAGCCAACACGTAGAATAAAGTAATCCAGTACCCAACTGGGTCAGTATGGCATGAGATCCCTTGTCAAATTAACGCTTCCCTCTGTCTCGGAGTGACAAACGACATGGGCATAATAAAAACTTGCTCATGAATGCTTCGAGCTGAAAATAAAGCTATATTCACTGACATTTACAGGGCTACAGGGACAGAATGAAAATTATAAGAGGAAATTAAAAATTATTTACACGGAAGCGAAACACAATGGCTGTGAATTGCAGGAGTTGTCAAACGGCTGTCACATTATTGTTTTTTGTTGTCGTTTTGCATGAGAGATTTTTTATATTGAAAACATGGAATAAAGCGGTGACTATGAAACCAACTTTACTATGAATGATGACGTATACAATCTTTGATTAGATAATGTAGGTCTAGTTAATAATGAATCAAAGTTTCTACGACAAAATATACATAGGCTTTTCGCGATAGAAGCGTACAAGTTGCAACGCGTTTCCTCCAAACATCTTAGGTACAAGAAAACTAAAAAATCGTGTTACCCAATTTTCTCAGAAAGCAATTTGAGCTAAACCTCTTAGCAAAAATAAACGGTATTAATCTCAGGTTCCTTAAGTTGTGCGGTACACTACATCAAATTTAAGAGTATTAAATGTAAGAAGAGCAGTAGTTTTCAATGTTGGCTTCGGGCCAGAAACTGCCTGATTCCTTGGACCAGAACACCATAAGACCAATGAGGTAAATTCGATTTCTCCGTAATAAAGTTTGCGGCATAGGCAAAGTTCGTAGGCATCGGTTCTAGTAATGACACTTTTATAACTTTCTACCAACGACGAAGTTTGGTAAGATTTCTAATCATAGATGTTTTCATAGTTACGGTATTTTCGAACGATTTTGCATTTGCGTCTATATATCAAGGAGTTTTTTGTGCATTTTTTTTAATATTGTGTAAAAAATGAGTAGTCTACTACAAAAAAAAAAACAATCACAAAGATCCATCTACTATTACTATAAAAAAAATCAATCATTCAGATGTAGTCAAACCAATGGCTTTAAATCTTTGAAACATGATTGTATGCAGTTTTATTAATTTTATATATTAGAAACACACCTTTTGCTCTGCCCTTCAGAGGAAGTAGGGTTGATAATTTGATTATCATTTATTCCTAGCAGGTATCTACATTAAATGTCGCATTTATTTATAATGTTTAAACCCCTTCAAACAGGAACATTTATAAAACACTTGATTTTCGTAAGTGCTGGCAAATTCTGTATTCAGTTTCCGTCGCCTCGCGTCGGAGAATTTAAAAATATCCTTTAAGTTTTATCTGGTCCGCCTTAAAGAAAAATAAATTCTTTGCTGTTTAAAATTTTTGTCAGGAACATTTTAAAGATATTAAGGTTGTTTTATGAAACTAGGTGACTATCTGCTAATGAAAGAGAAACTAATTTAATAAACTTCATATTCTTTGCTAGCTTATCTAGGAGTAATGGATAATTTTATTACCTTTGTAAAAAAAGAGTTTAGCAGTCAGTTTAGTATTTCACTTTTAAAGACAAAATTTTAACTTTAGGGAAAAAAACAAATGAAAGTATATTCTATAGTCTACCTTTACAATGATATTCTCGGTTATTGTTTTTTTGAGTCTCTCGAAAAAAAAAATGAAAAACCTATAATAAGTTTAATAAATAACATTATTTTTATTATATTTTGGCGATTTGACGAATTATTTCTAGGTCATCATGTACCCCAAAAGTTGCACAGAATCTTTGTGCGATTTTTCGTGTTGATTTATAAAAAAAAGGTATTTTTTCAAAACGCGTGTTTTGTTAAGAAACAACTAAGTGATGTAATGCAAGACCTGACCTAGATGGATACTTTTTCAGAATTTTCTTTATAAAAGGAAAATCGTCTATTTAAAAATCTTAATTTACAATAATGTAAGGTGAGAAAGGTCACACCGATGGATTGTAAGGCATCTTATTAAAGTACCGCAGAATAAGATTTCCCTCGTTACACAAAAGACGAATAAGTGATATCGTCCAAAGAAATCGCGAGTATCAAAAGGAGCAACAAAAAATAATGTCTCACCAAATTGAATCATTTGTAATATTCATTCTTTTTTACTCTTGCTTCTGTGGACGTTTTATAAAAGTTACAGAGATGTTGGAGGAATGGAAGAGTTGCGAATGGACTACGAATAGATAGTTGTAAGCGGGTGCATCTTGGTGCATGGCCGTTCTAAATTCAGATCACGTGCAAGGGTCTTTATGTCCTGTGTTAACTGTACAGTTTATATAATTTACTTTTTATATAATTTACCGTTGAAATGCATGAAAAATAAATTATAATTGATTCATTAATGATTAATAATACATTGAATTCTCATCATATACTCGAATCTGACTTTGAATTATTAAACCTAGACCCATTACAAAAGAAAAACAATATTTGTACACCATTTTCATTGGTAGGTCATAGAGCTCAACTAAAATGTATGAATAAGACCTTAATTTAATACCTGTATTCACAAATAAAGATGATTTGATTTATTTTTATCTTTTATCATTATCCTAAACTATGTATATACTCATGGACAAAGGCCTCCCTCCATTCCTTCCACTTTTCTTATGTTGCGCCTCTTTTTGCCAGTTAACAAAGAAACCGCGTCCCTCCATGCCACCGTAGGCGCGAGCCTGTGGACGGTGAGTAATGGGCTAGCTCACCGTCCGTCCGTCTTATGACGACAGGCCGTGTCGACGGCGCGTACGTGTTCCACGCGCTCCTCAAGGAGATGTCAGCAAACCAGAAGGGGCCCGAGAGGGCCGATGCCTGCCAGGGCTGCGGGTTGTTTGAAAGAGATACCGCGGCCCTGGAACACAAAGGGCGAAGAAGGAACATGGGTGGGTTTTAGTCAGTACAAGTCTGACACTCCCTCCCGCTCCGCCCAGAGCGGGAGAAGTCATTTGATGATTTCCCATCAGCAAAAAAAAAAAAAAAAAGGCGTCACGCCATCTCACTAAGACACTGTGTAGTATTTCTCACAGACCTTGTTGACGACATAGATGTTGCTCCTTTTGTGTTTCCATCAGTCGATGCGTAATTAATCACTTTATCGACTTTGTCTTCAGCTTAGAGTAAGTTGATTGAACATGTCTCGTCCATGTCCCGTCAAAAGACTGTCATTACATAGATACTACTTCAATGAAGAGTACAAACACTACACAATAATGTCACTGAAAAATATTTCCTCGTCGTAGCCGCTGGTGTCTCTTCTAGTAAAAAAAATGTATATCGGCATAAACCCAAGCGTTGCTCCTTTATGGGACTCGTTTCGATAATCAACTGTCTTCAGAAATCCGCGACGTCACATTGCTGAAAGAGCTGGAGAGAAATAATCCGTTTCTAAGTATCTTTTATTAATGTTTCAGTCTGATGTGCCTTTTGATAAAATTAGATGAAACTTCCAATGTTTGTAAAAGTTCATAGCGTAAAATAATTGAATGTTGGCACTATTTTGGAAGAACTAACGAGTACTAGAGTTAAAACCAAGTCAGTCATAGTCAGCGACTCCCCCCAGCTAGACGGACCGCCGATACGGAAGGCCGTGGACAGGGTTCCCGGTTCTATGCGATTCTTTATTGAAAACCGACTCCCACTGCTGGGATGCAGGCCTCCTCTCTATGAGAGGGAATGGGCTGTAATGCACCACGCGGTCCAAGTGCGGGTTGGTAGATGTCACGTCTTCGAATTTTTAGTTCTAGGACATGCCGGTTTCCTCACGATGTTTTCCTTCACCGTTTTGAGAGCAGCAGTGATGAAATAAATTACACAAAGTAATGCGCCTGCCTGGGTTCGAACCTACGACTTACTGCTCGTAAGTCGGGGCTGCTACTACTTGGCCACCGCTGCTCTCATGAGAACCGATTGCATGCCCTAAATGCAGTAGGTGATATGATTTATATTTTTGAGAAGAAAATAGCTGAAGGTCAAATTAAAACTACATACATCTAAATTTGAAAATTTATTTAAAAGTATCACAAAACTGTTTCACAAAAGCATCGATCAAAAAAAAAAAAAAAACAATCAACAGTCAGTTTTAAATCTTCCAACATTTAACTCCACTAAAAAGGCACACAATCTGATTTCTTGCTCTTGTCTCGTCTTAGGGAGAAATAAAACTGTCATTTTATAGTAAAACGGGGTCGGACATGTTACTGTACCCGCTGGTATGCGGGGTAACAGTTGACCTCCCCCTTTTGTGGGGAGAGGTTCCCCAAGCGACGTCACGCGCGATTCCGAGGCGCACAAATCACGCTAGACGTGCACGCGAGCTGTGCCGTACTGCGAACATTAAAAAAATCAATTAAAACTGTCGTATACTACATTGTACTTTATACATTGCATGCTCTGCTTACAGGATGGTGGTCTAAGATTGAAATAAAAGCGCAATGGTTATGGAAATTTTCGATTTTCACCCAACGATATATTAACGCGTAAAGGTCAGACACAAAGCCCAGAGCGATATGTCAATAGCTCTGTTTATTTTCCAGTAAACGCCTCCTTTTTATAATAAAAAAAATACCGTTGAAATAATAACTTAGCTGTCGCGGACACAATAGATGGCACGCCACATTCTTTGTCAGCCAGACAACACGAAACCGTATGCAAATGTAAAAATGTTACTTGTACGGTTTTAAACTTTTTGTACGTTCGCTCCCACTTTAGTCGGCGATTGTACTTTTGATATTTTAACGACAACATTAGTTTTGGTGGTTGATTTTTAATGCCCTGTATATAATGCTCAATATTGCGTGACTAGTACAGATTAACGGATAAATGTTATAGATTAAGGGCTGCTTTGGATTCTTGTTATTAATTGTGTCGTGTTATCTGAATGGAGACCTAGATTAGGCTTTGAAGCAAGAATTATGGTTGACAATTGTCATTTGATTATCATAATGCTTTTCGCAGGGGTTCCCATTGACATTATTACAGTGTTTTTTTTTCTGGACTACCTATACAATAAATCCTTGATAAAATTTACGTGCGTTTAAAAAAAGTCTCTCTTAAATTCGGAATAAGAACAATTAGAAAGGTCCATTTTATGAAAAAAAAATTGGTTGCCTGTAAAGTCGGTATACGGGCGAAAGTTTTACGTGACAACGACTTTGAGTGGTAAAATAATTTTAATGTGAATATTCATTCGTATAGTAGGAAGAAGGATGAAATAATAGTAACAATTTAAAACATTAATTTATACAAAGAATCTCGCACTGAATTTCATATTAACAAAATTTTATTTTTACCTTTACACATACATACGTATTTATATACAAATATACATATATAGAGGCACGCGTCCCTTCCACTCGGGCATGGTTAGCCCGCCTAAGAGCGAGAGAGACAGACATAAAAAGTGAAAGGCACGCGTGCCTCTCACTCGCTCTCATTGTGAGCGCATAACGTGAGCGGAGCGTAACGCAGTTTCTTGAAGTGTCACCCGGCAAACCAATTTATAAGACGTTGTCACGTCAAAAACCTCGATTATATGCCATTATTATGCGTTAACAAAGTCGCAAGCAACATTTAATTTTACAAAATGGTTCAGTACAAAAAGCCATGTAATACGTAAGTAGATTTTTTAGTCATAATAACGGTAGAGTAACGCATTCCGCCCACTGTCACACTGAGGGCGGGTGGCAATTTAAAACAATAAGCACGCTTTCATTTCTAAGCGATACTTTATGCTTGGGGAACACGCAACCATGCTTATTACAGGACTAGGCTGAATGAACTGGCGATTAGGTGCTGTAGACGTGAAGTACTGTTCTTTAGTATTTTTAAATGTTTGCGAACTTTGCGCGTCCGACTGCTGTACAGTCTTCTTTTTCTTGTTAGTTAGTGCCTAAACTGGTGTCTGAGTTTTTTTGCTGACTTGGCATTACATGCCTTTGGGAAATAACTCTGGGGCAAGCTAGTTTCCTTTACCGAAGCAAGTGATAATTATACAATACGCACATGAATCCACAAAACCGGCCAAATGTGAGTCGGACTCGCGCACGAAGGGTTCCGTACCATTATGTATGAAAACGAGCAAAAAAATCGCTTTTTTGTATAAGAGATAAGAGAGAGAAGATACTTGTTTGTATGGATATAATATTTAAGGGGGGCTTAAATATTAATTTTATTCTGTTTTTAGTATGAACAGAAATACATAATCTATAGAAATTTCAACTGGCCAACTATCACGGTTCATGAGATACAGACTGGTGACAGACGGAAAGCGAAGTCTCAGTAATAGGGTCCCGTTTAACCCTTTGGGTACGGAACCCTAGCTCGAACTGGAGACATGTGACCTGGCGGTTGTGCGGTGTATTTGTGGTTGGCGCAACACGTCTACAGTCTCCTCTGTCGTCCGTCAAGCTAACATTTACTCCTTTTTCTTTAATATCATTTCTCACATACTCCACCTATTGTTTCCTTGGCCTTCTTCTCCCTCCCCATCCATCAACGTTTATATTCATCGCTGCTCCAATATAGCCCCCTCAGTGATGATGCGTTCGGTGGCCCACTGATGTTTACCTACTATAAATTCGTTCCAACTTTTTTTTTTGTTTTTTAAATTTTATGTTATTCTTATTAACAATCATAATTCATAATCTTATTAATTTTTAACTATAATGTAATTTAAATTTGTATGTAAACTATTGTATGGACGGCACGTAGCTGATCAAAACTGAATTATTCAAGACCTGTATTATGTACCTACCTATGATCCACAGTAAAGATATTAATTGATTGACATTTTTAGTGACATGTGATTCGCCTCTCCTCATCACATGACCATGTCTATAACGGGCGCAACTTTTAAACTTCCTCTAATTTACTCATTCCTTACTTTTTCTATTCTTGTCACACTGCTCACCCACCTCAACATTTTCATTCTCATCATTCTGTCGAGTCTATAAAATATAATTGTAATTTTTATTTTCCTTACAATAAGGTTGCTTTTAGCTAGCTGTGGTCATATGTAAAATAGCTGTGAAAGGACTGTAGCGTCCATTCAATTGATGAAGTGTGATCATAGCAACTAATAAATCAAAACGGGTCCTGACGTGACATTGGCTGAATGCACAAACCGTGCGAAGCCAAAGTGGAAGAAAACAAAAAACAAAACGGGCGTCTCTCTTACGTCTAATCATAGTAACTTTGTAGCGACTGCAGACTATATAAACTGACCGTTGAGAAACTGACATTATGGGGTTCTGATCAGATAATTCATTCATTTCGTTATCAAGTGTCCCTTGCTCAATAGTAATAAAATAGATAACGCATCGCCAAGCTGAGTCATCAATAAAACCTTTTTATTGTTTTGGTTCCGCTTGTACAGTCCCTAACAAAAATATTCCCCCCTAAATTTTATTATAATATCCCGAATTTGTTCACCACTTATCTCGGCAGCCATCTTGTCATTACAAACCTTAATATGGAACATACATTTCTGCAACAAAGTAGTACATAGTAACCATCACGGAAGTTTACGCGTTCCTCGTAAACTTAGGGCTATCATCGGCCCAAACTTTGGAGGGCTTTAAAGATTAAAGACATTAAATTTTTATGAAGACCCCTGTCAGTGAGGCGGCAATACTTACGATAAGGAACCCTGACTCAGTACTTTAGTTATACTTCCTTAGATACACCGCCAGTATCTGCACGAACTTCCGAAACTGAAATTTGTTAAAGAAAAGTGTTATTTATTATCTTCGTGATAAGGTTTACGAGTTCGTGTACCTTTGTGAGCGCTGTAATGTCACCGTAAACGAAATTGCTTTTACGAAAAGTGAATTCAAAAGCCGGGTTGTGTTTTTTTTAGGTTTCTTCGTATTGGGTACAGGTTATGTGGGGTCTACAGAGCGATAAAGGTAAAGCGCAATAAGTATTGGCTGTAACATTTTACAACTTGTGAAACCTATGTCTAAGAGAGCAGCGGTAGCCCAGTGGTTGCAGCCCCGACTTACGAGCAGTAAGCCGTTCGAACCCAGGCAGATGCATTACTTTGTGTAATTTATTTCATCACTGCTGCCCTCAAAAACGGTTAAATAAAATATCGTGAGGAAACCGGCGTGTCCTAGAACTAAAAATTCAAACACATGACTGTGACATCTACTAAACCGCACTGGGCCCACGTGGTGGATACAGCCCACTCCCTCTCGTAGAGAGGAGGCCTGTGTCCCAGCGGGACGAAAATTATAGGCTGATGATGATGATGAAACCTATGTCTGCCTACTGATAAGGAAGTGAATGGAAACGTGGGATTTTTTAGTAGGTAATCATTTCGCTGCGTATCTTAAATAGATGTTGTTGAGGATGCATGGACAAACTTTACGAAACATAATTGCTAGAATAACTTAATTTTCTCTTTTAGGAAAATTCAAGATGGTGTTAAAATGTTCCGTATCTGAATTATATGTTTGTCGTGGCATTTTAAGAAAAGCAACAAGGTAATTGTGACTCTTGCAATGTAAAAAGGTACACAAAATCGTGCAAACTACAATTGTTGGTGACTGTACTTTGGTTTGAATACTTCCTAGATATCTACGAAGCACTCAAATAAACCTTCCCACAAAATAATACTGCCATTTCGAAAGTGCTAGACTGAAAATAAAATTAATGCATTTGTATAGAACTCGCAAATGACTATCTATTCTACAATTGCTTTAAAATTCTCGTCGGTAGGACAGTCTATTCACAGTTTTCACAAAGCTTTCGGATCGTCAGTGGAGAAAGCTTGAAATATACAAAGGGTGTTGGTAAAAGAATTTCTATTTTGGTGGGACCTCGTTACTGAGACCTGATTATGCGGGCGACCGACACGGTATGGTATTAAACATCTTTTGTAAGTAGTTTCCCGACAAAGGTCACTGGTTTCGAGCTGCCTTGCAAGTTGGTTAAGAAAAGGTCGGCGAAATCAGAAGAAAAAATATGCGTGTTGTACAAGGTGACATTGATAAATAGTTTAAGGTTATTTAGGCAGCAAATACACTAATTCTGCTACTTAGATATATACAATACAGTCCTTGCAATAACTAGATACTCTATTATTATAAGTCACAAGCCCCTCTTTAGCCACGAACTCCTCCTAAACTTTAAACAAAAAAATTGATGGAAATAGGACGATATTTTTTATCAGTTAGCACTAAATATATTTTAATATGTGTGTTGCAAGCGGGCCTTAGCTAGCCACTACCTATCGCAAAATCTACACGTTACAATGCCTCTTATAACAACACGGGAATTTTCCCTTAACTCTGACGAATAACCAAATATGTGTTCATATTGATTGCCTTGTTACCTGTTTGTTCAATAATTTTCTTAGCCATACTAAATTGGCTCCACAGCCTAGGCAAACTTTTGGCCTTTCATCAGCTAATGCAAGTTCAAAGCGAAAGGTCCGAACGGCGTTTTGTACTCCGGGTCCGCAACAGATACGTAAGTGTTTGCAGTGTGAGAACATAACAGGTGGAAAAACACAGAAGATCTACATGCAGTATGAACCTGGCTAGGGCTTTTCAAAGACCTCTATCATGAACGATAGAAGGGAACTTAATAGGTAGTTTGGACAGATGGATTAGCAAAATTAGAAAATAAAAATGCTTTATCTTAGTTGCTGTTGTGGCTCTAACCTAACCATGCATACTCGTATGTGTCAGAAACCACATATCAATTCCATAAATTACGAAATAAACAATCCACTGTAATCTAAGTAATTTGTAATGTAAGTAATCCACTGTAATGTGAAATACCTAAGCACAATGGTGAAAACAAAACAATCACCAAACTAAATTTTTGAAGCTGTTTCACATTGGTTTTCATGAAAATTCCATTTTTCCTGAACGGTTTAAGACATTATATCTCAAAAATAATACGATTCACTTAATATGAGAAATACAAGTTAATCTTAAAACTAAATATAAAAAATACTAATGAAGAAGATTATTAAAACGCTTATTAACAGGCACACAATTTTTACAGTGTTGTGGGTTAAGGAATAAGTGAATGTACAAGTATATGTATATCGAAGGCACGTTAGTTTCCATTAATATATTGTTTTTTTTTCGCAAGTTGTGCTTAGTAGACCTGCTGATCGTTATTGTTAGGGTTAAAAGCTAACAATACACTTGTCCGGAACGTTGGCCGGTGTGGAGACAGACTCCTTATTATGGTGCTTCTTTGAAGCAATCTCGGATGTGTAGTTTGAACAAAAACGGACTCGTAATTTTCTTCGTCTTTTATTCCGTTGTTGAAACGAAGGCTTTGTTATTTTGTATGTGAGATATCATTAAATAATGTTTTTGGCTATTTTTTCTTGTTTAGTGTTGTAGTTCTATGTTTGAGTGTTTATAATTATGTTGTGCTATATCTGTGTATCAAGCGTTTATTTCCTGAAGGGTTATAATGAGGTGTAGTTCCTACTGCAGAACTCGGTGAGAATTCCGTCTAAGCTGATGGCGATGATGATGAAGTGTCTGCAGTGACCCATGCAGAATTGAGAGCAGGGGTATTGCGGCTACAAGCCAAAAAAAAACACTCTAGGACCGGACGGTATACCAGGCCGTGCAATGGCCTTCTCCATGCGCGGTTCCCCTGCGGGCTGATACCAGTCGGGGGCGCGCATGGATGTACTCGTATCTCCCGCGGCCCCGGCACGTGGTAGTAGTAGGAACCGTTGGTTTTTAGTCAGTTAGACTCCGACATAACCCTCCGTTCGCCCCAGACGGAGGGTATCCATTAGGACTTCCCAACTCAAAAAAAAAGGCTGACGTGTACCTCTCACTAGTTATAATTCCAATGTAAAAGGGGCTAACCTTTGCTCAGGTACAAATCTCGACTCTGTGGTAACTACTAAGAAATTTCTGCGAGAAGGCCAGGAATGTCGAGTTTGACCGCCGTTTTACTAAATAATGTACACTTACAAAATCAGTTCAGACATTTATCGCAAAACAAGGTGTTTGTTAGTGTAGGATTAAACTTGTGTGGTATTTTTACGTTGGAATGATGATAAATTCTGGTGGCAGAATGCAATATAAAGAAGTATTTATTGTGTGACGTGCCAAATTGTTGTAATTAGTTCATTTGTAAATAATACACGAGTGTGGTTGATTTTCATGAACTAACCACATATTAAACAGACCGCAAAATTATACTGCAAGCCACAAAACATATCCTAAATCTAATTACATTTATTGGTGTAACATTCTATGTTATGTGATTAACATGGACTGAATAATAAATACGTTTACATTATTTTAGTTTTGAACTGTTTCTAGGAATTAGTTACTAAAGTTTAATTTCTAAACGCCTGACACTTCCTGTGACCCAAGGGCTGGGTTTTACTTTGGCCAGAGGCTAAGTATTGCCATACAACGTGGCAACGCCGCCAGTCTCTTGGGCACGTTACCAGTTGACAGCGTTGAGGAGGAGTTTTTTGACGCCCTTTTATAATTTGTTGTTATTTTAGTTTTAGTTATCTAGTTTAAAAAATAATATTAATTAGTTACTAGATATGCACAGGTAATTTTATCTTTCAGACAGTTATTTAAAAACACATGCACTGACTCGTTGGCCTAGTGGTCACAAACCGTGACTGCTGAGGATGAAATCCTGGTTTCGATTACCAGAGGGGTTACTGTGACGTCTTAAAACGTTATTGTTTCATTCTTATTCCAGAGTGGGAAAGAGACGGAGCTATACAGGTTGTCTCTATCATGTCATGGTAGGCTAGGTCAGTCGAAGCGTTGAGTTGTTGTCTATCTAGTATAGTGCACGGACGTACGATCGCGCGCGCGAGCTCTTTCGCGAGAGTTTTCTGCTGACGGATCACAACAACGTCGCGTCGCGGCGTACCTACGTCAATATATCGGGGTCAGTGTCATGACCTAGTTACAAGTGCGGAAATCATGAAGTGTTTACAATAACTTATTGTATAGGTGTTAAACTCGCCTTACAACTTAATAATGGCTACAAAAAAGTCTATTACTATTAAAACTGACCTAGAAAGGCAGTTATATGACTGTTATCTCCAAGAGAAAACAGATAGAGAAAACCTGCAAGTCATGGTACGTAAATTGAATGTACAAATTGATGCCCTGCAGGAACAAGTTCAGACACTTCAAGGAGAATTGAACTGCATCAAAGAAACAAAAGGGACTACAGAACCTGCTCAGACTACAAAAAACGACGTGGAATACTGTACAGACGAGGATGACCTTGCTAAAGAGACTGAGTGGATTAGGGCCAAGAGCAGGAAGAAAAGGAAGCTTAACACCTCCCTCTCTCCAAAACAACAACCCGGAAGCGCCCAACAAGACAATCATCAAAATCATCAAAAAAATGAGAAAGTGACTTCGGTCAAAAAAGTGCCCTTACCACCGCCAATCATAATAGACGGAATCAAGAACTATCAAACGTTCTACGATTCGTTAATTGAAAGCCAACCAGCGGAATCATTTACAGCAAAAATGATGAATGGGGATTGTGTGAAGGTTAACGCCAAATCAGAAGACTCATATAGAGTAATTGCCAGGTTCTTGTCTGAAAAAGACTACCACTGGCATTCATACGAAAACAAGCAGGCTAGACCAATTAGAGTTGTGGTAAAGAAACTACACTCTTCTTGCCAACCAGATCGAATTAAGGAAGATTTAACAACCCAAGGCCTAAAAATAGAAAAGGTAGATAGTAAATTGAGCTGGAAAACCAAAGAACCACTCAACATGTTCGTTTTATCATTTTATAACGATGAAGATGTCAACAAAATCTACGGCATTAAGTACATATTAGGGTGTAAAATTGAAATACATCCACTCAAAAATCCAGCACTCATTCCCCAATGCAAGAGATGCCAAGCTTATGGGCATACACATAAATATTGTCAAAAAGAGCCAAGGTGTGTGAAATGCACTGGCAAGCATCTTACAGCCAATTGTACCAAATCTCCGCAAGAGAAACCAAAATGTATCCACTGCGGCCTACCTCACCCTGCCAATTATAGAGGGTGTGAAGTAGCCAAACAGATGCAAATTATGAAAAATAAAGTTTTAAAAAAGAAACCTACGGTGCCTAATACCCAACAGTTTCCTCCTATAACACACCCTGGTAAACAGGCGCAGAAAGCAAGTGTCCAGTCAACTGCAAAACAACCAGCCATGCAAGTAACCAACATTGGTACTTACGCTCAAGCTGCAAAACAAGGATCTCAACCTCTGAACTTAGAGGATAAGATTAACCAGATCTTGAAGTGCATTACCTCATTTGATAAGAGATTAGAGAAGCTAGAATCCAGCACTAAAACAGCTGTCTTGAATAATCAAAAATGAATAACACACTCAAAATAATGGCGTGGAACTCCAATGGACTCCTCAAACATCAGCATGAGTTGCAGGCGGTCCTAGATACAGAAAATATAGACGTGTGTTTAATCTCCGAAACGCATTTCACAAAGCAATCTTTTATCAAATTTAGAGGATACATGATATATAATTCCCTCCACCCTAGCAACTCTGCCAGGGGGGGTAGTGCGGTTATAATTAAAGAAAACATTAGTCACTACGTGCAGTGTAAATATGAAGAAGAAGACATTCAAGCAGTGGCAGTATCTGTTAAAACTAAGTTTTGCCAAGTGTCCATTGCAGCCATATACTCGCCTCCTAGGCACATGATAAGAAAAGAGCGATACTTACATCTTTTTGAATTATTAGGCCAGCGATTCATCCTAGGCGGCGATTTTAATGCTAAGCATACGCATTGGGGTTCAAGACTTACTACAACTAAAGGAAGACAGCTCTTAAGTGCAGTTAAAGAAACACATTGTGAAGTAATGAGTACAGGCAAACCTACATACTGGCCCACTGACCACCAGAAAATACCGGATCTTATAGATTTTTTCATCTGCAAAAATATATCCACCAATTACATCAGTTTGGAGGAAAGTTTTACTATGAACTCTGACCATTCTCCGATTATACTAATGCTAAGTCAAAAAATCCTATTAAAAGAAAGCCACTTAACCTTGGTTAATAAGTCCACAGATTGGGACAGTTTTGCTCTTGATCTAGATAATATTATCGACCTTAAAACTCCGATAAAATCGCAAGATCAGCTTGACTCAGAAGTAAACAAATTTATTATTAATATTCAACAATGTGCGTGGAGCAATACACCTCAGCTAAAACGCAAATATAAGGGATTTATCTATCCTAAAGAAATTGTGGATTTACTATCAGAGAAAAGAAAACAAAGGAAGTTGTGGCAGCAAACAAGGTGCCCGCGTCATAAAACAACACTAAATAACCTAACTAAACGACTAAAGAGAAAAATTCTACAATTTGAGGATGAATCTCTGAATACCAACCTTCTTCAGCTTACCAATGACAAATCAACGGATTACTCACTTTGGAAAGCAACGAGAAATCTAAAAAGGCAGATTATACAAATACCGCCCATCAGAGATAGCAACGGAAAATGGGCAATAAGCAATGACCAAAAGGCGTTCCGATTTGCTCAACATTTAGAAGAAACCTTTCAACCCAACGAAAGCTCTGTAGAAATACATGAGAGTGTAAATTTATCACAAAACCAAAGAATCAAGCTTGTGACTCCTAAGGAAGTAATGAGAGAAATTCAAAACAACATTAGCTCAAAAAAGTCTCCCGGTTACGACCTCATCACAGGGGAAATTCTAAAACGCCTCCCACGCAAAGCCATAGTAAAGCTGACCAAACTAATAAATGCTTCATTTATCTTAAAATATGTACCTGAGCCATGGAAGGTTGCTGAAGTCATTATGATTGCGAAGCCTGGGAAACCTCCCCACGAAGCATCATCATACAGACCCATTTCTCTGTTACCCGTACTATCAAAGTTATTTGAAAAACTGTTATTAAAACGGATAAAACCAGTAATAGAAGATAAAAACCTAGTTCCAGATCACCAGTTTGGCTTCAGAGAAAAACACTCAACGTTAGACCAGGTACATAGAATAACTAATGTCATTGAAAAAACGCTAGAAAATAAAGAAGTCTGTGCTACCGTGTTCTTAGACGTCGCGCAAGCTTTTGACAAAGTTTGGCATGAGGGTCTCATATTTAAGCTCAGACGCATGCTACCAGAATTTGTAGATATCCTAGAGTCGTATTTAACTAAAAGAATGTTTAGAATACGCCAAGAGGACGCATATTCCGAGCTAAAAACCATAAAAGCTGGGGTGCCTCAAGGAAGTGTGCTTGGCCCAATTTTGTACTTGTTATACACTTGTGACATCCCAGAGCTGGAAAACAGCACCATAGCGACCTTTGCAGATGATACTGCTATTATGGCCACCGGATCAAGCCACAGAGAAGCAGTAGAGAAAGTTCAACTAGCTGTGAACAAAGTTTACGACTGGACACAAAAGTGGAAGATCAATCTGAATGAGTCAAAATCAGTTCACATTAACTTCACAAACAAACACAGTGACTACCACCCACTCTACATAAATGGTATGCAAATACCTTATGCTAATACAGCCAAATACCTTGGCATAACTCTCGACGCCAAGCTGCGTTGGAAAGCCCATATCAAAAAGAAAAAACAGGAACTCGATATTCGTTATAAACGTTTGCATTGGTTACTGGGAAGGAAATCCTGTTTATCAATACATAATAAGCTGATAATATACAAGCATATCCTGATGCCAATTTGGACGTATGGTATCCAACTTTGGGGCTGTACTAAGCCAACCAACGTCAAAATAATTCAACAGTTCCAAAATAAAGTACTCAGGGCTGCTGTAAATGCACCCTGGTACATAAGAAACGATGACCTCCACCGTGACCTCGACATGGAATTCGTCACCACCATCATACAAAAATTTGCTGAAGCCCACGAACACAGACTCCATCGACACGTGAATGTTGAGGCAATCCAGCTGTTAGACAACACAGGCATAGTGCGTAGACTAAAGAGAACTAAACCATTTGAATTAGTGTAGTGTAAGTGAATCAATAATAGTAACAATGTTGTGCTATTTATATAACACATGAACAAAGTGTTTTATCAATTTTACCAGACTCTAAGGAAGTGTTACGAACGTGTGTAAAAGTGCATACCTAATTATGGACACTATTCTTAGCATTAACATAATTTATAACGTAGCATAATAAGTTAGACTTAAATTGTTTATTAGTCTTCTTAGGCTAGATTGCAATTATCTAGTAAGAACTTGGTTCTTACTAATAAGGGAAAAAAAAAAAAAAAAAAATTTTAGTTTTAGTTATCTAGTTTAAAAAATAATATTAATTAGTTACTAGATATGCACAGGTAATTTTATCTTTCAGACAGTTATTTAAAAACACATGCACTGACTCGTTGGCCTAGTGGTCACAAACCGTGACTGCTGAGGATGAAATCCTGGTTTCGATTACCAGAGGGGTTACTGTGACGTCTTAAAACGTTATTGTTTCATTCTTATTCCAGAGTGGGAAAGAGACGGAGCTATACAGGTTGTCTCTATCATGTCATGGTAGGCTAGGTCAGTCGAAGCGTGTTATTGGGTTTTTCCATCAGGGATTTCTTAGTAGCAGTCACGGAGTCCTTAATTGTGCCCGGTTAATGGTAAAAGGCTTGCGCCCTTTTACATGGGACTTAAACAGAACTGGTATAATGTGGGTGTACCTACTATTAGGTTAAACTCTGCCTAACCCTTCGGGGTGTAGAGGTGTGTTATTATGGACATGTTCACGATTGATGCTTCTAGCCGTCAAGAAGACGAGTACAGTTCTCCTGGTGAAGTACATGCAAGTATGTGACATTAGAAGTCAAACACAAAGCTCTTGTACAAGACCTCAGCTTTGCAGTTATCAACAAGCTTTAGGACCACCCATTTAAGTAATAAACGAAGATAATATTGAACAAAATATAATAAAAAACTGGATATTTTAACTGTAAGGCTACGTACGCACTGAGAGGTGAAACCTAAGCACCATGTTAAGTGACTAACTAGCTAGGCCTTAGAGTCGCTTAGCGAATAGCGAAGTGAAACGAATGTGCTATGATTATTGCAAATGACTGCACTGTGCGTTAGACGAATAGCTAGCCTCTACGCGCTAAGCAAGCCATCTGTCAGTGCAATCATGACCTTACAGATATTTACGTAGGTATGTTATAATTTGACAGCTATCAAAGCCTCCTATGTGTGCGTCCACATTGCAGGCCTAGCGTGGTGGCGACGGCGGGCGCAAAATATCAAACAAGAAACCGCCGCTTGTGGCCACACTGATGTGACACAGGCGGGCGCGACGCACGACCGGCTTGAGCGACCTAGCGATCGTTATTGTCAAACGTTCCAATCCGCACGTTAAGGCCACACTGCGGGCGACAAGCACAAGCGACCCAATGCGCGGGTGGCAGGGGTATCAAACAATTTCAGCCTTATCGCTCGGCATATGCGTGTCTGATTTTTTTTAATGGCAAACTTCTTTAGCCGCTATGAGCGATTTTATGTAGGGTAAAAAACTATGGGTTCGCGTAAATATAATATTTCTTTTCATCCGATGTATTGAATTTAACACTAATTCTTTCCATATTTAATTTAACTATTACCTATTTTTATTTTTTTTATTAATGGCATCTCGCAGTTCAACCTATGAGGTTGTCGTCTGCATAACCGGACTATCCTGAGGGTGCCTTGAGAGTAAGGCCTCCAGCCAAAGCATGAAAACTTACAAACTAAGCGACTACACGCACCCCCTGTGGGGTACGAGCCTCGGCTTAGGGCGTTGCTGGGGGAGGACTGCATGGGGACAGGCTGGATCTGAATGGTATCATTATTTAGGGGCTGATTTAAAACTACTGGCGCAGCATCGCGGGCTGGCTCGAGCGGGGGTCGGGGAGGGCATGATCCGGGACGTCGCGATGGACCTCGACGGCGAGGTCGGAAAGACAGCGGTTTGAGTCGGAACTTTTTAAAAGTGCTAGTCTCTTTGCTACTCTCCTGGAGGAGGGTGATAGCATCATCTGGAACAATTACCTAAATAAATATTATCTCTTATATACCTCACAGTTATGAAGAATTTTTCTTTAGGACTAATACTTTTGCGAAAATTTTTACACAAAAGTGTAGTAACTGGGATTTTCTCTGGTGATTTTAGGTGATATTTTAGTGCGGATGTAGTCAAATGTTGACACGGGCATTCGAGTCTGATAGAATTTTGAATGGTCGGGTAGATTTAGAAAATTTCGGTTCTTCATATAATTTTAAAAAAAAAATACCATTAACTTGTCTGCTTTTATTTATTTCGTGCAAGCCATCTTTTGTATTCAACAATTCCCATCTCAAGATCGGACTATCTAATAAAACAACAAATCCTCGTCCGTGGTTTGCAACACCTGTAATACGCCTAAACGCTACTCGCTCACTGTGGCCACCTCACGCCTCCGCAGTCGCGCCCACCACAGGCCTCCGCCACCGCACGTAGAGTTGGTTCACAATTATAGTACGTAGTTACAAAAGTTATATATTTATCCCTGTGGTATAAACTAAACTAACGAATGCAGTGTCAATGCCTGGATTAAGTAGATTCTGCGAACCTAGTCATATGGTAAATGGGAATTTCTGCGAATGTGAATGGTGTTGATAGGATTTTTTTTGTGAACAGAAATGTGGCGTGTTTGTGATGGCAGTGAAGGGTGATTAGAATTCTGTAAACCAATTAGTAAACTTAGCTAGGTTTTATCCACGTGTGAGCAATGTTTTGTTTTAGATGTATATTTTTTATTTGATTTCTTAGAGTGGAGTCTGGATTTATGGCCAATTAGTGGCAATCGATCGGCTTGGTATGTGATGTAGAGGAAAGAGGAAAATGTCGTGAGGAAAGTTTTGAGTATGCATGTGGACGGGTATAAGAGTAGAGGAATACCAAAGAAACGATGGATGGACTGTGGGAAGGATAATATGGCAAGAAAGGAGGTGTCTGATAAGATGACAAGTAATAGAGATTTATAGAAGAATAAGACATGCTGCGCCGACCCCAAATGAATTCTGATAACGGCAGGAGAATGATGATGGTAGTGGCAATTGGTTCACCCCTTTTTGAAAGGACCGTAAATGTAACTGGCGAAATATTGATCAGGCGGCACGGCAGTGCCCCCGCCAAGTCGACCGCGAAGCAAACAATGCCGTACCATCCTTTACTAGAACCATTTCGCCGCATTTTCAGGCCCCTATTTGAGAACCTCTGGATAAGACCAGAACGCAGAAATTTTCGTCATCCAGTAAGCTATAATCACATACTTAAAATCCAAAATTTCAAGTCTGTAGGTCATTTAGTTCCGAAGTTAAGCGAAAGCAAAGTTTCGCATTTATGACACTCACTCACTCACTCACTCATGATTATCAGAATAGAACTAGTACTTTCCATAAACTCAGAGAGCTGAAATTTGGTACAGAGTTAGGGTTTATGACCACATAAAGGAAAAACTATAAAAACTAGGATAATCGAAGATCTGGAGTACCTGGTGACCCTGATTAGAAAACACAAGAGCCTAACCAAACTATTAGAGATCGACATACCGCCTTTACAAAAAATATTCAACTTGGTGGGCCGCTCCATTTGATGTCAAAAATCGAAGGTCTGAAGTATCTGATGAAGAACCCTCAGCTGGTCTCAGCTATATTAGAGATATGGTAATGCCCCCTTCTACTATTGGTATACATTAAAAAATCGACTGTCATTGCAAAAATCCAGCGTAGTAGGACACATCTTCTAATCTAATTTAATCTAGCCTATAGCGTCCCACAGCTGGGCGTTAAGTAATACTGTTTCACGTTACACGTTGTTTACACGTTTCTACAAAAAGAACTGAAATCCCAACAAAAACATTCTGTAAAAACCTAGCCAAGTCTTGATGGAGCTGCTTGTTTATATCTAAAAAGTAATGAAATCTGGACAAAGTCGTGCCAAGTCAAAGGTTCCTTACTGCGATTTCTTTATTATCATAATTAATGTTGTGTGACTTGGCCGTTACATGGAGCTGGATTGCCTTTCTCACTTACACAACACAGTTAGAACTAGGCAATACGATCACCCTTGGTAAGACTGGTTGTCAGACTTTCTGGCCACTGACTACCTGTAACGACTGTCAAAGATCTTCAAATGACATATAGGACCAACGGCTTAACTTGCTTTCCAAGGCACCGAGGAGCCCCGTATGTAATTGGTGGTCACAAATCCACAGACCAACCTGGGCAAGCGCAGTTTAATCTAAAGGTTAATCCGAGCTATTATTATTGAGCCAGCTCAAAACATTGCATCCCGATTTTCACTGTAATTAACAAACACTTAAAGCATTAATTCGCATTTCCTAAAATATCCGGTCAATATTTGTAAACGAATAGAAAACTGGGTCGGTTTCAATCGGCTCGCTTTCAAATTCTGGTATCGGACATGTTTTCATTCTGTCTATCGGTCCGTGTGCACTATACAGTAGAACTATCAATTACTTTGATCATATTATATCGTATTGCACTATCGGTACAGGATGTATAGAGCGATTTTGTGAAACGCCTGAATCTGTCACAGTTTAGAATATCGCTGTTCATCAAAGTTGAAAAATAACAGCGTGCGTCTGTGTTTTTTTTTTGTTGTTAAAAAATGTTTGGACCAAAGCTTCAGAATATTTTTGCTGGTATTTTTGAGGGAAAATATTTGTTTATGCTACGAGTATGTAAAAGTTAGAGCATGAGTGTTAGGTTGGTTCATTTTCCGAAATTGTGACTTGATGCAGTAATCTAATAGGTTCTCTAAAGGCATATTCTTGACATATTAATATTATAAATGCGAAACTCTGTTTGTTGTTTACCTTTCACGACTAAACAGCTGATTGGATCGTTATGAAATTTAGCAAGGATATAGATTATATCTTGGGAAAGAATATGGTTTTTTATCCCGGAAAAACACATCAAAATTTCCACACGAACGAAGTCGGGGGCGGCAGCTTGTTCCTTATAAATGCGGTTTAATTCTAGATATAGAACTAGATTCGAGTCGACATCAATGCACCATTCCCTTTTATTTCTAATAAAAACCGGATGGAACTGTAAGTAGACTTTATCTATCCAGTACCTATAGTAATTATATCCAAACCTTTAATAATATGGATTATAAGTAGGTACCTACAATAACATGTCAAACGATTTTTACGATTACATCTCCACCAAAGATTTACTCAGAGCAAATGATCGGCACCTACTATTAATATGCAAGGCCACGGTTCTCATCAGTGTAAATCGGCCTTATCGATAAGTTTAATAAGCGCGCGGTAGGCGACGTCAAAGAGCCTGCGCCGGGAATAGCCGCTGATGTATGTCTACCTTAATCAATGGACAGATAACGTCAGTAGGGAGATTGAAAAATTCAGGTTATTATAAGGCGGTATACGGCAATACGGTTAAATACTGCAATTGGTCCTTCGAGCCGCATTAATTTCGGTTTTATAAGGATAATTTTAGTACACAACAAATTATGGTTTTAATACTGTTGCGGTTCTTAATGATATTTAATGCTCGTTTGTAGTTTGTCATCTTAGGAAGGCGATTTAAACGGTTAGGTAGCAAATTGGATGAGTCAATCAATTATAATGAATCTGCAGGTTTCTTTCTTTTCCAAAAGAATGAGACATGGATAATTATTTTGCCACGGTTGTATTTTATTCGTGCAGCGTTATGTGTTTTTAATCCATGCTTCTCTAAAAGGTGTTGTTTTGCAACCTCGTCAAATTTCAGGGGGTGGTCACGAAAGACATAAATAATCAATTAAAATTACGTTACCTAGTTAATTATTAATAACCGCTGATTTTTTTGGTTGTTAAAGTTTGTCAGTATTTCAGAATAACCCCCTTAACGTGGTTTAGATACTAAGAAATTATAAAATAAACGTTTGAGATTGTTTGTATGTGTGTAAGCGAGGTTATAAGGCAAGAACCAGACGGGCGGCATTTAAAACACGGGTGGTTCACACTTACCGATTTCCGTAAAAAAGAAAAAAAAAATTACCTACCCATTTTATTATTGATTCGGGACGAGAATCACTAGCATAGTTACCTCCTTGAATTTGACGAGGATGTAAAAAAACACCTTGTAAATGCGAAAGTCACTCTGTTTGTTTGTATGTTTGTTACCTTTTCACGACAAAACGGCTGATCGGATCTTAATTAAATTTAGAAAAAGGATAGATTTTAACCTGGGGAAGGATATATGCTATAGATCATCACGCTACGACCAATAGGAGCGTAGCAGCAATGAAAAATGTTGCGGAAACGGGGAAAAGGTAACGCAGACGAAGTTGCACGGGACAGCTAGTATTTTATATGCAAAAACAATCTCCTTGAGACATAACATCACGACGGTAATTACCGAAGGGACAAGCTGAGGTGTACCTAATCGGACACCCACATTTCGCCAGCAATGTTAAAGTCCCACGTAATAGGGAGCGAGCCTAATTCTATCAACCAGGAACAGATCCAGACTCCGTATCTACTACCGAGAAATTCCTGATTGAAAAACCCAATAACACTTTTCTCGACCCGAGAATTGAACCCTGGAACTCTTTGCTCAGGTCAGTCACGCTTGCGACCAACGGAGCAGAGCGTTGCGACGTTTAAAAAAAAAAAACAACATAATTTAATTTGTTCCTTTTAACAAGCACCTACTCGTATACGGTCTGAAAAAAGTTACGATAAAGCAAAAAAAAAATCCTCCATAAAAATGCAGTCTTAATTAAGACCAATTTATTCATTAACCGTATGTAAAAGCCGAAGATACGACACAACTTATGGTCTTTTATAAGCCCTTAATAGAGATCTTAAGTGATAGCACTGATTTACAACTTAAGCAGGAATGCTATTGAATGAAATAATTAAGTTATTGCTTTGAATTTAAATTTAAAAAAAAACCGGCCAAGTGTGAGTCGGACTCGCGCCCCGAGGGTTCCGTACAAACTTGTATGTATATAAGTTGAGTGGAGTTTGGCGAGTGTTAGTTTTGTATGGTTATCAGTGGTTTTTTTAGTTATCCATACAATTAAAATTATTAAAAATATTTTTATTATAAATATGATGTAACTAAAAATTTACGATTTTCGCAATTTTTCCTTTATCTAGACTATGCTATAAGACGTTGCTTCGTACTAAATTTCAAGATTCTGCGTTCATAAGAAGTACCGTGTAGGTTTTGATTCGCTTGCGACTGTCAAAAATTTGCAGCATAAGTGGCTGTATCTTTTGTTTGCGTTGGCTATGAAATTTGATTTTTTCACAGCTCCAAGGGACAGTAGATTTGACTATTTGATATAAATTCCAGCTTGATACATCTACGCGTTCCTGAGAAAAAGGGTCTTGCCAGACAGACAGACGGACGAACAACAAAGTGATCCTATAAGGGCTCCGTTTTTTCCTTTCGAGGTACGGAGCCCTAATAAAGCTGACATTATCTTTAAGCAGGTCCTGTGGCGTTAAAGGTATCTTTAATCGGTAAATGGTGATTTTTAATGAGATAGGTGTATTTTTTTAGTGTCAGATTAAAGTCAAGAGGGGTCTGTGGTAAAATGGCTACAGTAGGTACTAGATACATAGTTGCAAAAGTAGTGAAATTCACTCTTCATCATCATCATCATCATCATCATCCTATATTGTTCCCACTGCTGGGACGCAGGCCTCCTCTCTATGAGAAGGAATGGGCTGTAATCCACCACGCGGGCCCGGTGCGGGTTGGTAGATGTCACATGTCTTCGATTTTTTAGTTCATAGGACATGCGTTTCCGCACGATGTTTTCCTTCACCGTTTTGAGTGCAGTGGTAATGAAATAAATTACACAAAGTAATGCGCCTGCCTGGGCTACCACTGGGCCACCACTGCTCTCTGCTGGGCAAATTCACTCTTGGCTTCTGAAAAAATAAGAAAATCTTGATTGGATTCACATAGGGTTTTCGGTAGCTTCTGTCAGTCACATAAATTTGTAAGTGTTCAATCAAAGTTATTGCTTAAAGTATGAAGCTTTCGGTCTTAACTGTTATAGTAAGTTGACGCAATTTCATGAAATAATAATAGGCATCTATGTGCATAAAAAATATTAGGTAACTAAACATTTTGATTCTAAATCATTTCCAATATTCCTGCATCAAGCAAACCGGCTACTTTCGCTCAATTAATCTTTAACATGGACGAAAACATTCTACAGAACTGCATAACGAGCGAGTCATTAAAATATTCAGAAATTAAAACTCCATCTGAATGATTCGACAAAATTCAAGACACTTTAACTTAATTATAACGACCCAAAAAACTCCGTTACATGCATTTGTACACTTACTACGGCCAACTTAATTGCTATGAATAACTTCTGCGTTTATCGATCTCAAACATTTCAATATACATACAGTAGATGTTTTAATTAAAACCTTGATGGTCGTTTCGGTTTTGTTATTTTCTTTTCGCGAACGACTTCTTTAATAAATGTTTTTCTTTTTTTTATAATTGGAACTGGAGTGAATATTTTCTTTTTTTGGTTGTTTTTTATTTTTAGAAATTGAAGTGATTGCAGCAATAGAGTTAAGTGGAGAAATCTCTTTGCATACCCTTCCAAACACTTGCACCTTTTTCGTCGTAGGCTTAGGCGAGAATCGTTAGGACATCGATCATCATATGCAAATTCATCAAATGAATTCTACTCAGCGGAAACCTACTTATGTATTTCGGATGGTGAAGCCAGATCTCTCAAAAGACTCGTCTGATGAGATGACGAGTAAAAGGTAATTATGAGAGAAGAAGACATGCTGCGACATTTTTTACATTTAGGTCTGGCTTAGCGATAGTGAAAACGAGCATCATGCTCTTTTAGCTTTGACTAAGCAGCACACGACGACACCCACGTTTCCAGCCAGCTTTACGCTGTAACATAGAAATATTGCAAAACTAAATCATTTTAAAAGAGAAACCATGGAGTTACTTGCCGGTTCTTCTCCTTAGGAAACGACCAACTCGAACCAAGCCCCTTTTGGTCGACGTTTTATAAGTGCCCATGTAGGTTTATGTGAAATAAAAATATTATGATTTTGATTTTTAAAGAATAGTATGAAAAGATGAACGGCTACCATATTTTTTTTGTTTCTTCCTTTGAACTGCTGCACAGAACCCAATAGTATAAAACAAAGTTCTCGAAAAAAAATTATGTCGAAGATAAATATATAATTTAGCTCAATAATTATACAAGATGTTATTTTGCACCCTCGTCAAATTCAAGGAGGTAACTTTGCTAATGATTCTCGGATCGAATCAATAATAAAATGGGTGGATATTTTTTTTTTCAAAAATTGGTAAGTATGAACCACCAGTGTTTTAAACGCGGCCCGACTGATCTTCGCCTTTTAACCTCGCTTGCACACATACAAAAAATCTCAAACGTTAATTCGATAATTTCGTATTACCTAAACCACGTTAAAGGGCTTATTCTGAAATACTGATAAATTTAAACAACAAAAAAAAAGCAGTGTTTTTTAATAATTAACTATAGATACTGTAATTTATATCGATTATTTATGTCTTTTGAGACAACATCCTGAAGTTTGACGAGTGAACACCATTTAGTGGGCCGTTTGATGGCAATAGGTTTGTCTCATTTTATATGGAACTTAAACATAACTACCTACGAACGAAATATAAATACTAACGAAATTTTTGTATTATTTATTAGGTACACCTCAGTCGAATCCATCGAGGATTACAGGCATGTTCTCATGATAATAATATGTTCAAGTTATTTTCTTGTTGAACGTGTTATTTCAAAGAGAAACCACACAACTATGTGACCTTTTACTTATAAGTACGATTCTAGGAAATATGGGATTGCCTTTATAGAGATAATTTTCAGTAATATTGTTAAATGTTAAACAAGAAACCTAGAGCTGAGTACGTATAGTACGTATGTCAATACGTACTCAGCTCTAGGTTTCTTGTATTATTATTTCTGGAACGATAAAGATTCTAGGAGAACTGGGAGCTGGGAATTTTATGTATAATGAATGTTATGTTTATTAAAGTATCAGTGAAAACTGATGTTCATTACATATAGGGTACGTAGATTTTTCAAACAGATTCACCATTAAGAATAATATTCTTGTTAAAGGTGTTTCGCCATGCAATCTGGGGGCCGCATTTAAAACCGTTTGACTTTGACCAAAGACCGCACCTCTGATTTTTGGGATTCATGTGCGTATTCCTTAATTATCAGATGCTTAGGTGAACACATACCGAGGAAACTAGCATGTTTGAGAGATAGTTCTCAACGTCATGTAAGGCCAAGTGAGAGACCCATGGCCGTATAAAGTAGAAGATTTAGAGCACGCGTACATACTACTTTACGTTACTTTGTAAAAATACTGTGAAAAGTTAGAAGTTTTCAGTCCAAAAAATATATTGGGGATCTTTTCATAGACAAAAGAAACTTTCCTTAAATAGGTATGTCAATAGTAAAAACCAAACAAAACATTTACAAAGCAGTTTTGTGAGTCACGATCCCCAGACGTAGTTATGAGCCCACATAGACGTACGGCTTGAGTAAAATCGTTGAAGCGAGAGGACTTAATTAAAGACATCAAATCCAGACGGTCGCAGATGGTATTGGACTACCTAAAGAGCGATGTCTGTGTTTCGCACTTTGAGTACTACAAGCTGTTGTTGTGCATCCTCGTCAAATTCAAGGAGGTAACTACGCTAATGATTGTCGTCCCGAATCAATAACAAAATGAGTAGGTAATTGTTTTTTTTTTCTTATTTACGGAAATCTGTAAGTGTGAACCACCCGCGTTTTAAACGCGGGCAGTCTGATTCTTGCCCTATAACAGCGCTTCCACACATACAAACAATCTCAAACGTCTATTCGATAATTTCTTTTTCCTACACCACGTTATGGGGGTTATTCTGAAATACTGACACACATAAACAACCAAAAAAATCAACGTTTATTTATAATCAACTAGGTACCGTAATTTTAATTGATTATTTATGTCTTTTGTGACAACCTCATGAATTTTGACGAGGATGCAAAACAACAAATTCAAATTCAAATTCATTTATTTTGTGAACACAGGGTAGGTACATACAGTAGATGTTATAATAAATAGGATCCGAACTGTGTCCCGCAAAAAGTATACAAAATTTCCAGTTTTTCTTATGAACATACAACGGTAATCAAAATTAGGTACAATAACCACAAGCATAAATATTGTCCAATTATGATAAAATTGATAAAATGTCACGTTAATTAAAGTAAAAGTAACCAAAAAATACGAATAAAATAATAATGTCACTAATTCAATAATACAATAATCAAAATTAACAAAAATCACCTACCCAACACCTTGTATACAAGGTGTAAGGGATACCAACGTGAAAACCCTTACCACGTACCTGGACATTCATCACGTACCTGGTCATTCATCATTCTGAACCCCCCACATAGATAAAATATTTCATCGAAAAAAAAAATCTGCTGTTCCATACATTTTGACCGTGTCGCTATTGCACTTTTGTAGGTAACAGAAAGGAAAATTTCTATGTAGAGGGTTCAGAATGATGTACTGAGTAAGTGGTAAGCGTATTCGCGTCTGTGTCCCTTACCTCCGTATATGCTGCGTATGAACGTTACTTTGGCGTTGAAAATCAGCATGTCATTCATTAAGGTGGTGGCTTTAAATAGTGTTTAAAGTTAAGACATATCTCTCAACTTAAATTAAAATATGGTTAATGTAAGATAACATCACGCCTATACAGTATGTTAGGTTAAACGAGGGACATATTGAGGGAGGGTATTCAGTATTCGATTCTCGTCCCAAATATGTAAAAAACCTATAACGTATATAGAAGAATTTTTAATGTTTTGTTTAGTGCCTAGATATTTTGGACTGTCCTAAGCCAGGTAAGTTTAAAGTATGAAGGGAAAATGGATTATACCCAAGAGTCATTGACCCGCTCACATGTTCTGCGATAGTATTAAGTCGCTAGCGCAAGGGTGTATACACGTTGCGTGTCATTTGCGAAAATTTTGGTATGGTTCTGTCTGTTATTTATCAGTGTTTTTTTTTGTTTATATTTTTATTAGTATCATGTTAGCATGTACTATTATGGGTTTGAATATGTCCCTCGTTTAAACTAACATACTGTATTTACGTTTAGGCAGAGGTGAACTTAATAGATAGTACAACTACATTTCGCCAGTTTAGTTTTTAAGTCCAATGTAATAGGGGTGAGCCTTTTGCTATCAACTGGGTACAAATCCTGACTCCGTGGTTGCTACTGGGGAATTTCTGATGGAAAAACCCAATAACACTTAGCGCGATCTGGGAATGTAACCGCGGTCAGCAGTCGTGTTTGCGACCAATAGACCTACATACTAGGTGGTCCGAGTTAGAGGAAAATAGGGTTAAGTAAAAGTTAATTGCATAACTTTTAGCAGGATTTATGAATGCACCCCTATGTGCGAAAACTACTAACCGTTAACGTACAGACTGCTAAACGTTTTATTTTTTTTCGTTATATTATATGTTATTGTAATTAAGTAGGTAGGTTTCTAATAACGTTGTCGATAAAAGCATTCTGTCATATTGTCAAGTTTTTAGGGTTCCGTAACCAAAGGGTCAAACGGGACCTATTACTGAGACTTCGCTGTCCGTACGTCCGTCCGTCCGCCCGACCGTCTGTCACCAGGCTGTATCTCATGAACCGTGATAGTTAGCCAGTTGACATTTCTACAGATTGTATATTTCTGTTGATGCTATAACAACAGATACTAAAAGCAGAATATAATAAATATTTAGGGGGGCTCCCACAAAAAAAAATGATTTTTTTTCTCGTTTTTATAAATAATGGTACGGAACCCTTCGTTCGCGAGTCCGACTGGCACTGGGCCGGTTTTTTTACAAAACTACCTTTTATATAGAAGATCCCCGCACAGTGAAATCTGCATTAACTGGTTCTTACTCGTAATAGCTTGACAGGTCGCCGTGCGCACAAACAGTATCCGTTTTGAAGCCATGTCTAAACTTTACAAGTTCGAGAGGTCTTGGTTTGAATAGTTAGCCTATGGCCCTTGACTGTTTGTCTACGCTTTGATATTGTTCTTCATTTGATTGTCGACAAACTATTTTACTAGAATATATACTTAATTGGCTAGCTCGGTTTTCTTTACATGAAATTGAGAGAAAAATTAAAAGTTTTAGTTACTAAACTAATCATTATGTTTTTAGTGAAATAAATACTTATTATTATTATTTCCTTTATTCATTTTCATACATATTAATTACATTTTTAAATATTTTTACAAAAGTAATATAAAAAAAACATTTAAAAATATAAAAAATAGTAGCCCACCGGCATCGGGAACAGGGTCCGATGGTCAGGTTATTATTATTATTATTTCATTGAAAGTGCTTAACTAGGACTGATAAAATAACTCGTTACTGGGCAAGTGATCTGAATGATGTGTAAAATTATGAAAGACTGATTGTAAACAGCTAAAACACAAAAATATGTACATGACTTTTAAGTCAATTCGAAGTAGGTACCTACAGCACTTTACAAGTAACTACATTGCAAAGTTTCGTTATTTTCAGTACTTTTTACACTGTTGATTCTTTTTTACAGTTTAATACTAACAGTCCACTGAAAACCAACATTGCTGTCTACATTATTTCCCTAGTCGATTCTTTAACTCTGCAAAGCGACTGCCAAAACATTCCATATTCTTTAAGTCACAGAAAAGTGCAATAAGTTTCCTTTCCAAGCACTTCTTGCAAGCATTTTTGTTCTAATTTCTTTACTCTCTTGCCATGTCTGAATTGCGCAGTAAATTTTTCACCTCCGAACACAATATCAAAGCGGGCAAAGCAATCTCAGTGAGTAGTCTTACGATGGGCATTCCCAGGTGAATACAGTTGCAAAATCAAAGCGCCGTTTGCAATATTTCACGGCAATTTTTCAATATCATCAAATCGAGGAACAACGGAACGGAAGAGTGCATTACTGCGGAACCAATGATGTAAGACTTTAGTAGTATTCTTACTTTGAAATATTGCTTGGGAAGGCAATTTGAGCTTAAAATAAAAGGTGCTGTAGTAAGAAATAATAAATTTGCTATCTCAGACATAAAAGTGGTTTAATGTTAGGCTCAGGTGTCAGGTGTCAGTTATTAATTTAATTCGACCTGTGAAGAGACTTAGCCTTAGCCACCGTACAAATTCGTTTTAATTATTTATGACTTTGGCTAGATTTCAATATCAGTCCTTCTAAAGTCAGTTGGAAATAATAAACATAAGTGTAATTTAATAATATTAAAATCATTATCAAAATATTGGTCCTTTGATCCCAGAAGACTCAACTTGACCATTTTATAATCTCAAACAGCCAACCATCCGGATCGTTTGTCCAAACATTTCCTCCAACAATTTGTCGCTGTTAACTCGACACATAAATAAGAGGACGGGTTATTGGAAGCATAACCCAAGGGGCCCCATACGATATGGCGACAGAAAGACGGTTTCCCATCTAATATTCTAACATTTCAGTAGAAAAACTTGCATAGGGGACGCCTGAAAAATTTAATAAGAGTTCAAGAAATGCTTACTTTTTATTGCACAGTCAACTGTGACAAGTTTTATGGCTCTACGATACTCCTTCGTAATTTATAAAAGTGTCGGAGTGTTCGGAACTTGTTTTAATATAATATGGTAGTTGAAAGTAGAATTTATAGTTTGTTGCTTCGATTTCAGATGGGATATAAATCTGAAGATTTTTGTCCATCATTTGCAAAATAACTGACACATTGAGAAAGAGACTCAACCTTTTGCTGTTTTTAAGTTGTCGGTGATTGATAATAGACTGCCATATACGCCAAAAGGGACCCTTTTTGGCAAAGTTTTGTTCAAAAATATTTCTGATGATTATAATCACTATCGATTTCAGAAAAATAAGACATGCATTTATTCTTACAATGAATTGAAACACTATCTAATTTTTAAAATGTAGATTCAGTCCAATCACACTGAAACGAAAACACCGTCCACATCATAGTTTCGATAAGTATACGAAACTGTATTAAAATCAAGCTATTTATTATCACAAGCGTCAGATGTGACTGGATATGAGAGTCTTAATTAAAGCCATGCCAGACGGCGTTCTTATAAATTTTAATACAGAACGCCACTACAAAGAAATTGCGTTTGTTTTGAAATTTTAATAAACTAGTCTGTTGGTACTGGGCTTTATATTAGATTCTTGATAGATGCTTTGTTTACTACTTTTTTATAGTTTGACGATGCCACAATTAATAAACCATCATCACAATAGGATACTACATTCGTTTCGTCAAGTAAACATAATCGGTTTATTACGTTGCCTCCCTTTTTTTATGGTGGCAATCCGGCCAAGAGGCTCGCCGCCTCGCCGGAGATCGTGGGGTACCGCCGGGACTAGCCTTACGGCTACCACCTCTTGGGGCGCGTTCAGGTAGTGGGTGGCTCGCCGCCCCAAAGAACGCGCCCACACCGGGGCCCCGTAAAGGGCCATGGACCGCATGACCACCGAGTAGAACCTCCGGCAGGAGGCGTTTGGACCCCCCAGGTTGGGCAAGAGCCGCTTGAACGCAGCCCCGGCCCGTTCCAGTTTGGGGGCCAAACGTCGGAAATGCTCCACAAAGTTCCATCGGCTGTCGAGGACGAGCCCTAGGTACTTCAACGTCGACTCGACGCCGATGGGAACCCCTCCTACAGTCAGTATGGATCCCGACGGTGGCGCATTCCGAGGCCCATGAAAGCACATGGCCTCGGACTTGTGCAATGCCACCTCGAGACCCAATGCCACCCATCGGCCTCTGAATTGGCTTTGCATGCCGTGAAGAATTATTTCTCAGGCATGCTGCCCCTGACCCATGACTTGGCAGGCCTACGGTCACTTTCCCTGCTGTGACACAGATTTCCTCTCTAAGAGAACGAGTGACGAGTCTTTTAGAGAGTGGACTGTAATTAACTCTGTGGGCCTAGTGCAGGTTAGGTCAGAAATTTAAAATGTTTTTGGTTTTGTGGTGGACATGTCGGTTCCCTCACGATGTTATCAATTTACCGTTTTAGAGCAATAAAATATGTTGACACTTAAGTAGGTTTTCAAACAAATCATGCAGATATCGTGTAGTAACGATACGCAACAAGACAAAGAAAAGTATTAATTTTAATCAAATTCATATATATATAAACAATATTACCTCATGAAAGACGAAACGGTCCCGAGGAATCAGAGTAAAGGAAATTAATGCATTAGCGAAAATCTTGCCTTTCCATAATTTAATTATTTCAGAGATAATTACCCAAGTTTCGTAAGTTCTAAGAAAATTATAGCAAACCAATTATGATATTGATTGGAAGGGATAACTTAATAGTGTTCTAAGTTAAGGGATCGCAGAATATATTTTGTCTTGTTTACGAAACGTAATTATGTTATTAAATTTAGGAAATATACAGGCTGTGTAACAACATACTCGTGGGAAAATCGACATTTTGTCCTAGAACCAAAAATTCGAAGAAATCTAACATCTACCAACCCTGCACTGGGCATGCAAAGTGGATTTGGTGTGGTGAATTGCCCTCTCCTTTTCACACACATTGTTTTCTAGTAGTGGGAATAATTATAAGAGGATGATTATGCCTATGTACACAGTGTATTAAAAATCCTGTCGTGTTGGGTCAAAATATTTGCAATACAAAAGTTTGAGCTACCTAAGCAGTGTGCCGCATTCTGTTTTGCAATCGGGAATGAAATTGATCCTGGTCATCGCTGTTTTATCTTATCAAAGTCAAAGCATTTATTTCAATTAGACCATTACAGGCACTTTTGAAAGTCAAAAAAACAAAATAAAACGCGAAGCTACAGTCCCAGTCACAAGGCATAATAACTTGTGAAAGTATTGTAGTTGCCCATTCCGTAGCGTAGATCTTTATGGAGAAGAATGGGCAAGAAACTCCATGGACACTCTTTTAAATCAAAATATGTTACAAAATCTTGGTTACATCATTAATGTTAAGAATTAAAAATATGTGAGAACAATGTAGAAATACGGGCAAGTTAAGAGCGTCCAGAGTAAAAGATTAAATCAGTAATTAAAATTTTAAGTAATTAAAATAAACCGTGGCAGCTAAGAGATGACCAGTCACAACTGACAGCGCCCGTTCACGAACATGACGCATGTATTAGCCATCATTCAACTCAACCATTTTGAAGGGAACTAAACGACCCGACACACCCCCTTTTTTTTTTTTTTTTTGCGGATGGGAAATCATCAAATGACTTCTCCCGCTCTGGGCGGAGCGGGAGAGAGTGTCAGACTTGTACTGACTAAAACCCACCCATGTTCCTTCTTCGCCCTTTGTGTTCCAGGGCCGCGGTATCTCTTTCGAACAACCCGCAGCCTTGGACCCGACACACCCCCCCCCTTGTCTTTCCTTTAATAAATCTTCAGGAGAACTTCGTGACTGATGAATCTGAAACTGTCCCCAAAAGATTTCATTTCTCGGACTGTCATAGTGCTATCATAAGGCTATTTGTTCCGGTAGATATTTATTTTAGAAAACATGTAACACATAACAGACGTAAGTTCGGGCTAATGCACAGTTAAAAGAAACATATTTCTATTAAGGTATGATAAAAATATATAGGTACACCATGTGTAGTATTTATATAAGTTTCAGGCAAAAGCAATATTATTAGGAAAACTTTGTAAACCCTTCGATAGTAATTGAGTTAAAGACAACATCTCCGATGTTTTGTTACAAAACTGAAGGGTAATGTGGAACGTTTTAGTTGTTTCATCTTGATACCTATTGAATTAAATTTTATTTTAATTCTAGGCTGTATGCAGTAGCTGTGTTTGCCTGTTTACATTTCTATGTGCTAAATGGCACTTCTTTTGTTTTCACCTGTCATGTCGTAGTATTTTCTGTGCATTGTGATTTAACTAAATAAATGTTTTATTTAATTTAAAATACAAGAAGTCTTGTTTATTTGCCTAAACTCAATATAATACCCGTGTATTGTAATGTAAATGAGATTACTAGTGAGTCAATTAAGATAAAGGAGATGTTTCATTTTTGTACTGATTCCGGCCATGACTTTACCTTTCAGAAAATGTGGGAAACAATACCCTGAATAGAATAAAGTAACATTTTTTAAATAGTAATAGATGGTTTTTATGCACATAATAAAAATCAAAAATGTTTGACGTTTGTCGCGAGAGTTATGACAGCCATGACAGGTTGTAGAGATGACGTTTACATAACCTAGAAATTGTTGTACAAAGCAAAAGTCGTAGGAATGCACACCCAAATACTCCGAAATATTTTGTTCCGAATTTCAATATTCCGAGTGCCAAAAGTCCGAATTTCATAATACCTAAGAATAATAATGTCTATTATTAAAAATCACGAAATTTATTTTACCGAAAGTCGTAAATGCGATTTGTTAGTTTTCCGATTTTCATACGTTCGAAGAATCAAATGCTCGAAGGATTCTCGGTCCGAAAAACGACATTCCGATTTTCAATTGTTCGAAGAAACTAAAAGTCAACACTACATTTTGTTGAATTTTAGTTTGTTGTGCTACAAAATTTAGAGACAGAAACGAATCGCTGCAAAACAGACCTCACGTAGTCTTGTCTGCCCTACCCCTAGAGTGTAATTTAAGCCCGCGTAGGCGCGGAGGGTGGAGCGGCCCGCGAGCTGAGGAGCAGGTGGTTTGAAGGCCAGGCTCAGCCGCGGCGGCGCCAAGCCAAGCCGAAGCTGCGGTGGTGAGCGTTAAAACCATCTGCGACAATAAGCTCGCGTGGGGCCGCCCAAACCCCGCAGCGCCGGAGCCGTGACAGAAATAATGCTTGCTGCATGATGCATGCCTGCTTGTATGCTGCATGCCTGCTTGCATGCTTCATGCCTGCTTGTTTGCTTGCATGCCTGCTTGCATGTTGCGTGCCTGCTTGCATGTTGCATGCCTGCTAGCATGTTGCATGCATGCTTGCAGCCTGCACGCTTGCTTGCATGCTGCAAATCCCCAGTATTATTGATGAATCACTTCGGTTAGGTTAAAACAAAATATTTTTATTCAAAACAAAATATTTTTATTCAAAACTAAACAATCATAGTTTAAAAGAGAACAAGGCGTTTTTATTTCGGATTTGTATTAATCGATATTTTAATAATCGGAATTCGTATTTTTGATGTTTCGAATTATCATTAAGTCGGACTTTGTGTTATTCGATCTATTAAAACTCGGTATTTTGAGAATAGTAATTATTGAAATTTAGGAATTATAAAAATAGGAGTAATGATAAATCGGAGTTGTTATATTAGGAATTTTGAACCATTCGGAATTATGATAATCGGCATTTTGAAATTCGAACTTGTGACTATCGGAATAAAGTTTTTCGTATTTATGTAGTGTACCCCGTAGGAATGGAACAAAAAATAAATGAGAGAACGGAAAATAACACCAAAAGCCACGAAAGTCGAGACGAACGAGACTGACTGACTGACACTGATGGGTTTTGTCACTTGTCAGAACAAAATGTCATTTTGAATTTTTCGTTCAGAAGTACACTCCAGAAAAGTAGTAAGTACCTATTATATAGTTTTTAACGATGAAATCACCACACTTGTTTATAATTAGTTGAAAATGATGTCTAAGAGACTAATAATAATAATTAATTACAAAAACACATTTCATAATTTAACGTCGATGTGATATTATGTTTCTATGTGACATGGTTTCAGAACGAAAACAAACTGCAAACTGGAAGACAACATGTTGAATAGAATAGGGCAATAATTGAAAAACTTTTACTTTTTGTGCACAGCAAATCAGGCTTAAATTCACGAAAGAGAAAGATCTTCGAAACAATATAAACTGCTTATCCTAAAATGAGTATAGAAAGACTGTATTACTGAACTCCGAATTTAAAATACCGATGTACGGTACACATTAAGTTCGCAAGTACGAATTACGTTAGTCAGAAGGTACGCTATGACGAATTATTTGATCTTGAATTTGACTGTAATTTAGAAAACGATAATGATCAAGTTTTTAAATAAATTTTATATGCTAAAGACCGCTTAAATACTCCTTAAATCAATAGTATTTTTCATGATCATATGTTCTTTAATCTTCTTTATGAGCACCGAGCTATTTCTTTTACGTTTTTTAATATGTGCCGGTATTATTTCCATTTCCAAACATGTATTGTTTGGTCTTTAATTAATTGTTGTAATGTTTCGTACTTTTTTTTTTTCTATTTAACAAACTGTTCCAATGGTTGTGCCAATATTTAATGGCAATATGGGTTGTTGGAATATTTGCATTAATGCAATCTGAAACAGACTACATCCGAGGATATTGGAGGTGATTTTTTCAGGTGTTTATGATGTGGCACTCGTTCATAAGTTCCTCCAATATAATATTTTTAAAACCAGTCAGTAACTTTTTCAAAGCTTCGGGAATTTCACTCTGGTCTAAATAAGACAACGTTGCTATGTGTCGCATTTTTTTGAGCATATTCACTGTCGCTACTGTATTTTTTTGCTAATCCTTCCTTTTGAATCCGCTTGAAAATGTTCTGTGACAAGTGAAAAAAGGAACATTTGTGTTGTGTTTCTGAAGAGACCACATCCACAAACACGCTTGTACACACAAGCATACTTGCACAAGATTATATTGTTGCTAATTCAAAGTCTTTAATAATTGCGGGCTCGTGCGTTCCGATTAGGAAACTCGGAATGTACCTAATCGGTTACCCATCCACGGACAAATTCCTTCACGTTATCCTTACGTCAATATTGTCTGATACATTAAAGCGAAATACTATCTCAGAATCTCGATTATGAACATTATCGATTAAGTAATTCGTCATATCAAGCTTTCGGAGTAGCGTACATTGCGATGACGAACATTCGCAATAACATAATTCGTCGTAGCAAACTTTCGGAGTACCTAACGTACATTGGAGTGACGAACATTGATTCTGAGTAAAGTATGGATTTTCAGGAATTTAAGCTTTCGAGCAAATGAACTTTCGGGATTTAAAACTTTGGACCAAATAATCATTCGGCATTTAATTTTTCGGGATTTCTTCCAGAGGTATTTTAAAATGCGGTCTTTTAAATTTCGGTACTCTAATACGTACCCACTTACACAGTAACTGTTTAAAATTGTTAATTATCTTGTCAAAACAAAAGCAGCATTTACTTTCCCAATAAAAAGCCGTTCAATAGTTTCTCAACGACAAAGTTGAACCACCACACAAAGTAAATTACCCACATAGTACGTTCGCCGATTAATCTCGAATCAGCCTTCCTTACCCAACAAAACGGGATCAACTGTGAACACACTTGAACAGTAATTGATGCAGAAGCATGCGAAAGGTTGGAGTAATGCGAACCATATAAATTGCGATACGCAAAGGGCGGGGCGGCTCGTCATTCAATGTCTATGCTTTTTCCCTTTAATTAACTTTTTGCATACGCATTTAGAAGACGCGAATATAAATTAACACTAGCTTGACGTACGCATATGTTGGGTTACTTTATATTGCTGGTGTTTTGCATACAATATGAATTACGGTTTTTTATTGATGATTGTCATTTGTTTTATCTTTCATCGTTTAATTGTAAGCATTGTTGCAGACTGAGCTGTAAAGACTTTCGCTGCTAACCAATTAAAGGCACTTGAATAAAATCCATATGCATTGTACTTAAAATTAATTTATTCTTTTGGTGCAGTCAATAGCTACAAAATAAGGTATACCGTTTGTAAAGGCAAGAAATGCTGTAGGTACTGATTAAGGGTTTAATTTTGTCATTAATAATGTCAACATTAGTTTCAAAGTAAAACATTTCAGTGTTTCCACGATTCACATATATTATAGGAGGATGTAGTGTAACGACTTTAAAAACTCAGGCAGCTCAGGCCTTCCAGAAACTACGTGATGTATTAAAAAAGTTATATTAACGTTCGAAACTTAAATAAATTATTCACTAGTACTGAAATTGGCTAAAAACGACAGCAACGTAGCCTGTCTGCGAACTTACATTACTTCAAACGTACTCCGGGAGGGAATACAGAAAGTTTGCTCAGGCAATGGAACCAATGTCCGGAATGTGTGACATCGGTGTATACCGTCTAGTTTCGAATTAATATACCCAATATATTGGTTTGCTTTGTATTTATATAGTGGGGTTTATTTACGTTTGCCCAAAGCGATATCACGCTACTGAAGATTGACTCTGGGTCAAGTTCGATGCCCACAATCAACAACAATAAAATCAATATTTATCTGTATTGTTATTCACGTATTTGGAGGGTTTCGAACTAGGCGTTTATCTAGCGTAAGCGTTGGTGAAGCATGGCGAAGCGACGCGACGCCTACGCCAACACTTGATGAGCACTTAATGAGAGCGGACGAAATAAGGATATGTTCAGCGTTATAAATTGCCCGCCATTTTGTGCTATTTTTAGAAACTGAAAAACGATATGTTACAAATTGAGTAAACTCTCTTTTATCCTATAGGTACATACATGAATAAAAACAAAAAAAAAATGCAATATTTGTAATCACGTTTAATGCTTGATATAGCGGTTATTGCGGGTGCGAAAAAACGATCTGGCTAGGTCTCATATCTAGGAAAACTCCTTTTCTCTATTTTTACCCGAGCAGAGCTCTGCTCTGTCGCCCATGTACCAGGTTTATTATTTAGCAAGTGTGACAACATGAAAAAGTTTTTTTTGTAACAATTAAAACCAAAAAAGAAAACCAGCCAAGTGCGTGTGGTACTCACACGCACACAGGGTTCCGTACCACCAAACAATAAAATAAAAAATATTATTAAATTATTTTTATATGTAACAGCAAAACTTAATTTGTTTTTCATAGTATGTTAATGAAAAACAAAGTTACTGCTGCAGTTTGAAGAAAAAGTCATATATCTCAAGAACTAAACATTAACGTTCACTTAAGAAAAAAAAGATATTAGAAACCTCAATATCATTTTTGAAGACCTACCCATAGATACCCCACACGTATGGGTTTGATAAAAAAAAATTGAGTTTCAGTTCTAAGTATGGGGAACCCCCAAAATTTATTGTTTTTTTTTTCTACTTTTGTGTGAAAATCTTAATGCGGTTCACAGAATACATCTACTTACCAAGTTTCAACAGTATAGTTCTTATAGTTTCGGAATAAAGTGGCTGTGACATACGTACGGACAGACAGACAGACATGACGAATCTATAAGGGTTCCGTTTTTGCCATTCGGCTACGGAACCCTAATTAATCGCCAAATCACTAAATACCGTACCAACAGCCAAACTTTAGAGATTAAAAACAGCCCCACGTTAACCGTCCAGAGCAACCAACAGTCTACGTGCAAAAGTCGTTCTAGGGGTTACTAAGCACACCCAAGGTGCGTCGCTAGTGTAGACATTCAGCATACCCACCTACACAGTGATGTGTAGTAAGTCCATTGCTTATAAGCACCGTAATAACCCTCTCCCCTCCGTTGACTTTTGCCTCTGTAGCGGGTTGATAAGCACCCTCACATAAGGTGTGTCGAGATTTTCCGTGGAAAATAGTTGCGGCGAAAATTTTGATTACCTTTAGCAGGACGTTGCCTTTGCTTAATTAATGCTGATTATGTCTGAAATGTGTAGCATGGATTGAATAAACATAGCCTTCTGGGTATTACTAAAAACTTCGCCAGCAAATATATCCAAAAGAAACTAATATATACAGGGTGGGGGGGAAGCATTGATGCACAAACGATTACCACAGTACGTTGACCCCCACACTGTCATAAGTAATTTTAAAAAACCTGCTGTTTCCTAAAAAAGTGCAATAATTACACCTACAGGTCAAAATGTATGTTTTTTTTTAAATTACCGATTTCCTTTCCACCCCTTACACTGGAACAACAGGAGTGTCCTTAATTTAATGTCTTTTACATACAATCACACACCATCAAGAGGAAAAGGGATCATGATAAGCTTTCTGAAGAAGAAAATTCTGATTTAAAAGAGTGTCCATGGGGTTTCTTGCCCATTCTTCTCCATAGAGATCTACGCTTTGGAATGGGCAACTTCAGTACTTTCACAGTTATTATGTGTTGTGACTGTGACTGTTGCTTTATTTTTATTGTTGTTCGACTATTCAAAAGTGCCTGTAACTGGCCTAGGTACTTGAAATAAATGATTTTGATTTGATTTGATTTGACTACTACTACGAGGCTATATTACTAAGATCAGACAAGGAATCAAGAGGAAACTTTTTAGATCTTAATTTATTTAGGACTTTTGTAACCTTTCTGATGATAATTATGTCATTAATTTCTATTGGGGCGGGTATCAGTCTCCACACATTTTCGTAAATTAATAGTTTGGAACTATGCTAGTACGATGTTAGTACATCATCCTAGGAAACAATATTTCAGTTGCCGGCAAAGCAATATTTTTTTTAAATCACTTTTCCAATCTGTAAACTTAGCTTGTTATCTTGTTCATCAATATGTTACAGATGGCTCATTCTTGCCGTCAAAAATGCCGTTGGCAGGGTATCAAATAACATATTCATTCATTTTTTCATTTGACAATATTTTCACTTTCCCTACTAGCAATCAGATCAAATATCAGTTTACAAGTTGAAAAATATAATAAAAGTCCTATCAGATGTTTTATTCAAATCGGCCGTCATCAGTGAAATGCATACCGAAAATTAATTACTTAAACCGAATCTAGATAAAGCTAAAAAGGCGAATGATCGTTAAAATGGTCACAAACGTAGATACTCAATCAAAGTCATAAATTATGGTCATTTAATGGTCCATTGAGTCATTCGTGTGATTCATTGGATGTTGAAGGTATTTACGCAAGTTTGAGATTTAGTGACGTTGTTATGTGATAGTGTAAGATCCGTTTCAGATTAGGGGAATGCGAATCGGGCGTTTGTTTTGTAACATTCCAATTTTATTATGGTGTGTGATCTATGAGGACGAAGGCTTTTTCTGGTAGATATACATAGGTTAGGTGTCAATAAAATTATACCTACTCGTCATACTCATACGGTTTTATTGATTTATTTACTTTTAAAGAAAGCTTACAGACTAATAACAATCATAAGTATCGTGCATAAGTAATGACATTTGCTAATTACAAGCTTCCACATATTTTTATATATATCTCTACTTAGTAATGTATTATTTGCGTTGACCAGTTACAGCGATATGAGTAAGTAAACAGATTATAATATAAGCATATTAGACACGTCGTCGGGTCGTGCAATATCAAAATCAGTGCAGTATAAAAAGCTTTTTATGGCTGTCACCAAAATACTCCCTGTTTAATATATTTATAATTTTATGTGCGCAAGTGCAAAATAAATCGATTTCTAGATGTGATGGTAAACTATTGAAAGACCTGTTTCTATGTTTTTGCTCTCTTTTTTCATAATTTTTACCGAGTGGTCAAATTAAGAACTTGTTGTATCTTGATCTTACAAGAATAATTGCCACAAGTAAATGTGTTCAACTTATCACATATGTGGTGGTGGTCTCAAAACTGTCTTAATGTCGCAGTGTTAAGTTTACACTTCACCGATTTTCCATAAAGAAATATTCAGGAGAACGGAAGTACCACTATACTATTTTTTGAAAAAAGTACCGTTTATTCAAGTTATAAGGTACATATTTGTATGTCATTTTCTGGACTGCAACTCCTGCGGTCGACTGCATTGCGAATGCCAAATAAATTCGGAAACGAAACGCTCCCGGGTTCATAATAAATTTACAAATATATCAACGACCGCACAGAATTTAAAATTTACGACACTGCCATATGAAATCCCATAAATTTTATTGACAACGATTTTTCTGAGATACACGCTACTTTCAGTGACTTATGTCCTGGAGTGACTAATTCTGTAAACATTTTACCTTTCCACTTTACTTAAAGTTTTAACATTTTGCGGTTGTCGTAAATCTTAGTTTAATAGTGATACAAGCTAACAAGGATGAAGCCAACGAGTACGTTTTAATTGGTTTTCTAGAGAACTTTTGAAAACAGTGACATTTTTATCCCTATCAAAATTTATGGAGAGGGAAATTTGATTCCGAAGAACTCGCAGTTAGTCAGATGTTTCATCATCCGTAGGAGATTTAATTAAAACAAAAAGTGTTGTTGCGATTATTTTACCCATTGTTTATTCGTTGTTTCGCCGCGCAAGTCGTAAAGTTAAATAGAGGGAGTTTTGCATCCTGAACTTTATGTGGATGGAGTCACCATAGTAAGATGGAGGTACAGTCAACGTTGCTTGCACATGTTTATTTTAATTTTAGCCAAACTCATTTAAAGTCAATAACTTCACGCGTCGGTTCAGTCTGAAAAAATTATAAGTTGATACCTCGTTGATTTGATATTTTAGAAAATTAAGTAGACTAAGTTAGTAAAGAATTTAAATAGGTAGTATTTTTGCTTGGCAATTAATTTCCCTTACACCAATGTGGCGGTCATGGATTGGCAGCATGGATTTTAATGCCAAAAAACATTAGTAATCGAATAATTTCCGACGTAACGATTAATTTATATAAAACCACAGACACGGATTCACCGTGACGATTTATCACCGGCAATAGTATGATAATCGATTTCATTAACGCTTTCATTCGCAGGGGTCGAGCAAACAGCGGGGCGCGCGCACAATGGTCAGTTTTTCCAGCAAAACGAACGGAATTTGTATCAAGACCAAGACTATGCAGTGTCTGGAATAGAATTTTCCATATCACCATAGTAATATGTAATAGAAGTGTAAATATGCTTGTCAAAGAAATTGCATGTCGTTAGCAGGTTAAAGTTGAAACATACTTTTATATGAATAATTTCTTGATTGCATCGTATGTCCCAAAGATATAGGTATAATCTTGTCTGAGGACAAATGATCAAATAAACCGATTAGAACATAGTGACAGATTAAACAATAATTATTAGTTTGAAGGTCATCTCTGTAACAATGAAAACTACATGTATTCTAATTTTGATCTTACAGGAAAGGTGTGTAGCACTTTCCAGCAGCAGAAAAGAATAAAGGATTTGGTTTAAAAATTCTTCAGAAGTTGTTTTCTTCAGAAGTTAAGAATGCGGATAAAAGAGTAGTACGATATAGGCACCTGCGTCTATTGTACGAAACTCAGCCGTAGTCTTTAAATTTATTGAATCGGATCGTGTATTGTTGCAGTGAACTATGTCGGAAAAACATGCACTAAACTCCTTATTAGTCCGTCCAGATAAGGAAGGTATTGCAAACGAAATGATTGATGCTGGAATCTGAAGGAATTCAGAGCCAGCTTTACTCAACTGTTCATTAATGTTTTAAAAAACCGGCCAAGTGCGAGTCGGACTCGCGCACGAAGGGTTCCGTACCAATATTTTTAAAAACCGCCATATATGAGATCATATATGGCGGTAGCGTCATCTATCGACATTTCTATGGAGTTGTTCGAAATTTTCGAGTCAAATACAATTGGTCGACTAGTACTCGTAAACTCGTAAAGCCCACTTAAGTGCGATAGTTTTCTTTTAAACTTAGTTATATATAGGGACTATTGCCGTGACATTTGAATTTCTAACTACAAACCGTTTAGTTGATAGAGGGGGGGGACACTTGACTCTAACGAAATTTGGTACTTTAAAGCTTGATAAGTCACGAACGGTTAACTTAATCAATAAACGGTCTTCCCAAACCCCTAATATTTTTGAAAGACCTATTCAACGATATCCCACACTATGTGAATGACGAAAAAAAAATATCATCCCTACTTTACATGTAGGGGAGGTACCCTAAATAATTGTTTTATCCAAATTTTTATTTAACATCTTTTCCAGCGTCATTAACGTGTATACTCATGCCAAATTACAACTTTCTAGTACCAACAGTTTTTGAGCTAAACCGCGGACAGACAGACGGACATACCGAAACTATAAGGGTTCCTTATTGACTACGGAACCCTAAAAAAGGCTTGCGCGATGCTTGCCCGATGGGTTAGGCTGCACACCCAGGTCGGATAAGTAAGCAATAAGGGCATCTTGTTTATTGTTTTTGTATTGTATTTTATTATTGTCCCTATTTGTGTTGCAAAGCAAACAAATATAGAGTTTGACTTCTGTGGTCTGCCAGGAACTAGCGATTGTTTTGGACTCTGGGCCCGGTAATGTTGATGCATGTGATATTTGCATTATGAAATGCTGCTCATTCGAATCGATTACGAACGCGCGAAGAGTTTTGGGAAATTATCACTATGTTGTTGTAACTTTGACGTTCAAAAAGTGCTGATTATCAGCCTAACTTGAATTTAAAATGACTTTTGGTTTCTATTTTTGAAAATAAATGTTTTTTTTTTAAGTGTGAGTCATGCTTTATTAATCATTACATATTTACATTTTTTACAAACTACAAATATATCTAAAATAAAAAAAGGATTGTGAGGTTTTATGAAACCACGGTAAAAGTGAAACTTTTTTTCACACTAAAGACATTTAACTAAAAAAATTTGGAATAATATTCCATTAAGGGTATAAAACGTATAAAACGCGGAGCTCCGCAGCCGACCGTCAGAGTCACGCGACATGCAACACACAGACGAAAAAGTTTGAGACGATGTAATAAAAGTTTCACTTTAATAATAAAATATGTACAAATAACAAAATTACAGGGTATATTCATCTATTCCACACTATCCTCGTTTCTATAATCCAGGTATAGAATAGTTGGGTTTTCGGCCAGGTTTCCGGTAATGAACAGGCGAGGGAAGTAATGGTGAGGGGCGATTTCGGTGCCGGCCGCAGTTAGTGGTCGTCGAACGGACGGTGCACTGAAAAACCTATTCATACCTACGTAGGGAGGTTGGTACTGATGTTGTTGTTAATGACATTTATTGCACGTGATTTAAATAGTGCTTATAGTTTTGTGAAGGGATTGCTGTATGAAAAGATTTGATACTGAATTTTGTACCATTTATTTTTATGAGGTGGCTGTTACCCTCTTTAATTTTAATGGTTTAAAATTAATAAATCGAGCTCCAGGACACGTACCTACTTATTCATCGTTAGAGAGTAAAGAGGTTTTTTTTTCAATTATGGGTTCATGCTTTCAGGCCATGGGTTATTTTAATAGTCCAGAGTAAGCAAGTAATTCAAGAAGTATTCATACTACAGGCGAATTTCAAATGTTCCACATTGGGAAAAAATTTGGTGAGTAAAATCAATGACAAGTTCTATGGCCTAGCTAAATAGTGAGAATTGCTACATTTAGGAGTTCCAAAACCCCTCTCAAATATATTTAGTAACCATCAATCAAATCATAGAAACTACAATAACGGTTTGTGTGAACACAAAACCAGATTCAATGTACCGCAGAAATTGTTTTCCCACAGCATTCTCGTTCACATTTGCTCGTTTGCAGCGCTCCTAAAGGCGGACAACTCAATCATCCAGTTCCTATATCCCGAGCGTTCCGGAAAATTGGAATTTTGTCACCCTTTTTTCTCACTGATCTTTCTCAGCTTCGTACAATTTGGCAACCATCTTTGATTGGAGTGCGTAACCGGATATCCGGCCGAGGTTATCGTTTTCTCCATCTATTGAGTGAATGAATCCCTTTATCGTATTTCAGGTGGGCTTTCATGTTCTGATTTATTTCAGTGCCCACGTTGTTTGAGAAGATTTTGACCGGAGATAATTTAATTTTTGATCACAGGTCGTTCGGCGTGGATTTTTTGGTTAGCCTTTTATGTAGGTAGATGTGTAGATACGAACTTGGTTATAGAAGATTTATTTATTTTATCGCTCTTTTCGATTATGATAATTTTGAGATATATCATAAATCTTAGGCTTAAACGTATGTATTCCGAGAGGGTGCTAACGTACATTTTGATTGACATCAAATGCACGTTAGATTTTGATAAACATGCATGTGACAAAGATCCTGTGTAGGCAAATACTTTTTGTTTTAAACATAATTTATTAGTTACTCTACAATGGTTTATTATATTAGACGTAGATACGTTCATTAAAGCATCGTTAGGTTAATAAACCTAACGATGCTTAAATTAAGGTTTCAATATGAGAACACCATGAAATTGTAGCCAATCATAGCATTGGTCATAATTTGATCCTCACGGCGACATAAATGGGCCCCAACTAGCCAATGGCGGCTATTATTTTATTGCACGAACTGTAACAGAATTGCTACGAAGTTATTTTAATAGTTTTAAAACACAGTGGTTCACGTAAGCTTTCCCATAATGAATAGTTCGGCGACATTCAATTTGTATAATTGCAGAGTACGTAGTGTTATTTTTTTTTGTGAATGGCATCTCGCAGTTCAACCTATGAGGTTGTCGTCTGCTTAACCGGACTATCCTGTGGGTGCCTTAAGAGTAAGGCCTCCAGCCAGGGCATAAAAACTTACAACTGAGTTTTTATGCCGCCCATGGGCCTCTGACTAGGCTTTACGTCGAGAAATATATCTCAGGCATGCTGGTTTCATCACGATGTTTTCCTTCACCGAATCAAGTGATAATTATACAAAACGCACATGAATCCCAAAAATCAGAGGTCTTGGGTTCGAACTTGAGACCTATGACTTGGCAGTCCGACTATAACAGAATAGGGGATGATCACTATTTTTTTTTCTTTGTCTGTCGGGTAGATTTTTAGGGGTATGAGGAACAGGGTGTAAAGTTCCTCAATACTCCATTGAAAAGGGTCCAAAAAAATTCCTCCGACCAGACAGGTGTTGTGTCTGGTGGGCAACTGCCCGATAGTTGTTGTATGTTGTTTTTTGTGGTCGCTACAGATTATTGAAAAGTATTGGACACGTATTTTTTCTTTTTTCACGTGTTCATAAAATTACGGAGAAATATTGAGTTAAGATGGCGCATGACGTCACGTGTAGGTAATTTTTATACCTACTTGTGACGTATTGAGCCCCCACTCTCCAACTTTAATGAGTTTTAACTAAGTAATTTTTTGATGAAACAAAAAATACGTGTCTAATATTTTTGTATTAGGTACCTGTCTGACGGACAAAATAGAATTTCGTTTTCTTTACCCAGTCTTCATGCCTATTGCTGCGAAGCTATTTTAATAGTTTTAAAACACAGTGGTTCACGTAAGCTTACCCATAATGAATAGTTCAGCGACATGCAATTTGTATAATTGCAGCGAACAGTTGTGTGTACTCTGATTTTATTGTTTAACCGCTTTTCTAGGGAATAGTTTTGAGTTTGGCGTATTGGATTGGTTGTTCCATTTGTTCTGGGTTTTGCAGTTTAATTTGTTAGTGTTTATTTGTTTAAAGATGTGGTGTGTTGAGACTGTTGGAATAGTATTGTTTTTTTAGTGTATTCCATTAGGTATGTTCCGTTGTCGTTATGAGTGTATTGATCTTTATTCAACTTCAACTTTACTATTTATTTAATTTGCTCAATTAGGTACTAAATTGCTATTGTTATTTTTTTTTAATATTGTGTTTCGACGATTTCTGACTTCTAGGCTGACGCTTTTCTTAATGATTCTGAAACATTTCTCCGACACTCGTTTCGCCGTTGAACGGTTCACCGACAGAACGATTCACTTTTCATTTTTTCACCGATATAACGTTTCAACGGCGAACGATTCGCCGACAGTACGATTCACTATTGAATATTTCATCAATGGAACCTTTCCTCGACAAACGATTCGCCGACACAACTGTTCATTTGCCCCTGGGGTATAAAACATAGGTATCCGACATGTAGACCTGTTTCCGTTTATTGTTTACACCTGAATCAAGTTGTGAAGACGAAACTTAAAGTTTTATGCAAGACTTGAGCAAAACTAACCAAAAAAGTGATAAAAACGTATTTGATTGAACGTCAATATATGTATTGCATGTATAGAATATATTTGTCGAAACAGGGGAGGGTAACAGTTAAATGTTCCATCCATCAGCCAATAATTTGCTACACTTAAGAGTCTGCAATTCTCATTAGTGCCAAAAACGATTAGGGATTATTCATTATGTTAGCTTTTGCTATTTATTTCGTCTGAAAATATATTTAGAATAATTTAATTTATTTGTTATATGAAAATAATGTAATACCACTTAATTGTCGAATTATAGTTTGTTATTTGACTTGCAACCATCGCTAACTTTAATGCGGTCGGCTATATTTGTTTTTTAAGCGGCATTATTCGAGAGCAACGCGGATCGGTAAAAGTAAAGAAATTTAGAAGTAAGGGATTTTAAGAAAGTATTCATTAAGTCAGTTAGTTGTTAACTGTGTGATTTAAGGACGATTAAATATTTGAATTGATATAAGTATTAACTGTTTTATTGGTACACTTCTAACTATTTTCTATTAGTTCAGAAGTGGTATGTAACATGAATATTTCATAATATTCTAACCACGTCCACTTAGGCCTTTTATAAGGACAGGTAAAGTAAGAGGCATAAACGCGGTAAGTTGTTTTATCTTGCTGTCTTCGCGCAGTTGAATTCAGTAAGTTAAACCGTGAAACGTAATTTTTGATGATTACAATGGCTGAATTTCATTTTTTTTTGTTTGTTTTTCTGTGTTTAGGATTTTAAAAAGCTATGTACTTATGTTTTTATTTAAAAGTGATTAAAATGTCTACAAAAATATGATTACAGATCTAAATTATGTGTCGAGACTTCGTGAAGAAGTGAGAATGCGTGAAGTTTCTGATCGAGAGGCTTCTCAAACACATGATGGAGCTACTCCGTCGTGTAGCCGCAGCCGCAGCCGCGCGAGGCGTTTGCGCAGGCGTCACAGGAGAAGCCGTTCTAGTACGCGGCGCCCGCGTCCTGTGCGGACCAGCGCAACCTCCTCGAGCTGCGCAGATTCAAGAGGCCGTACGCCACGGAGACCTGCGGGTTCTTATAAGAGCCTTGAGCGTCGTAAGCGGCGGCGTCGGTCCGAGTCGCAGCGTGTGAAAAAAAGAACGCGGTCTTCGAGGTCGCGCTCACGTTCCCGATCTGCACACTCGCGGAGGGTGAGACGGCGACGACGGCAGCGCAGCAGTAGCGAGGTGGGACGGCGACGACGGCAGCGCAGCAGTAGCGAGGTGGGACGGCGACGACGGCAGCGCAGCAGTAGCGAGGTGAGACGGGGATCCCGTCACCACAGGACGAGTCGAAGACGTCGGGAAACCGTAAGTCAGTCATCATGTACTGGAAGCATGGATAGTAATTTGAATGTAAACCCTGATATAATTAATATGAAAAACACCCCTAAAAAGAAAACTATAGATGATCATAGTTTTAGTATTCATGATGTCATGGAGTTAATCAAATCTCTACCTTCGTCAGCGTCCCAGGCTCAAAACCACTTTAGTATGTCAACAAATGCAGTACCAGAATTTGATCCTGCTAATAAGGAACAAACTATCGATTTATGGCTTACGAAAGTGGAAGAATGTGCAGCTTTGTATAAATGGTCTGAAACACAACAACTTCATTATGCTTTGCCTAAATTGACTGGAGTGGCAAAGGTGTGGTACCAAGGTTTAACTTCTTTAAGTTATAGCTGGTTGGAGTGGAAGGATAAATTGACAAAGACATTTCCCACAGTTCAGAATTATGCACAACTTTTACATGAAATGTTGGATCGGAAGGTTAGACATAATGAAACGTTAGAAACTTATTTTTATCACAAAATTAACTTGCTCAACCGATGCGATATAACTGGTAAACGGGCTGTGGATTGTCTCATATATGGATTGGAAGACAAAGGTATGCGACTAGGAGCGCAAGCTGCGAATTACTCTCAACCTGAAGAATTACTATCTTATTTTAAATCTATTAAGTTAGAGGATGTAAGAGACCGAGTATTTCGTCAGCCTTTTACAAAAAGGCGCCCTGATAGCAATAATGATAATTCTAAACTGAGTAGCAATATTAAATGTTTTAATTGTAATGAAGTCGGTCACCCCTCTTTTAAGTGTAATAAACCCTTATTGACGTGTAGCATTTGTAAGAAACTTGGACATCAGAGCTCTAATTGTAGACGGCTTCCCAGAAACGGTAATGATGGCGGAAAACAAAATGAAAGCAGTAAAGCAGTGTCTGAAGTTAAGTTAACCGGTGAGTTAGATGATAAGTATGTCCTCCCAGTTCAAGTTAATGGCAAAACAATGTCATGTTATGTGGATCTCGGTAGCCAAAGTACTTTGATTCGAACTAGTGACTTTAAAAATTTAAACACTGCTTACAGTAAAAATGATCTGCCAACGTTAAAAGGCTTCGGTAATTCAATCATAGAACCTATAGGTAGAGCAGTAGTCCAAATACAAGTACAAGCTGTTACAACATCCGTAGAAGTATTAGTGGTACCAGACAAATTACTTAAACATGCCGTATTGTTGGGACATACTTTCACCGAGCAAGCCGGTATAATTATCATAAAGACAGACGAACATTTAGTTTTTCAAAAAAAACCTGATCCTTTAAATAATTCTAAATTACAAAACTATAAAAAAATTAATTTAGTTGTAGACTCTGATGTCAACGTTAACTCTATAAATATTATACCAGTTAAAATTAATACCAATATCACCATAAAATTTTATGTAAAAGAATCGTTAAGGAAAATAGGTAATGATTGTTATTTTATTATGCCTGGATTATATACAATTGTGCAAGGAAAAGGTCACATTTTATTAGTAAATTTAAATAGTAACGAAATTAAACTTCAAAAGGGTCAGTTATTGACTAGAGCTTACACTTTAAATGATGATGATTGCCTAAATGTTAGATTGTTAGAAAAAAGGGATAGTGATTCCATATCGAACGATCTTAAAATAGGTGATGGATTTAGTCCTGGAGATAGAGAACTGTTAGAAACCTTGCTAAAAGAGTATAGAGACTGTTTTTCGTTTGGTTTATCTGATTTAGGGCTGACTAATTTGACCGAAATGTCTATCACGTTAAAAGATGCGACCCCGGTTGTGTATAGGCCATACAGGCTAGCTTATTCAGAAAGGAATAAAGTCAAAGAAATGGTTCAGGACATGTTGGATTCAGGTATAATTACTGAGTCAACATCTTCTTATGCAAGCCCCATCATTTTAGTGCAGAAGAAGACCGGTGATCAACGGCTTTGCGTTGACTATCGGGCTTTAAATGCTAAAACTGTCAAGGAACACTACCCTTTGCCCAGAATAGAGGATCAAATTGATCAGTTAGGTGGTTATGAATATTTTATAACGCTTGATTTGGCCTCGGGCTATTACCAGATCCCAATAACCCCTTCGTCGCAAGACAAAACTGCGTTTGTAACGCCGGACGGTCAGTATCAGTTCACCCGCATGCCCTTCGGTTTAGCCAACGCACCGTCAGTTTTTCAGAAAACTATTAATACCATTTTGAAAGACGTCAAAGGCAAAGCTTTTGCATTCATGGACGATATAATTATTCCAGCCCACAGTATTTCGCAAGGAATGGAGCGGTTAAAAACAGTACTAAAACTTATTAAAGAAGCAGGCTTGACGTTAAAATTATCAAAATGTGTATTTTTCTCAAAAAAAATCGACTATCTTGGTTTTGAAGTAAGTAAACAAGGGGTCAGACCGGGTTCAAAAAAGACTGCAGCGGTAGACAACTTTAAGTGCCCCACTAACAAACACGAAATACGCCAGTTTGTTGGTTTGGCTAGTTTTTTTAGGCGGTTTGTGAAAAATTTTGCTATAATTGCTAATCCACTGACAAAATTATTAAAAAAGAACTGTAAATGGGAGTGGGGTCCCGAACAAGAAAAATCATTTTGCACCCTAAAGGCAGAGCTAGTAAAAAGACCAATTTTAGCGTTGTACAACGTAAGTGCAAAAACTCAGATTCATACGGATGCGTGCAAATCGGGTATAGCGGGAATATTACTGCAGGAAGATGAACTAAGTAGGTGGCGAGCGGTAGCGTATTACAGTAGGCAAACTACCCTCGAAGAGCAGAAGTACCATTCATTTGAATTGGAAACTCTGGCGGTAATAGCTTCCTTGCAAAGGTTTAGAGTATACGTTTTAGGTATAAAATTTACAATTATAACCGATTGTAGCGCATTACGTACTACTTTATCAAAGAGGGATATGATACCTCGTATAAGTAGGTGGTGGCTTCAACTTCAGGAGTACGATTGTAGTATCGAGTATAGGCCTGGTAATCGAATGACCCATGTGGATGCACTAAGCAGGAATGCTATCCCAATGTCAGATGAACCTGAGCCTGTATTCGATATTTTAGTTGTAGAAACAGACTGGTTAACAACCATTCAGAGTACTGATGAAGAGGTTCAACGGATTAAAAGTATTTTAGAAGACCCTGAAACGCCTAAAATCCATGAAACTTTTCAGAATTATCGTTTAAAGGGAGGAAAGGTTTATAGGGTTGTGGACAGCCAATTAAAATGGTTGGTCCCTAAAGGATTTAGGTGGCAGCTACTCAAGAAGTGTCACGATGAACTTGGTCATTTTGGTCTAGATAAAACTTTGGACAAGTTGAAATCTCTTTACTGGTTTCCCAAAATGAACAAGTTTACCAAAAAGTATGTTCAATCATGTCTGGAATGTAGTTTTCACAAAGTACCACCAGGAAAAAGACAAGGGATGCTCCATCCAATTCCAAAAATTGATAAACCTTTTCACACGATACATATGGACCACTTAGGTCCATTTGTTCGGAGTAAATCTAAAAACACTTACTTGTTGGTGCTTGTTGAAGCATACACAAAATACGTTACTTTATTTGCTGTCAAAAATACGAAAACTAAATCGACCATCAAAGTTTTAAATCACTATTTTAGTTTATTCGGTATACCAAGTAGGCTAATCAGTGATCGGGGAACTTCTTTTACTAGTAAAATTTTTAAAGACTTTGTGAACAAACTAGGCATAAAGCACGTTTTAAATGCGGTAGCAACATCGCGAGCGAATGGTCAAGTGGAGCGATATAATCGTACCATATTGGCTTCGCTTGCAGTAAAAAATCACAATTGTAAGGAAAATGAGTGGGATACTAATTTGGAAGAAATTCAGCTGGGTCTTAATACAACTCTTAATAAAAGTACAGGTAAAACGCCAGCTGAAATACTGTTTGGTATAAGGTTGAGGGCCAAAAGTGAGGGAATGGTCACTTCGTTACTCGACCAGGGTGAATCGGGGTGTTCACATGAAACATTAGAGAATATAAGAGAGGAGGTAAATACAAACATAAGTGAGGAGCAAGTAAGACAAAAGGAAAGATTTGACAAGAATAGGAAGGTTGGTAGGAAATACCAAGTAGGTGACTTGGTAAGAATCGAAAGAGAAGTAGGTAGTAATAGCGGACAGTCGAGAAAGTTACTTGCTAAATTACAAGGTCCATACAGGATTATCAAAGTACTAGACAGAGATAGGTATGTTGTTCAAGATACACCCTTAACCCGAAAACAGAATAGAAAATATGAGGCAGTTATTGCGTTAGATAAGATACATCCTTGGTTGACCTTTACTCAAGAAAGCTTAGCCGATTCCGAAGAGGAAAGCTCAACAGATGATGTAAATGTAAACGAAACTATTTAAGGTACTGATAATATGGAAATCGAGTCGGAATGTCAGTAAGTTTGGATGTTGAGTTTACTGGGACAATGAACGACAATTGATTTTAAAAAAAAAGAATTGGCAAAATGGATGTTTCCCCTTATTTTTGAAAGGTCAAATTGAAAATGGATTTGAACTGGAACTATGATTATATTTTAAACTATAATGAGGAAGGAATAATGACTTGTATTTTGATTAGACTTAAAAAAAAATGATATGGATAAATCTACACACAATGGAGTCGTTTGACAGTTATGAGTGTGTTAGATTTGAAAATTGATAAGGAAAAATCTACACACAATGGAGTCGTTTGACAATTATGAGTGTGTTAGATTTGAAAATTGATATGGAAAAATCTACACACAATGGAGTCGTTTGACAATTATGAGTGTGTTAGATTTTATGGAATAATATTATATTGCGCGAGGAGGCCGCAGGCCAAGGATTTGAGCGCTTTATTAGCTATGAATTAATTATTATTTATTAATTTGATATGAACATAAATTAAATATACAAATATGTATTTAAATTTAAGAGACATAGAGAGAAAAGAGATTAAAAATTTTTTTTTTTTTTTTTTTAGTTTTATTAATTGATGGAACAATTACTGTATAAGATGGCCGAACAAATGATATTTATTAATTATATGAAATTAATTAGTAAAATTAATAAGTTTGTATAAAATGTTTCCCTATTCATGAAAAGTAGTAAAATTTGTTTTTTGTTATTAATATTATTATTTGCCTTTTCTTTATACTATATAGTTTTGGTACATTCCTATGCACTTGCTGGAAATTTTACTGATTACCTGTTTTTAATCTGTATTATCTGATGGTCAGTCAAAAAAGTTTTGGGCATTAGATTCGCTTGTTGTAAATAATTTTGAATACACATTTTATTTTATAATATTGTTTCATAGTTTTAGAACATGAATATTCTAGCATAACATAAACAAGGTAGTCTTATTTAAACAAAATGTAACGAGAGGACTCTGTTATTTCAGAATGGCCGACTGTTAGCTTTTGCTATTTATTTCGTCTGAAAATATATTTAGAATAATTTAATTTATTTGTTATATGAAAATAATGTAATACCACTTAATTGTCGAATTATAGTTTGTTATTTGACTTGCAACCATCGCTAACTTTAATGCGGTCGGCCATATTTGTTTTTTAAGCGGCATTATTCGAGAGCAACGCGGATCGGTAAAAGTAAAGAAATTTAGAAGTAAGGGATTTTAAGAAAGTATTCATTAAGTCAGTTAGTTGTTAACTGTGTGATTTAAGGACGATTAAATATTTGAATTGATATAAGTATTAACTGTTTTATTGGTACACTTCTAACTATTTTCTATTAATTATGAGTGTAGTGACTTAAATCCTTCGGAATGACTATGGGTGCAAAGTTAAATTTTATGTATTAGTATTATATTATACTATTGATTGGATTTTGTGTGTTTTTTTAAAAACAATAAACGGAAACAGGTCTACATGTCGAATACCCATGTTTTATACCCCAGAGGCAGATGAACAGTTGTGTCGGCGAATCGTTTGCCGAAGAAAGGTTCCATCGATGAAATATTCAATAGTGTAACGCCACGCCATGTGTTCAGCCAAGCCAAGCCAAGCCAAGCCAAGCCAAGCCAAGCCAACGCCATCTTACGACAATTTGGAGCCAAACTTGTCAGCTTAGCCAGCCAGTGATTCGGTGTGACGTTAGATCTGACGTCCAGAGAATAAGCGTGAAAAATTATATTACCTTTGAAATAAATATTTGTAATTCTTGCAAGAGTGTGAGAGTATTATTTCTTACCCGTTTCATTCAGAAGTGGGATGAAGCGTAATCACCCTACTACATCTGTTGGCCGTGGAGTTCGTCCACCTGGTTGGATTGAAGAAGAGCAAGGCCATGTTAATGAAGATGAAGAATTTCCGCCACCTCCAGCAAGAAAACTGCTCAAAAGTTTGCTGGAAAACGAAGTAGGTAGGGCGATACACGAACTCAATGACGAAACCTTGCCGCTCAACCATTTCAAAGGCCATCGTGCGGCGTCTCTTATCCCGGAATTTGACCCCGAAGGAGAAGATTGCACAGTGTCGGTATGGTTAAAGAAAATTGACCAGTTGGGAGACATACATGGGTGGAACGACCAAGTGAAATCATTTCATCTTCAAGATAAACTCCGTGGTCAAGCACGTAAGTGGTACAATAGACTTGATGAATATAACTATTCCTGGGACGAATGGAAATGCATGCTTGTAAGAGCATTTCCCAAACATCGTGACTTCAGTGCTTTGTTAGACGAAATGATGAACAGGAAGAAGTTACCGAACGAAACAATGACAAAATATTATCAGGATAAAATCGCCATGTGCTTTCGTTGTAACCTGTCTGACGCTGCTAGTGTTTCGTGTATAATTAGAGGGTTACCGCTCTCATTACAACCAAATGCACGGGCTTGCCAATGCCAGCGTCCAGATGAACTGTACGAAGCCTTCCTCTGTGCCCTCGATGACTACCGTTTACCGACGTTCGAAGTACGTGACAAGCCGAACAAGGATGCTAGACAGCTGCCAAACCTGGATAAGAAAATGAACCCTGAGACCGACCCCTGTCCGCGTTGTAAGAAGACTGGGCACATCCTGCGGAATTGCTCATTACCTGATCAACGCATTTGTTTCAAGTGTGGTGTGCAAGGTCACATTGCCACGCGCTGCCTTGGCTCTTCAACTATACATGCCAAGTCGTCTGCCGAATCGAACAGCAACGTAAAGGAAATTAAGATAGTACAAAATTACAATGAGATTTACAAGAAAGTCGCAAGGGCCAACGGATTTTTTTTGAAATCTTACATTGATACAGGAAGCCAGGTAAATGTTATCAATGCACATATTGTTAGTCTTTTGGAACTTGAAGTTATACCTTCGAGCACGATCCTAAAGGGCTTTTCTGGTGGTTTACTTACAAGCCGCGGAGAAGTAGAATTTGACCTAGAAATTGATGAAATTCACGTGAGATGTACTGCGCATGTAACAGAGGCTGACATGCAGGACATTCATTTACTGATTGGGCAGCCAGTTATCAACGCTGATCGTGTGTCACTCGAAGTTACTAACAGGACTGCTACGTTAAGATTGGATCCTGAGCCTTTTGCCGAACTTCAAGTAGTCGAAGATATTCAGAAATTCAACGTAGTGACATCAAGCAAAGAATCCTTGCCTCCCGGTGCCTCTATCATCCAAGTTCATGTGCTGGGCAATGCCGAGGGAGATGATGTCTGCACAGCGCCGCGTCACTATGAACTGCAGGGAGTTTCCTACTCGTTACCAGCCACGTTACTTCGAGTCGGAGGTGGTTTCATGAAGGTCATCAACACCGGCACCAAAGACATCGAGTGGGAAGCCGGCCAGATCCTCGGACGAGCAGATAGCTGTGACGAATCGCTGAACCAACCAAGCCGGGTGAGTTCAGCCAAGCCAATACTTAGCCGAGCACTATCTTACTTGCCTGACTTTTTACCAAATAAGCCAAATTGTTCAGTCACTAATTTCCTTAAACCATGCGGCCTTACAGTCCCGTCTGCTTCGGTTTTAACAACTACTAAAATCACTGATGATAGTATAGGCGGGGTAGCTATATCCAAAATCAGTATGGGAAGTTTAAATGAAAACGAACGTGATAGTTTAATACATTTATTATTACAATATAAACACACCTTTGCAGTTAACACAAAAGATCTCGGTTGCACCAATTTGTTACATATGAAAATAAAACTTAACACGCAGCAGCCAATATATCGTCAACCTTATAGGTTATCGCACACTGAACAACAAATAGTTAATTCTAAAGTTCGTGAGTTACTAGATGCCGGTATTATTAAAGAATCCGAGTCTGATTATGCATCTCCAGTTATATTGGTAAAGAAAAAGAATGGTGATCATCGGCTATGTGTTGATTATCGTGCCCTTAATTTGATCACTATAAAAGATAGATATCCTTTACCAAACATCGAAGATCAGGTTTCAAAGTTAGCCGGTAAGAAATACTTTACAAGCCTCGATATGGCTCAAGGTTATCATCAACTGCGAATCGCACCCGAAGACACTCACAAAACTGCGTTTATAATACCTCAGGGCCATTATGAATACATACGTGTTCCGTTTGGTTTAGCAAATGCACCTTCAGTTTTCATGCGGATGATTAGTAAAACTGTAGATTCAATTCGTTCTCAAACATCACAAACTCATAGTTCAACCAGTGAAGTTCTTGCATTTTTGGATGATTTGTTACTACCCTCGGATGATTTTAATTCTGGTATAAATATGTTAGAATCCGTGTTGCAAAAGTTTGAATCGGAAAATCTAAAATTCAATATGAAAAAGTGTTCTTTTTTACAAGAGAAAGTCACTTATTTAGGACATGAAATTTCTTGTGAAGGTGTACGACCGGCAGAACCAAAATTAATTGCAGTTTCACATTTTCCTGTACCAAGGAATGTACATGAGGTACGTCAATTTATAGGTCTTTGCAGTTACTTTCGAAAATTTATATATCAATTCGCGGTTATAGCTCGCCCATTAACAGAATTGACTAAGAAAAATGTACCGTGGGTATGGAGTGATAAACAGGTCAATAGTTTTAATAAATTGAAAATATGTTTATGCTCTAAACCAGTGTTGGCTTTGTATGACCCTATATTAAATATAGAAATTCATACCGATGCATGCAAATTAGGAATAGCAGGAATTTTATTACAAAAGCAGTCTGATGGTACTTTACGCCCCGTTATGTATTTTAGCCGAGTGACGTCTAGGGAGGAAACTATGTACCATAGCTACGAGTTAGAAACATTAGCTGTCGTGGAATCGTTGCGTAAATTTCGGGTGTACATAATAGGTAAACACGTGAAGGTAGTCACCGACTGTACCGCCGTCCGAGCTACTCTTACTAAACGCGATATTATACCACGTATCGCGAGATGGTGGCTATTAATTCAGGAATACGATATTAGTGTAGAATATAGGCCTGGTGAACGAATGAAACATGTTGATGCGTTGAGTAGGAACCCAATCGATGCTGTAAATATTAATCGTTTAGAAGTCACTGATTGGTTTTATACTGTTCAATATCAAGATGATAAATTAAAAAATATTATTGATCAATTAAAAGCCGGGTCGACTGAACGCGATATAATAAACAATTATGTGTTAATAGAGGATAGGTTGTATAGGAAGACGCTTAGTGGAAATCGACTTGTAGTGCCTGGGGCAGCTAGGTGGAAAATGCTTCAAATGCACCATGATGAAATAGGGCACGTAGGATTAAAACGATGCACAGATTTGATTAAAAGAGATTATTGGTTCCCTAAAATGACTCGGTTTATTCGTAAATATGTGACCTCTTGTTTAAGTTGCGCCTATGGAAAGGGGCATCATGGCAGAAAGGAAGGCAAATTACATCCGATTCCTAAGCCAAGTGAACCGTTTAAAATGATACATGTTGACCATTTAGGCCCGTTTTGTAGATCAAAGAAAGGTTATGAATATATGTTAGTAATAACTGACGCGTTTTCAAAATTTGTTATTGCAGAGTGTTGTCGATCACTTAATTCAGTAGAAACCATTAGAATACTCAAAAGAATGTTTTCATTATTTGGTTATCCGGATAGAGTAGTAACTGACCATGGTAAGGCATTTACTAGCAGGTATTTTAAGAAATTTGCGGCAGACAAACAATTCAAACATACGTTGAATGCAATTGCGTGCCCACGTGCCAATGGGCAAGTTGAGCGCACCAATCGTACCATACTAAATGCCCTACGTGCGACTGACCCTAGTGAAGCCGCCAATAGCTGGTCTAACCGTCTATCCGATGTGATTTGGGGAATAAATAATACTTTAAATGAGACTACTGGGTTTAAACCTTATGATTTAATGTTTGCGCGTAGTGGTAGGCCAGTGTGTGATGTAACCATCCCAGATCGAGCATCTGAACCAACCCAGGCCAAGCGTAGTAAAGCCAGTGCACGTATCAATAAAGCTAGCGCTAGGATGAAATTCAACTTTGATAAGCGTCGCAAAAATTGTCACGTTTATAAGAAAGGAGACTTGGTTCTATGGAGGCAGGCGCCTACTAGTAGTGCTGCTAAAGTCAACACAAAGCTAGATGACTTGTATTCAGGCCCCTATATAATAGCTAAAGTTGTTGGCAATGACAGATACAGGATCAGGAGTATTAAGGGTTTAAGGGGTTATAAAAACTTTACGGGTCTTGTTTCAGCAGACTCTTTACGACCTTATCGTAGCATAGCTCCTGTATCTGACAGTGCCAGCAGTTCTGATGACCAGCTAGAGACGGAAGACTTAATTGATCTATTAGAAAGCTAAAGAAAATCGTGTGCTCCATTGCGGGAGCAATTGTTACAGGATGGCCGACTGTAACGCCACGCCATGTGTTCAGCCAAGCCAAGCCAAGCCAAGCCAAGCCAAGCCAAGCCAACGCCATCTTACGACAATTTGGAGCCAAACTTGTCAGCTTAGCCAGCCAGTGATTCGGTGTGACGTTAGATCTGACGTCCAGAGAATAAGCGTGAAAAATTATATTACCTTTGAAATAAATATTTGTAATTCTTGCAAGAGTGTGAGAGTATTATTGCTTACCCGTTTCAATAGTGAATCATTCTGTCGGCGAATCGTTCGTCGTTGAAACGTTATATCGGTGAAAAAATGAAAAGTGAATCGTTCTGTCGGTGAACCGTTCAACGGCGAAACGAGTGTCGGAGAAATGTTTCAGAATCTTCTTAATTTAAAAAATACGTAACATCACGCCTGTCAACCCCAAAGGGTTAGGTAGAGGCTATAGTATCTGCCTACTACAGACACTCTATACTCACACTTATCATCCATATTCATACTTTTATTTGTTTTACATTAGCATTTTACGAATCGTTTAGTTTTTATAAATATTTTCTTAGTATTCTTTGTTGTGACATAACTTGTCAGTTGTCATTTACTTTTATTTTTAATTGTTACCAGCCAAATTCTTTATGAAGGTTTCATTTAGATTGTATTTTACTAAAAATTATTATCATCAATTCGTTAGTTCAATTGTTGTATTTTGTAGTTAATTGCGAATATTTGCTGTGTAAAGATATTCTGAGTTATTTTTATAAAAATATTATGCGCAAGGTTTTTGACCAATTGTTACTGGCTGCTTTGAATACTGGCAGGTTGCGTCTTACTAGAGCGCAGCAGTTTTGAATCTGAGAAAGAAATTTAAAGAAAGAAACGGAGGATCAGGGTATAAGAGGATTTTCTGACGGATGCCCTGGTTCAGTCTGGATTTAAGAGTTCGGTTCAGTCTGGATACAAGAAATCAGTTTAGCCTGAAGTCAAGAAATCAGCTAAGTCTAGAGTTTGAAGTCAAGATCTCAGTAATATCTTGAGTTTTGAGCACAGCCTAAGTGGAGTCAAGAAGCGGTCTTCGTTTTTTGCTGTCGTGGCTGCTGCTAGCTGCTGTAAGGAAGCTACTCTGAACTGACGAGCCTGGCACTGGGGCTCGGTACGTGTCTGCTGGAAGCTGCTCTGCGAGCTGACGAGCCTGGTACTGAGGCGGTACGTGTCTGCTGGTGGGTCCTGCCAAGCCGCCCTGCATCAAGTTCGTCGTGGTCAAGCTCATCTTGATCAAGTCAGCTTTCTACATCTGGATGTTTGTCTTCAGTTACTATCACGTTCAGAGATTTGCGGAAGCATTCAAAACGTTCTCGGTTAACCTGCCCTTCACTTTTGTAATAATTTATTGTATTTTTCATATCATCATTTAAATTCATTTTACCCTAATTACTTTTTTAATGTACAAATCTGTTTACTTCTGTTTATCACGAGGAGCAAGCAAATTTGTTACAGTACCTAAGAGTACACCCACATTTCCCCAGTAATGTTAAAGTCCCAGGTAACAGGGAGCGAGCCTAATGCTATCAGCCGGGAACAGATCCAGTCTCCGTGCCTACCTACTACTGAGAAATTCCTGATTGAAAAACCCAATAACACTTTGCTCGACCCGAGAATTGAACCCCGGACCTCTTGCTCAGGTCAGTCGCGCTTGCGACCAACGAGGCAGATCGTAGCGACGTTTTCAAAAATCAACCGTACCTAAGTAGCTATACTACACCGGGAGGGGTCCGATGCCTGCCAGGGTTGTGGGAGTGTTCGAAAGAGATACCATGGCCCTGGAACGCAAAGGGCGAAGAAGGAACATGGATGGGTTTTAGTCAGTACAAGTCTGACACTCCCTCCCGATCCGCCCAGAGCGGGAGAAGTCATTTGATGATATCCCATCCGTAAAAAAAAAACAGTACCTATACTCTCTGAAAAGAGTTACAATTAAAGAAAAAAAACCTATTACCTAAAATCCTACCTGGCACAAATCTCCTAGGTCTGTTACTCGGAAATTCCTGATGGAAAAACCCGCATGATCAGCAGTCGCGCTTGCGAACACTAGGAGGAGGCAGTCAAAACTTTAAAAAATACTACTTACTTAGGAAAAATATTCACCTAAAAAACTTAAACCTTTGGTAACCCACCCAAATGAAAACAATATCCATGAATTTCACCAATTTCCTGAAATCACACACACCTACATCGCACACATTTTCAATATTAAACTTTCAAAGGGTAGGTAATTGTTTTCTCCCTCAAAAATTGCTATGAAAAGTTACATTTTTATATTGCAAACCCCAGTGAACAATGGTGCTCCAATTCATGTGTTCGTATTTGCTTTGAAGAGGAAATGTGCAGCAGACTAGAGCGGTATTGGTCGAATTAAAAAGTTTTCGCTGTAGAATTCAGTTTGCTAATGGTATCTGTATTTTGCATGTAATCGTTTAGGTACGTAATAACAATTATTTACAGTTACAATTTAGCCAATAAAAATTATTACTAGAAAAATTATTGATGATAAATCAGTGCAAAAAAAAATTCAACAAAAACGATAAATCACAACGAAGTTGCACCTCCAGAAAAAAAAATGTATTGAATGGACCTACATTACCGCTAGCACCGTTACCCCGACACAGTACCGGGGTGCGTCAGGCAAGTGACATGTAAGGCACTGATTGGTTATTGTGAAATAATAGCCAGCCCATAAACCCATGCACCATAAGGAGTATTTTCAAAGGACAATGGCATCGGTGTTGTAATCACCAGGCTATTTTTTATTTTTTCGATAAACTGGGAAGATTTTTGCCACGTGTTACCAAGCCTCGTTAAAAATAATGAGATCGGTTTTCGGCGATAAATAATAGGTTTTGTGGTTTTTTGTTGTCGTTAGAATTTAGTTGGACCCTTTGTTCCTATCGTGGACTGTTTGCTGTATACTAAATTGAACGTAAATATGGGATTTTTATGAGGTGGCGACTTTTTTTTTTTGTTGAAATAGGGATCGGAATCGAGGTCGACAAAATATTGTGCTGAATTAATGGGATGGTGTTGTTATGCGATAAATATTGTAATTACGTTTTGATATAAAGAAGCTTTTGGTTTATATTAGAAAAAAGACTGCCTATCGAATAAAGAATCAATGTATTCAATAATTGTTATACTAAATTTAATTTCAATTTATAAACATAACTAAAATAAAAATAAAAAATTGAATTTAAAATAAAAATGAACAAATATGAATACAGAAAGTTAGACAAAAACCGACTCACAACCACCCAAAAACGAATTGCAAAGAAAATTAAGACTGAAAAGTAAATTTCAGTAAATCATCATCATTCTCTTGCTCTTATCCCAATTTATTTGTGGTCGGCGCAGCATGTCTTCTTCTTCCATACTCCCCTCTATTACTTGTCATCTCATGAGATACCTCCTTTCTTGCCATATCATCCTTCACACAGTCCATCCATCGTTTCTTTGGTCTTCCTCTACTCTTATACCCATCCACATTCATAATCAAAACTTTCCTCACGACATTTACCCCATTCCTCCGCATCAGTAAATGTTAGTAATCGAAATCGGCAAAATCACTGAAACCGGCAATCGGCGATTCCAAAACACCATGACACGAACTATCATCTAATGTTACAGCGTGAACAGGAATAAGATAAAGCTAAATTCATAGTTATTTTAATGACATTCGCGACCATACCACTATCATACACTTACGAAGGTTTCATGGCCTACAAAAAAAACAGTAAATCGAACATTTATTTCTCGGAAACATTATAAAAGCTCTATGTCTATTTTCACACTCATTGGTATCGATTGAAGTCGCTAGGAAACGCCAATAAATCACGGTAAAAGGCCGTAACAAATAAACGGTAGGGATTTTCAAATAATTTGCCGATGCCTTAGACCAATTTACGGACACGCGATGCAATTTCGTAGCTGAAGCATTGCATGTCGCTTTCTGCCCTTTGCGAGGGTTGGATGAAGAATTACGGGACATTTAACGGTCAAATACCAAGTTACATACTTGGTATTATTACAATTGAGGCCATTTTTCTTCTGTTTTGACGAAAATAAGGGTGGAGTGATATATGTTTCTTATAAAAATGTGACTATTTTGGTATTAAAGTTAATAAAAGTGTGACTTGTTGCTACCTATTAGTTTGTTTTATAGTTTGATTTTCAGATTTTTGAAATTAGTGATAAGCGCCTTTAACAACTACAAAATAAGAAGAATATTCAATTACACTTTACAGCGTCAAGTTTGAAAGAGATCGTTTAAACGGAGGTTATAAAGAACAACGACAGATTTTCAACTTTCTTCTGTACATAAAAGATAAACACACAAATATCAATCTTAAAATAAACTATGTTAGTTCGAATTTGTTTCTCTGGAACTACAGGTTGGATTTAAAAAAAACTTTTTTGCATTGCTCACCCAGTTCATGAGGGCCAACTATCAACTAACTAACATTAACCTAAAAGACGCATTTACCTTTCTGATACCTTAACAGTCCCAATTCATGTAGACCAGTTCAATACAACTGTGCAAGTCTGCACTAGGCTTTTAAATATTTTTTTCCTTTTGATACCTTTTGTCTATGTTTTAGATACCTATTGTTTATGATTTTTGATTGACTGAAGTACACTTTTGTTTTCTCTACCAAGAACCAGCGCATTTTTATTTGGTAGTTAATAACAACTATTAACCCCGCTTTCCGAACAAGCTTGCAAACTTTCCGAATCGAATCGCCAAATTGTTTACTCGTCGAAACTCGATCGTTACTCGTATAAACTGTGTTACAGAAGGGCGAAAGCTTAATAATAAGCGACGATTATAAAGGGGGCTCAACAGATACAGTACATTTTAGCTGTTGCAAATATAGGGGTTGAAAATTTGAGATGGCACGCTCCGATTGTTCGTGACGTGTGTTGATTGTTGGATATTTTGTAGGTTTGGATAGGAAATTAAATGCCATTAAAAATAATATGGTTTTTGATCGTTTTGGAGCAGTTTACGGTGCCTACTTCTGCATTATTTCGTTGCAGTCATATTTTTTTATGAGCGATTTTAGTCTAATGTTTGGTGGAATTTGCATGCTTTATTTTTGCTTCAATTCTTTCACGAAATTTAATTCATCGGAATTGCGATTTATTTCTTGCTCCAAATGGATTAGATGTCTACAGTTACGAACCCGTATGTTTCCCCCTTACACTTGATATTCAGTTTGCAATATCTTTGTTTAAACTTGAGACAGCCTCCGGATTAGGTTAGATTAATTTTGATGGACTGTACAGAATTGTTTAGTTGACAGGCGGCTTAAAGGGCGAAATTATTTCATAATTTTCCAGTTATAATTTTGAATTGTTTTAATTAAAGTTTTGAATTAATAACGGGGGTGAGGGAAAAGCGTTTCGTTGACAAGGGGATTTGGAAGATGGATGGCCATTAGTGAATTATCTTAAAACACTTAAATAATTAATTTTCAATGGGTAATACGGGATATTTTTGGTTTCCGTTAAGGACCGTGATGACTTTGTGTGATAGTGCCATCTTACGGCGAGTAGCACAAACACCGATAGTTCGGTGTTGTGTCAGTAGATGGCGTTAGTTGTGTCATGCGCGGGCGCATGGTAAAGGTAAAACCAAACAGCGATTAGATTCAATTGAATACCTTTCTAAATATCGTAGGTACATTTCAGCTAAAAATACTCAAAATAGGTTTAAAGACGACTAATTAGGTGGCTGTCTAAAACAATTAAGTGTCTAGAAAATTTTTTACCATTTCCAAGATTTACCGTAAAAGAAAATCTTTATAAATAGAAACAATAGCAAGTTATTTATTCAACGTAAACTGTTTTCGTTCTTGACCTTTATAAACTTTCTTTTGTACTAAACTACTTCTAAATAATAAAACAATGAGAGCTCTTTATTAAGGTAGGTAACAACATTATCATCCTCCTGTCATCATCCCAATTTAGGTATTCTATTAGCTACCAGCTTTAAGTTTGAGTAATAACCTAAATTTTCATGTTATTATTAAGAGGGGACTCTACGCTCGAGGAATTTGAAGAATAGGTATATGAAGAAACTATTGCCGTCGACCGACAAAGACCCCGTTTCGACTCACACTGATTTTACCTACAAAAATCGTGACCAAAAGACGTTTTGTATTCCGCTGTTTTCTTCTACAAATCTAAACTGATCTAAATAATTCTTATGTCAAAATTTTGAGGAAAAGTATATCTATGCTTCTATTATTTTTTTTTTTGTTGAAAACTTATCTAATTTGTCTGATAGTCGTCTGAACATGGCGGTAAAAACGGGATTTTTCTTTTTCTTTTTTTCGGATTTTTGGATTGTCATAATTATTTTAGTGATTATGTTTTGAAAAAAAGGAAATGAAAGGGGCGTGTATTAATAAGACTTAGATTTTTAGGAAAAAAATCATTGCTCTAGACGCATTATCCACGAAGAAAACAGCGGAATACGTTTGTATGGAGAAAGGCCCCCTAGAGTCCCCTCTTAAAAACACACGTCAGCCGCATGCAAGATGGCCGCTGGGTAAAAGTCTCCACACGATGGGTGCCGGGAACACGGACGTCGGCGGCGCCGCCGAGGCCGACTCAGAAAAAGGTGGCGACTCGATCTGGACGCGGACGCAAGGGCTGGATCGAGGAGGCACGGGAATAAGCTCATGGAAGAAATTGGGGGTGGCTTTGCCCATTAGCGGCACAATACAGTCTAATCTAAAATTTTTCAAAACAAACACCAAAAATACGTAGGTATATTACCTATTTAAACTTTTTTGCATCACTGCATCCGCAATATCATCATTCTCACACAAAGTTGACACCCATAAACGGATTCCGCTCCGTTTTTAAAACCCAATTGTCATGTTTGTTTTTTCCGTTAATTTTCGAGTTCCGCCGTATGTAATTGGATCCGTGCCGTGCTGCTCCGTGAAATCACTAATCCGACTAATTCTGACAGCCATATGTCACTGTTTAACGACTACGCTCTGCCGAGAATCTTGGGGTATGACTTGAGCTCATGCACCGTCAGTGCCAAGATTATCATTTGGGTGAAATGTTTTTGAGTTTTGATGGTCTTACTATTCTTTTGGTAGTTTATTTTAATGGTATATTTGTAGAGGCTGCCTAGTTGTTCTAGTGACTGCTAAACTTGAAGTCCTGGGTTCGATTCCCAGATGGTTTCTTCTTCGTCGTTTTTAGGGTTCCGTACCCAAAGGGTCAAACGGGACCCTATTACTAAGACTTCGCTGTCCGTCCGTCCGTCTGTCACCAGGCTGTATCTCATGAACCGTGATAGGTAGCCAGTTGAAATTTCTACAGATTATGTATTTCTGTTGATTCTATAACAATAAATACTAAAAACAGAATAAAGTAAATATTTAAGGTGGCCTCCCATACAAAAAGTGATTTTTTTGCTCGTTTTTATAAATAATGGTACGGAACCCTTTATGCGCGAGTCTAAGTCGCACTTGGCCGGTTTTTTTTTAATCAAACAGATAAGGTGTAAAAGCTATAATATTATAAGTAGAGGGAGGATATTGATTTTTAACTAGTTGCATCAAAAGTTTAGGTTAAGATACAACATTTCTGAAATGAAATCTAGCTCTATGTTCATTTTGCTGTCTCATACATAGTGGACGCATCTGTATTGTCTATATTTTCAGAATGCGAAAAATCATACCAATATCAAAAGCCACCTACCACTGGCACATGCATGATTCAGCGCAAATGGGATGCCGGTCGTTGTGTGGCCAGCCTAAAGGCGGAAACATACTTACGTGTCGTGGCGTGTCGTGACGCGCCAGAAGCATATCGGTTTCATACAGTTAATATGGTTAGGGACATATTTGCATGGCGTGTCGTGTCGCAACGATGTATGAAACCGAATGCTTCTGGCGCGTCACGACACGCCACGACACGTAAGTGTGTTTCCGCCTTTATACATGTTTCGGGATGCAATAATTCTTACACACGCTTCCTCGAAACAATGGAAAGGTTCTTTTTTGAGATAGATATCTCGCTTCGGACTTGAATGACAGCCGTGAAAATGCTAATGTGATGCGGCTTAAACATCTTAAACGAGATGTTTTTATTATGAGGTAAAAAAAAGTTATCCCTCATAAGCCACTTTGTGGATTCCAATATAAAATTAACGCTACAAAAAACAGGTTTGCATAAAAAAGAAATCAAATCAGATTATTTATTTGATCAAATAATAGATGATGTTACCTATTCCACATTTTGGATTAAAGTTTAAAGTTACAAATTGAGTTTCGTTTTTGAGGTAGTGACTTCGTAAATTAGAAAGATTAAGTTAGAAACTTGAAAGAAGGAGTTTCTAGTTATTCAGAAATGGTAATTTTGTTAAGTTTCAGAACTGAATTACTTTTCTTTAGACCCATTGATATCATGAAACTGGAGCAGACGACACGTCTATTTCATCTACCAAAGAGGTATTAATTACTTCCTTCGTCAAAAATATTACGATTTCATGGGATATTTAATTTAATTTCCTTTACTTCGTACCCCAAGGACAATTTCAACTACTTAAAATAAGAACCAAAGCAAAAAAAAATGCACGGTTCGTCGCCAGTTCGACTTACGAGCTTGAAACTTTTAACACATGTCTGAGTCGGTAGCATATTTCAAAACTGCACTAAAAGGGAGTGATATATCGAGAAGACAGATGCAGTATTGCCAAGGATTATCCTAAATAGGACCACCTGTTTTCAGATGCGACACTGTTCGTGCCCTTTTAAGAACGGAAACATTTATTTCAATATCACGGAGAGGATTGTTCGCGATTTATGACATGACGTGTCACAAGGATTTTGGTGGTGACTGTCTTAAATTACAAGTGTGTTTTTGTTTCTTTTTGTAGTTTATTGATTGAGAGTCGGAGGTTATGTTTGTGAAGAGATTTTGGTAACTTTTGTGATTGAAGACGTTTGTTTTAGAATTTTTGGGATCAGAATATAGATAGGTGCTATTCATCACTTCTTATTTTAAGCGCTACAGCTGTTTAACTGTCTTGTCACTAGCACACTCTTGTCCTTATCCCAATTTATTTGGAGTCAACGCTGCATGTGTTTTTCTCTGATAATATGTCATCTTAATAGGGGGACTATAGTAATAGTCCCCCCTTTCAAGCCATATCATATCTCTTTCACGAAGTCAATCTACTGTTGTTTTGGTCTTCCTCCACTCACATTCATATCATCATCATCATAATCAGCCTATAATGTTCCCACTGCTGGGACACAGGTCTCCTCTCTATGAGAGGGAGTGGGTAATCCACCACGCGGGCCAAGTGCAGGTTAGTAGATGTCACATGACTTCAAATTTTTTGTTCTAGGTCATGCCGGTTTCCTCATGATGTTTTCTTTCACCGTATTTAGAGCAGCGGTGATGATATAAATTACACAAAGTAATGCACCTGCCTGGGTTTGAACCCACAGCTTACTGCTCGTAAGTCGGGGCTGCCACCACTGGTCCACCGTTGCTCTCACATTCATATCCTTTTGAATAATTATAAAAGATTCTGTTAATGTGTTAACTGTAAAACTAAAAATAACCTATAATTTCATGTTTAGAAATGTAGAGTATAATTTAATAGAACAGTATCTCTAACTTACTAACTTGCTGAGATACAAATTAGGTTAATTCAAAGCAAGCATATTTGAACATAGTCTGGTAAACACGAGACTACGCGAAATATACACGTTGAGAAAACAGAAATACGAGAATTATAAAGGGTGTAAAACACCTCTTAACGAAGCCGAAAGGCAATGGTTCTCCCTGTCATTGCGATATTTTTTTTGTTCTACACCATACCTGGGAACCTTCTAGTTACGGAGATATTAGGGGTCAAAGTTCCAACTTTTTGACAAGTATTTTTTAAATACAAGTTTTTAATCTAAGATTTTTACTTTAAACACCTCCACGACCCCCGTACTATTCAATCCGTCCATCACAATGTTTTGAGTGCGTTACATTGAGTTCTACCACAAAACATGATTTTACACCCCCCAAAAAAAGTCGTTTCCCAGCAATAATTTTTGCGTAAAGTTACTTACTTTCATGTACAGAATGCTTGGTTGACGGCTTCGTGATGAGGTGATTTACACGGTGTATATAAGTGGTTATTTACTTTAGGTAGTCTAGAATTTCTAAGTCTAATCCGAAGATTCACAGCATAATTGGAAACAAATTTAAACTATGTTTAGCGATTGTATCAATAATTTTAATAGATAAAAATAACATTGCTTATGTTTTGTTCTTGCCTAGTCTGCTCTGCCCCACTCCTGATCGAATGCCTTCCTCCACTCATTCCAATTCTCGCGAACCCGCGCGTCCTCTTGCCAGTTCTGACGGATCCTGTATAGTTCGTCCAGCCATCTCCATCGTGACTTGCCTTGACCCAACCTCAGTCTTGTGTCAGGGCACCAGTGTCCTGCTATTTTGAATCATTAAAATTTAGTTTTAATGTCAGCCAAATACCTACCCACTGAAGTGCTCAAGACAACTATATTTGGTCCAATAATGAGATCTATAAACGTAACTTAGCCAAAGTACAGTGCCCCACACCATTACCTGACCCATCTCACAAAGCCAAAAAGAGGCAAATGGGTCAGGTAATGCTGCTCACTGACTGTACGTGCACTTTGGTTAAGCGTTATACCTGTCACTGTCACACAACTGTCAAACTTCAAATGAAAGAAAGAGATAGAGCATAATATGTAAGTCGAGCACGTGCTAAGTACTGTTAATAGACCTTGCAGTAAAATTGTAACATCTTCTGGGGTACCACCGGTTCAGGTTTCCTATATCATCTCATCAATAAAACCAATTTAAAAACATCTTCAAGAAGACAAAAGGTCATAACAGCCATCAACTTATAGTCACCCCTACGCAACTTAAAACACGTCATAAGCTACATCCTCCTCTCATTATCGTCTATCATAGTTAGGCTCGTCTTAATGAAGCTACTTCCATTACCAGCAAGGGAGGAAACAGGGGAGATTAGATAAACTTGCACCCGCTACTGTAATCTTGTTAGAACGAGTTTTTATTGCGTATGGAATGGTTTGGGGTACTGTTAAGGGATATTTTCGGATATGAGCTGGTTTGAAATATCGATACGCTAGGTTTTTTATTAGTTTTCATGACTTAGTAATCGGTTATGTGGAAATTAATATTGCTTATCCAAGTATAAACTTCGGTTTCTTTGCAGGACCTTTTTAATGCCTAAGTTATTTCAAAGTTCAATTTTTTTTTTCAGAAAGTGACTCAGCAAGTATTAAAGCCGTTCGTGGCTCGTTCAACTTCTAATGTGAACCAATTCTTATTGACATACCTATATATGTATGTTAGCGATTTAGTTACCTGTATCCTTCAAGGAGGTGTGCCTACCGAATATCTATTATTAAAAAACGTTTACCCAGAAGAAAAAGAAACTCATATCCGATTCGACTCCGAATATTTCGTTGGATGTTACTGGTAATGTTATTGCTTCATTGACACCGATTTAGTACAATGTCGTGTTCAAGTGGATATACAATCTCTTGCTTAGTTGCTTCAAGATTTGGGAAAAGTCTATAGAGAGTGTATGACCAGGGTTTTATAGAATTTAGACCCGCTATCGCTCCTCCTGTACTTCAATCCAGCTTCAAAAGTTTCCAACGACTTCATATTTTGAAAAAGCAAGAATGTGTTGTTAATTTTCACGCGAGATTTTTTTATTACTCCCCGGGGCGGTTGCTATGATTGAATACAACCCGTGAGCCGCGGATGTCGGCATTTCAACTGTAACTGGATTTTTTTACAAAAAAAAATGTGCTATCAGTGTTTTAGCAGTATAAAAACACCTTTTAAAAGTACTTAGCGATGATGAGGCGAGGGTAGATAGTTTTTTGTTTCAACTCAACCCCATTTTAATGTGAAGACGGGGTGATATTACAGCTGCGTTTTGCGGCAGAATACCGCTAAAGTTGATTAATGCATTTTAATCTATTCACTTATGACTTGTGGAAACGGATCCTACGCAACACGAGCAGGTTTTTTTTTTTCAAATAGGTTTTGTTTTTTCAATACAAATATTTCCTGCTTCCTTTGAAGAAAACTTAACAAAATTATGTTCTTTATTCATTTCAATACAAAACGATTTTTTAAAGTAGGTACTATTAAATTCTGCTAATTGGTGCTATCGAATTTAGAACCATCTAAAAATACAGAAAATCATCTAAAAAGAACAAAAGGACCCGAGCTTTTCAAAAAGCTTATTTAGTATTCATATCGAAGCTTTGATTTAGTACTAATTAACCCTCCTGCTGCAGTACTTTTTTGCTACACGAGTGTCCATTGTTTAAAGGCAAGAGGATGCTATAAAAACTTTGCTTCATGTCCCACTTAAAAGCGGCACTTGAAACCTATTATACTTTTAACTAAGCACTCACCGGCCGGCGCGACGGGCTAAAATAAATTGTAAGCCTGGTACATATTAGGCGTATTTTTTCGCCCTTTCCTTACCCAACGACCTTTTATTGGAATTAATTAATTGTAAACAAATTAGCGAGCTTGTTTTGATTCGGCCCTGTGAAAGGTAAATTTGGAATCGGGTACCGGAATTTATTGTAATGCGAAAAAGATAACATTGCAAAGGATTTCATTTTATACTGGCCGTTATTGTAGAATTGTTACTGTTAAAATGTTAATTTTATTTTAACAGCAATGTAGAAGCTATTGTAGTGCGAACTTATTAAGGGTAACCAGAATTTAAGAGCTCGCTGAAAGTTTTATTTTCATGATTTTTATTTTTTATGAGAATAAAATAATGTTATTTGTCGGCTTTGTTATTCGTTCTTGTTTATTTTGTCCTTTTTTTATTGTAAGGCTTACATTTTGATACTTATTTCAAAGTTAAAAATTATACGAAAAGTTTTTACTTTAAATACAGAAAAAGGTACCATGTTTTGTTTTTAAGAATTGATAAAGCTGTTTCCCTCTAATATTCTTATTATTGATTGCACATAAAATTAAAAGATATATACACACACACACACACACACACAAATAATATATAGCTTATGTACAACGGCGAGCTTAATCAAGAATTGGGTTTGCTTACAGCAAACCATAATTTAACAGAATATCGTTTCCTTATCAATAATTTACAGTATATTTTTTTCCCAAAACGCACAATCTAACATTGGGCCATACAAACTAAACGTGTCGTCGGTATCAATTTTAATTTAAAATCGCCATTCGCCGCCAACTGGACGCATAACTCAATCAACATCAATCCGAATCGGATTCGACATGGATTTAACAAGTAACGTCACTGTTCGTACTCGTTCGTTGTTTGCGTATAGTCCCCGTAACGTAACGTAATTCGGAAAGCGAGTCGTGTGGTCCGGCCCTACCCGGACAAGCTTGTCACTGCAATGAATGTGCCCAACAAATCACCGGTTCGGTTGTTCGGCCATTTTTTGTCGTTTCGTTCATTTCGCAGTGAAATTGAGTTTTGTGTACGGCCGAAAGTTTTTCGGCCGGTAAAAAGTGTTTGTAAACAAAAATATTCGACGCTATTTATCAAGGACGGAAAGATGAGATTCCAGTTTTCGGGGCTCGTGTCCATCTTTGCCATGTGTTTAAGAGGGTTAAACAAAAAATGGTCGACTTTAAATGATTGACGTTCCCAAATTCGAAATGGTTCCTTTCCAAAAATGACGTGGAGATGTATTAAAGTTTAAGTTTATTGGCGATTTTTATGTTTGTGTGAAAGAAAATCCAAAATTATATCGTCATTTCAACAAAAGGCATTTTATTAGTTCACAGAAAACACACATAAAAGAAGGGAGCATGAATAATACATATTGGTATTACGTCTTGAAGAATGCATAACTCAAATACTGGTTCAGCCACTCACCAATTAAAGAGAAAAATATCAAATAAAATTAAGGTTTCAGGTACTCAAAAGTCCTACCTTTAAAGGATGAACTTATAAAAATTAATTTATGACACGTGCGCAATAATTTGAACTGGCATGTTATTATATTTCAAAAGATTTTGGTCGTAAATCTTTACGCATTTGATTATTATGAGACGCCTCATACTTTTTGTGTTTAAAAAAAAATAGTTAACATGAAACAGTCGTAACGTTTCAAGTGTCTGTTCCGTTCCAATTTTAAATATTCAGTTTGGGCAAGCAGATTTACAACCAAAAAAGATATTGTATGCTGCCCAGCCATACACTTTTATTTTTTTGTTGTAAATATGCTTGAGTCACCGCACAGCCATGTCATAGGTCATCTTCAAAAATATAATAGTACTTTAAATATAATAAAAAGTGAATACGCTTGCGTAACAACGCCTGCGTGGCTTGTCAGTCACATTTTATTTCATAGGAATACCTACTCCAATCGGACTAAGTGGTAAAGTTCTGGATGAAACTAATGTAATTTTAGGGATCAACGATACGTCGAAGAAGAAAAATAAGTGAACAGGGTCAGATATAAATAACAAGGTTTGGAAAAACACAAGTTTGTCTGGTTAAAAAAGAGCTCCATTCATTATCCTTTAAGAATTTAAGTTTTAGACACTAATGACTTATGACCTCATCTCATCTGAAAGTAAAGTTCATTAACGAAAAGAAATATCCTACAAAATCTGTGCATAAATTAAAAAGAAGTTCAAAGCTCATATCTCAAAATCTAATAATAAATCATGGCCTGTAAAACTCGTAATTAAACAAAAACCAATTTACATTAACGTCATTTTGTATCCTAAAACGGTTAAAACTAAAACTAAAAGGTGATTGATGGTACTTTCCAAGAAGAATAGGCAATTTGATTAGGTTTAAAGAAATAGCAGAAAATTTGCAGTTTGTGTCCATTGGGTTTTTAATTGCATATGCGACTTGGCAGTCGCTGTTGTAATCATCATTTCTTTACTGAGTATAGACAGAAACATTGAGTGCCGATGTTTGTGTTTGTTTGCTATACAGGTTTAACAGTACATCCATTTAAATTGTTCATGCGACTCTTGACTGGAATTCATTCGGCTTTACTCTTTTCCGATCATTATAATCTGGATCTTCAAAGTTCGCGTAAATCGGTTTCTTCTAGGCAATTCCCTATACCGCGTCATCGCATTCAACAGAACTGAAAAAAAATCTTAACGTAGTTCAAAGAGTAAGCGAGCTGAATATGAAATGGAACGATCATATTGGCCCTAGAACGGACGCAACAAAAGAAAAGGTATTTATTTTACTCGCACAGCACCAAACAATTTGGCACTGTGCGAGGCTAAAATTAAAATAAAAATACTATTAGGCTAGACGTAGGTATTCGTCAGTGCATCCCGCGCAAGGACAAATCACAAAAGTAAGATAGGACAATTCTGACTACGTGGAGCAACGATCTTTGCAGGGTATTCTATAGTGCACACCAAATTAAAAAGAAATATACATACAGATTGCAATATAAAAACTTAAGTACAACGGCGAGCTTAACCCATAATTGGGTTTTCTTACAGCAAACCATTTTTCGATTGAGAGATTTGCAAAAGAGGATAAACTTAGGGTAGTTGGCAGTAGCTGGATGAAAGAAAAATCGGGTTGAATGGTGTACGATTGAAGAGCCCTATGTCCAGCAGAAGGCTGTAATCCTATCTAGGTATGTATAATTGTCAAATTTTAAACCTCAACGGAATCGAACTCTTGTATCGCTACCAATACTACATAATTAGTGTGAGTGATGAAGTTTTATTGTAATTCATTTTTAAATAAAAGGTATATTCCGTCATAATTATTGTCCAAAACCAGGTTTTAGCGAATTTCTTTTGAACACAAAAAGGCATCGAAACCAAAACCTATAAAACTATTTTACACTCTAAAATTATCATGTCTAAACCTTTTCAAGTCAATTAAATATCCATTCATTCGCTGTATCCCGACACCGGCGGTCCGTCAAACAATATGTTTGCCAACAAATTAGCAGGCCCACAAACTCTGAACGCATCTGAGTCAATTTAGGTAGTCCTTATTGAATTACAGACCGACACGTTACCGCGGCTGGTTTTCTGTAACCACCTTTAGAGCTAACACATTTGAAAATCAACCCTAAACGTTACTGATACAGCACAATTTTCAATGAGCCCTAACAAGCTATTAAAGACAACGTATCACTCTGAAGTTAACCTTAGCAGATGCATTATAGAGTTGAAATTAAGAACGGTGGTCGAAGGTGTAATAGTGCAAAGGGCACGGTACATATAAGAGCAAAAGGGCGATGAGTGATGTTGACGTACGTAGCCTCTGACTCTCGGCATCGTGCGATCGACTGTACCAGCCCGCTCCGATGATAGTTATTCATAGTCCTGGTTAAAAATATTTTTTCTAATTATCATTAATCAGTTTGTAATGAGATTTATATTGAAGTAATAAGTTTTTGTCTTTAACGGCTGGTTTGTATGAGGAATGGGAGCTCAACTAAATTATGGAGATAATGAATCCTTTTATTGGTTTCTTTAATAAATTATATTTTTGAATTTGTAATTTAAAAACGACTAGGGTAGGTTACAAACGAAAGTGTGAATTACAGTGTGCAGCTTCGGATCTTACAGTAAATACAAATACAAAATATGTTAGAGTTTATTCCTGATTCCAATTTCTTTTTTGAGTTAGACATTTAATAAAACATAATAAGGCTATATTATGTATAGTGTTCCCAAAATTTGGATACAGACCTTCTGTCGGTGAGATCCCGGGAGTGGGACACGATACATCACGCAGGCCCAACGCGGGCTGTCACACGTATGTTTTCGAATGTTTGGTTCTACGACATGCCGGTTTCCTCACAATGTTTTCCTCCATTGTTTTGGGATCAGTCAGTTGATGACCTAAATACAACAAAGGTAGTGTCTGTATACATCGTTAAAATTAAAAAGACAATCTTCACGACTATGGATAGTGTATCGGTGCATCAAACGTGAGACGCGGGTGAGATGCGCCACTATTGTTTACTAGCTCGCGAATATTGTGCCGCTCACTCTCGCGCCCATTGTTCTTTACGACACGTCAACGTTCTCACATCGAACATGTTTGAACTACACAACTTCTACAAACAAAATTTCTTCGTATTTTTCATGAGAATTTGTTTGTTAACGTTCTTACACGGCTTCTGATAACTCGTAACGACTGTCAAAGATCTACAAATGACAGCCCCGGGAGCAACGGCTTTTCGTGCTTTCCTAGGCAAGTAGCCTCGGAAACTTGGTAGGTATGTATTGATGGTGACCTATACACAGACCAACCTCAGCAAGCACGGCTTAACCTTGTAGATCGACCCGTGCGTGTGTTATTATTTAGCCCCGTCCTCCTCTAAAAAGAAATAAAAACCGGCCAAGTGCGAGTCCGACTCCCGCACGAAGGTTTCCGTACCATTATTAATAAAAAAAAACACTTTTTTTTATATGGAGAGGGGCTCCCCTTAAATATTTATTTTATTCTGTTTTCAGTATTTGATGTTATAGCGACAACAGAAATACATAATCTGTAAAAATTTCAACTGGCTAACTATCACGGTTCATGAGACATGCCTGGACATGCCTGGTGTAAGACGGACAGCGAAGTCTCAGCAATAGGGTCCCGTTTGACCGTTTGGGTACGGAACCCCAAAAAGTAGCGAGCCTATTGCAATAGCTTAAATCGGATTGTGCTATGGTTGGGTGTTCACCATTGCCATCATCACCTTACCCTTATCTCGAATCATTTGGGCTCGGCAGAGCATGTCTTCTTCTTCCATACTTCTTTATTATTCACCATCTCAACAGATACCTCCTTTATTGCCATATCATCTTTCACACAGTCCATGCATCCAGGTGTCATTAAATTATTATTTTTATCGGATGCTACAAAAAAATGGACAAACGCATCCATCTGCCACGATATTATACTCGTTCGTGTAACGAGGTTAAAGCGCTGATTATAATGACGTGTTGGATTTATTAAACACCTAATGGTGGCGGCTTTTATAGAAGATGGATAGAATATTTATGACATAAGACTTTATAGAAAACATGATTTTTTTATGGGAAAAGCTGATATGGATAAAGATATGAAGATACAAGCTCTAAGGATATCGTTACTTAGGGCACGCCACAATAGTGGCGATAAGTCCCCTCTTTGAGGAGTGGCTAGAGAGGCGGCACGGCGCCCTCACCTTCCGCCTGACGCAGGTCCTCACCGGACACGGTTGTTTCGGGAGGTTCCTGCACCGAATCGGGCGGGAGGAAACGCCCGGGTGTTACCATTGCGAGGATCGGCCAGAGGACACGGTGGAGCACACCGTGGAGCTCTGCCCCGCTTGGGCTGAGCACCGCCGTGTCCTCGTAGCGGCGATTGGCGGCAGTGACCTCTCGCGTCCGGCCCTGGTTCAATCCATGGTCCGGAGCGAGAGGGAATGGGAAGCCGTCGCCTTCTTCTGCGAAGCAGTCATGCTAGCGAAGGAGGTGGCGGAACGTGAGAGGGAGAGAACCTCACGTCCCAGCCGCCGCGGGAGACGCCCCGGGCGTCGGGGGGCAACCAGTGGCCCCCGGCCACCGTAGGCGCGAGCCTGTGGACGGTGGGTAATGGGCTAGCTCACCGTCCGTCCGTCTTATGACGACAGGCCGTGTCGACGGCGCGTACGTGTTCCACGCGCGCTTCAAGGAGATGTCAGCAAACCGGAAGGGGTCCGAGAGGGCCGATGCCTGCCAGGGCTGCGGGTTGTTCGAAAGAGATACCACGGCCCTGGAACACAAAGGGCGAAGAAGGAACATGGGTGGGTTTTAGTCAGTACTAGTCTGACACTCCCTCCCGCTCCGCCCAGAGCGGGAGAAGTCATTTGATGATTTCCTATCCGCAAAAGAAAAAAAAAAGGATGTCGTAACTTAACCTTGCCAACTATATTGAGACAGCTTCTAGTATCACTAAGATGACGCCGAAAACTAATATTTAACATGGAGTGACTCCTCATTGCCTAAAAATCATCCTTCCATATTTTCATCTTCTAACATCGAATGTATGTGCTTCTGAGGTCGATCGTGTATTTCACTTAAGTATTATGACAGGCAAACCCTAGATTGTTGGTGATGTAAATTATGAAAGGTTAAGTGATAGCGATTGCCATTACACCTTGCACAATGCTTTGCAGACATCGTGACGTTCGAAAGGCGTTAAGGAATTTCAAAGGATCAATCGGGATTGTATGAAGATGAATGGGTAGACAATTTATATTGTAGAGAGAAGAAAAAAAGGAGATGGGGCAATTTGAACGAAAAATAATAAAAATGTAAGAGTCTTATAAGAGAATTAGAATTTAAGCGGTTATCGGAAATTGAAAATAGGCACATGTTTTAAAACAAATTTAATTCATCAAAACTTAAATGTGCTGAAATGTGTGTGTTATTCTGAATATTGGATTTAAGAGCGTTTACGCCTTAAGATATTTCATGCAAACTTTCAAGTCCTTTTTTTCCGAAATGACTGAACTGATTTAAGTGAAACTTCATATATACAGTATGTTAGTTTAAACGAGGGACATATTCAAACCCATAATAGTACATGCTAACATGATAAAAATATAAACAAAAAAAAAACACTGATAAATAACAGACAGAACCATACCAAAATTTTCGCAAATGACACGCAACGTGTATACACCCTTGCGCTAGCGACTTAATACTATCGCAGAACATGTGAGCGGGGCAATGACTCTTAGGTATAATCCATTTTCCCTTCATACTTTAAACTTACCTGGCTTAGGACAGTCCAAAATATCTAGGCACTAAACAAAACATTAAAAATTCTTCTATATACGTTATAGGTTTTTTACATATTTGGGACGAGAATCGAATACTGAATACCCTCCCTCAATATGTCCCTCGTTTAACCTAACATACTGTATAAGTAAGATACGTAAGTCTAAAAAGTTAGTAAAATCATTTTTGAAAAATAGTGTAACAGCAAAATTAGACCGATTATAAAAACAGAAATGTATTATATTTTTCATAGGTCTAAAAAGTTACTAAAACATTTTTGAAATGTCTTTTTTAATAAAGGTAATTGGAAATTTCTGTTTCTATAGATAATTAATCGGTCTAATACACTAACTAATATCTACTAGCTGTAACACTATTATTCGAAAATGTTTTTAGTAATCTTTTAGACCTATGTATCCTGCGTATGCGTATGAAGTTTCATAAAAATCGGTTCAGTCATTTCGGGAAAAAAGGACTTGAAAGTTTGTATAAAATGTCGTAAGTCGTAAACGTTCAACAAAATGATCAAATTCAAAAATATTTAAAATTGCTTAAAAAAATGCCGAGTTTATTGAAAATTATCCGAATCAGTAAATAATTGTTTCTTCCATTTTAATTTATAGTGTGCCCGACTGCCCGTATTCTGACATCTGGCTCAACCTGTCCCAACTTAATACTCGTTCAAAATTTATTATTTACATATGTGTATGCGGTACAGTTTAAAGCGAATGATAAAACATTTAAACTGCATGCATCTGTTTTAAAAAAGCATTTACATGCAGGGGTCAAATTACGATTATTGAACAATCAACGATATCAATCAACCACCCTTTAGAAGCGAATAATGGTTGTGGAAAAACGTTCAGTAAAAGTATGGTTGGTAAAACAACTAAGGTCTTCAAAGATATTCGAGTCACACATGACCAGAATTAATAAATTTATGGTCATTTAATTGCCGTACGTCTTCCCGTATACAGACACATTGCCTTTCCAATTTTGTATTGTCACATTCTAAATCAATGTTTTATTGTTCCAATTCATATTTCACAATGAATAATAGAGCTATTTGTTAGCTATCACACATTAATGGACGACAAAGCTATTAAGTAAGTTTTTAATCTTGTCGGAATCAAATGTAAAAAAAGTTGACGTAAATTAAACTTAACTATCTATTCGAGAAAACAATTCAGGTGAATTGGTCGTAATTTTGAATTTATGCTAATAAGTCGTGGACCTACACGCCTACGACGAATAGTCTAATTTGTGGGTCGGTTGGAACAGACGAGCGTTTAAACGGATTGCTTCTAGGATGAAGGGTTTCACTATTCATGTTTCCAAAAAAATATACAAAAAATAAATGCCATAATAAGCCAAGGGAAGTGTCGCAAAGTCGCTAATCCGATTATGAAATATGGCGTGCGTGTTTTTGACACGGACATTATTTTTTTGGCAGAAATGGCATGTGTTTCACCTCTCTCACCCCTGTAAAGCCCTAAAACATGATTATTAACAAAATGTGACAGACGCTCATTCTTTTGTACATAGTAGTAATGGCAATGCATTAATCACAGTATGAGTTAGTAACTCCATGTGGCTCTTTTACATCTACGAAAAATAAAACTACTGCTGTCAGTCAAAAATCAAAGTCATTTATTCAAACTAGGCTATCAATCAGCATTGAAAAAATTGCAAAGCAGACTCTCACCTTGTGTCTTAGCTGGGAATAAGAAGTGGCGACACAAACACCGCAAGAAAAATTTATTCTATAGATTACAAGCCTTAGACCTTAACCTTAGACCTATAACTTAATAAGAAGCAAAAATAAACTGTTAAAAAAAAAACGTGCCGTTGCCGCCCGTGTGTATCACTCACAATCACGACGAAATAGCCAAGACATTAGCCAATAGACGCTTATTAATTTCTAACCCAATCATATGCGATCAAACTAATAACACAAAAAACAAATTAAGACATTTTTTGTTATATTTAACGGCCTGTGTTCGTCTTTAAATCATGATTTGATTGGATTTTTAATTCATTTAAACAGTTTTTGATCAACATTTGGTGTGAGACGTTATGATTTTTATGTACCGTTGCTGTTCTAATAAGGATATTTGATATTAAAATCGAATATTAAGTTTTATCTTTGGACAACCCAGCGCTTTCAAATCAATCACACTAATCCTTATTCGAGTAATTACATTCCTCGAAATGCTCTTACGTTGACATTATAAATCCTTAAAGTGCTGATACACAAAAATCTAAGCGCTGACAGAGGGAACACTCCCCTAGTTTTACAAATTTAATTTTGCCGGCGCCATCGTTGTATGTTTCTAACACAAAATACAAATAAAGCTCACTTCCTTTCAATCTTTAATCATATTTGAACGTCCATTTTCATGGGGCTGAGTATAGCTCCTAGCGTTACTCCTAAGTATTTGTAAAACGCGTTTTGGAATAGAACCGATAGCATAAACTTGATCCTTATAGCATTTAACTAGCAAACAGTTATAATCATGTTATTCGGGATTCTAAATGCTAAACTGCAAGTGTGTTGCACAGGTAGCAATATTATGTTAGTTTAAGGTTCTCAAAAGCCTCAGAGTAAACCATTTCTGAATAGCTTTTTATGATAGACTGAGCCGTATCTTCGTCTTCCGTTTAATTCTACATAAGCCTCACAGTCGCGTAGTTTTCAACAGTAAACCTAAGTTTGCCGGTGTTGATCTCAGTAGTAATCCAATCAGAAACTCATCAGGAGCGCGTCGAGTCGTGAACGCGCATTTCAAGTCGAGATAAAGGCCCGAACACATCGGCGCACGTGGCAAGCGCGTGCTTCACCAATATGCTACCAAATGGGTGCAAAAACATCCCGGCCCCTTGAGTTGGGGTGACCGTCACACCGGCCAGCGCCTCCTTGATTTGTTCCAGATTGGCGTGTTATTGATTTAGCTGGTTATAACCAAATTACATCACAAAAATAGAATAAAGCATGCGTTGTAAAAACCAATGAAAAGAAAGACACTCATGTAGAAATTGATGGAAGAAGGACGCGGATGGCAAGGCGTAATATTATAATGATAAGCCATGAATAATTTCATTATTAAATGTTAATAATGAAATCATTCATGGCTTATTATTAATTTAATGATGATTTTAAAAGGCTTGTTATTTATATATTTAAAATTTTCAGAGTTGTATACCATATAGCACAAAATGCACTTAACCGTAACAGGATATAACCAAGTTACACTCCGGTGTAACAGCAAAAAAAAATTACAACCCCAAACGCGTGCCCAAAAATAAAACTAAAAATAAACCCTCCATTAACTAGTTAATGCGCTAACAATGTTCGCTGAAAAAGGATAGAGCGGTTGTACATTTGTATGAGTGGAACCGTCCAATCAAGGCTCTTCAGTCTCCGAGGCCGATATTGTCCTGTAGAGTACTCGTGCTGTGGTTTTACTTTTTTCGAGTACAGGTGAAAATTGCTGGCAGCTCGCCGCTGCGGCCGTATTCATTTGCGGATTTCAGTCATGTGGACACGCGGCTTTACGATTAATTGGATTACGAGGGCTTGAGTAAATTATTTTGGTGGTGTATTTAATGTTTAAAAGGGAAACTGATTCATGCTGCTTATGTAAAGAGTAGTTTTGGTTTTATAAAAATAAGTTGCAGAAAAAAAATATCGATTATATAATATGATTATATGATATGGACAAAGGTTTTCATTTCAAGACTAGCATCGGTAATATTAATCCCCTCATTTTACTAATTATAATTTATTTATTTTGTCAACCTTTTTGGCTGTATTAATTGATTATTATAAATTCATTTAACTGAAGACACGAAATAATTTTAGTTCAAACATAAACTGGAAGTGATGTTTGCAAAGAAAGTCATGTTATTAACTCTTTATTTCCTTGTTTGTGTAACGTAAAGCATTCTCAACATATCCGTTTAGTGGGAGCTCTACTGTAAAATTCAACTTGCAACGGAAATACGTAAAAACGAGTTTAAAATTTAACAGAATTTCCACGCGAAAACGTGCAAATATGAGTTGCAAACTGCCACTAATGAAAGCCGCAATTACACTGGCATACGTCAAGAGAATGAGCTCCGGGACTGGCAATAAACGTTTAATTAAAAATAAAAAAGTGGTCTGACTCCCGTTTCATAGATAGTTTCTCATTAAACTTGGTTTGGAGCAAGGTCTCGAGTTTCAAAGCGCCCAAGTCGCTCACCCCGGTGTGAATTAGGCCGAAGTTATACCTTAGCGGTGTCATATCATACCGTTTGATCATTTTGAGAATGTCTTCAAGGCGTTCCACTGTGACATTCTCCAGATTAAATTTAAGTGGAAGATAAAAGATTCACGGTTTCAAATATAAATTATGTTTTGGTCCTATACATTTTATGTTTTAAGGTTAAGTTTGGTTTTATTTTATAGTCTTATTAAAGTTCTTAATTACCTTGGCGCAAATAAAATTGAGGCTTTTTATACCAAAATAGATTCTTAGGTTCAGGTTGTGCTTTAAGTTCTAGCGAAATAGAACTTTATGAACAAATCTCCCTATGCCAGTGCATAGAGTTTTGTGCGTTCCACTAGTTTTTAAAACCATACACTCCTGGGCCAAGCTTTCTCCAGATTAAGTTATTTCTTAAAAATTTATCAAAACGTATCTAAAAATATTTTCACATTAGTTGTTGACAAAAATAGTCTGTTATATTATTTCCATTACTACAAAAATAGCCTTCGTTACCGGCTTATTACCAACACTGGACAAAGAATTCAAACGAATCATTTGCCATAACAAAACAGTTTTCAACAAAGATAGAACGGTCTGATTGTTGACAAAATTACTCCTAAAACGTCCCTCACAGACAACGGAATCAATCACACACATATTAAGATCTTCTACCATTTGTTCTCGTAACGGCTACCTATTCGGTGCCATTGAGTCTACTCGATGTACACACATTGTCTTCGGTAGGGTTAACTAATGGAAACTAGGACAGGAATCAGGCGGTTTTGTTTCGATGTCATTGCCGTAGTCGTCATTATAGAGGCATGGGTTATTTGTATCCGTAATGGTGGAATTTGTGGTCTAATGAGGCGTTTAAAAATAAAGCAGTTGATTTAAGATCGATACTATACTTATTATTTTGAAGTAGCAACTTGCGTTCTTATGTTGCGTTGTTTTTGTTTCTCAAAGAAAATAATGCAATATTGTGTTGTCAATATCAAAGCTGCTTTGCAACGGTTGTTAGATGGATCGTAATTATGCAGATAAAACTTGTACAATATAAGAACATGATCATTGGAATCGTGTGCGCGCACAACCAACCGCGAAATTCGTAACCCTCAAATCTCTATTTTTAAAGTTCCGCTTTAGGGTTCGAAACACACCGAAATAATACGGACTTTTATGTTCGGCCATAATCACATCCTTTCGTGTTATAATGTCTCAATTAGGTACGGGAGGATGTGTGGACACGGTCGGATTTTACGACTTTTGAATATGACGCTTTTGATGGTCGCACCCGATTGGTGACTGCGATGAGAGTGTTATTGCTTTGTTCGCGCGTTCATTTGTTGCCAATGTGTGGCCAATGTTTGGAGTGTTGAATTGTTAACGAGTTTGCCACCAGTGTTGGTCAAGATATTATGCGGAAAGGAAATGATTTCATGCCGACTTATGAAGCAATCAGAGGCCCTAGCACAAACGAGCGGTGAAAGTAAATACATCGATTTATGAATCAAAAATACAATAGGGGATGATCACATTTTTTTTTCTTTGTCCGTCGGGTTGTTTATTGAAAAGTATTGGACACATATTTTTTCTTTTTTCACGTGGTCATAAAATTACAGAGATAAATCGAGTTGAAATTGCGCATGACGTCACATGTAGGTAAGTTTTATACCTACTTGTGACGTAGTGAGCCCCCACTCTCCAACTTTAATGAGTTTTAACTTAATATTTTTTTGATATTTTGATAAAACAAAAAATACGTGTCTAATATTTTTTTTAATACCTGTCTGACGGACAAAATAGAATGTCGTTTTCTTTACCCAGTCCGCACCCCTATTATCCTATAGCATTAAAGTTAAATTGTTTGCAATAGGAACAATCAGTATCATCCATAGTTCATAATAAGTTCTTAAAATTGTGAAAATATAATATGTGAAACGAGTATTTTTTGGTCAAAACTTAACGTTAAGTTTACAATAAAACAAACTGCCAGCGAACAAACTATGAATTTCAGTTCGTTATTTTCGGAAGTTATATTTTGTGAATTATGAATAACCTACTAGCTCTTCAAATTCAAACATACAAGTGCCCCACATCGAACACAAACAAAAACTCCAAATACTAGTACACTCGCACACAGTTCATTTACCCGTAATTCACTGCAACAATGAAGTTATTTCGCCCCCCCGCATTGATCTGTATCAAATCTATCGACACCTACGTGTATTGTAGATCTAATGAATGTATAATGAAAACCGATATGAATATAAATAACTTAAAATGAATATTGTCATGAAGATTCTGTGTTTGATTGTACATCAGGTATTTGTAATTTTCGATCGAGTATAGTTGATTGAACTTTTAGGGTATTCATGAATTCCAAACGGAATTAGATTATTCATAATGTTATTATCATTGAAGTTTGGTTCGTGAGAGCGGCGTAAGTTGTTTAGTGGACTTACTTTACTGGACTCCCAACGTGATAACTTCCTAATTTATTTATGAAATATGATTTTTTATACGAAATGTCGTAAATATGGGTATGGTAAATACATTATGGGAAGTAAGTTTTAAAATCCCATTTTAATGTGGGAAAAAAATCTGAAATAACTTAATATTTAAGATCTTAATATTTAAAAAACCAGTCTTAATATGGTTTTCATCATATTCTGCCTAGCTTTGTCCCAAAATATCTTGGGGTCGGCTTCCAGTCTTACCGGATGCAGCTGAGTACCAGTATTTTACATGAAACGACTGCCTAATTGAACTCCACAACCCAGTAACTGGGTGATACGATACCCATTGATAAGACTATATGTCAGACTTTTTGGCTTCTGACTACTCGTAACGACTGTCAAAGATCTACAAATGACAGCCGGGACCAACGGCTTAACGTGCTTTCCGAGGCATGGACGAAACTCGGTATGTAATTATGGTCCAACCTCGGCAAGCACGGCTTAACCTTAAAGATCGACCCGGACGGCTGTTATTTTTTAGCCACGAGCTCCTCATGAGCTCTTATCATGGTGTTATCGTATCCAATAACCGGGTTGTGAAGGTATGATAGGCAGCCACTCCGTGTAAAATGCTGGTATTCAGCTGCATCCAGTAGGACTGGAACCAGAACCAAAAATAGTTAAGAAAAGGCTAAACAATGTCAATGACACGAACATTATTAATAAAAAAACATTTCAACAAACGCGAATCGGAGTAATAAATCTGTGAATAAATAAAAGTGAAGCCCCTCAGTCTCCGCCCTCCCACGTAGGGTCAAAATAAAGGGCATAATGAGGGCGCTCATGGTCTCAGTAAGTTATTCGTGTTACTTATTTAGTACTCTTATTACTGTTGGAGCCTTTGCGGATTGAGCCTCATTTGTTTTTGGTTTTCATTTTATTTTGTAGATGATTTTGTTTTTTAAGGTCAAGGTATTAATGGATAGTTTTGATAAATATAGTTTCTGTGCTTGACCGTTCTTTACAAATAGGTACCTATAGGAATTCGATTTTACAGATTCTTTGAAAATACCAATGAGTAGATGAGTTTTATTTTTAGGAGTAAGCGAACTGTTTTCCTTCGATAGCACAAAATCCTTATTCCAAACAAACAAAGCTCAGCTATCAAATATCTCAAAAACTCATTACAAGAAACAATATTTGCCGAAACGAAGAATCCCTAATAAGTAAGCAGATATCATCGTTTCCGTTTTAATAAATAATCCAACCCGGTGTAACGCTGGCTGGAAAACAAAGCAAAAGAAAAATCCGGGCACGCTTTCCGCCCGAAGTAACCGTGTAGTGCAAGGGGGACTAAGTTTTAACACGAGACGACCTACAGCTCTAGTGCTCTGGCGACTCATTAGGGACCCCGCTTGCGAGGAAGGGGCCTGAGGGGACTCAGCCCAAGCAAAAGGGGTTCTTCAGCTCTCGAGAGCCATCCGTGTGCGCGTGTAACTAGTACGTCACTATACGTCACAGTCTAACAATTGTTGCTCCCCGAAATTGATGCGCTGGATTATTCAACCAATTTTTCTACCAGCTTATATCATTCTGTAGCATAAAGAATGGATATGTAAGTGTACTGTGCAATAATAGTACCTGTCCTCACGGCAGTTAGGTCGCGAGTTTCTCGCAATACCAGAACGTTGTGTGGCTACAATTCTCCGCTCACATATTTCAGACTTTGCAGTCTCTGTTAATTTGAAATTGTCTTAATTTGTTTTGTCTGAGAGGCACATTTGTTTCTTGGCCTCTCGGGTGTTTGTATTTCCAACGGAACGTGGCCTCTGCTGTCTTAATGTAAAGTTTAAGTTATGCTTTAATTAAAATTAATACAGTTTCTAACATTGTAAATTTAAACCTAAATTCTTCGTCTATACGTCTCCTTATTTATCGGACGTTAAAAGTTATGTTTACGTTGAAAACATTTATCTAAGTAAACAAACTTACCAGAACAACATCCACATATATTCAGCCTGTACCTAAAACCTATCTTGTTTTACCCACAAGTCACAAGTCTAAGCCACAAGTCGTAAAACTATTCACACTAGCAGCCTAGTTCCCTCCCTTTATAATATTAATTTATTCGAAATACCAACACAATCAAAGAAAATGACAATTATTGTACTCAACAGATTACAAGTACCATTACTGATTCCTCGATCGACCTCGTAAAGTTTTATATAACCCATTTCTATACGATCTCGTTAGCTTGCTTCTTGTATTTTAACCGGGGCTTTGGCGCAAACTCTAATATATTGTAGGACATTGTCACATAAATTGTCACTTTAAATGCCCGTAGGATTCTAACACGGAATGCTCATAAAGAAATGTGTAAGACCTTTGTGGTGTAAAGTGTAATACAGACAATCTGGTTCGAGTAGGAAGTGTGACCAATCGCAGCGCATTGTTTATGCATCGACTGTCTGTAAACGACTTAAGTTTGCTCGGGAATCGAGACATTAAGATAGGTAAAGGCTTTATGAAACTGTTTTGTGGAGTTTCTATGTGTTTATGAGGAAGAGTTCTGGAATGGCGACCGCCAACTAGAAGACGTTGCGTTGGAAGGCCTTCCTCTAGGTGGACCGATGACCTGGTGAAGATTGCGGGGATCCGCTGGATGCGTATCGAGCGGGACCGGTCAATGTGGCGACACTTGGGGGAGGCCTATGTCCAGCAGTGGAAATCTTTCGGCTGAAATGAATGATGATGACGATGTGGAAGATTCGTTTCTTTAGATGTTTATTTGAACACTGTCTTTTTATTGATATTGGAAGACAAGATTTCAAGAATTTATAACAAAATCTCAAATGAAAACACTCTATCTCCGTTCATGTTACATACATTATCGGTTCACTACTTATAATCACTCCAAAATGTACAAAAAATATATAAAAAAGTATTTACGACTAACACGTCCGTGAATACCATGGCCTTGACCGTGGCATTACTGTGAGGAATGAATTACGACCATTCGGTTTACAGAAGGCAGACAGACAGGATGAATATTAATTTTACTGATAATAAATTACTTTCCTGTAACTGTTATAAAAGACCCTTTACGAGAATAATGTGCATAGACTTCCATTATGTGCGTAGCTTTTTGTCAATTATGTTGGAGTTTGGTTCCAATCAAATTGGTTGAAACGGAATAGGTACCCGTTATTTACAAGAAGTAACTACTATCAATGTCATCATCATGGATCTTATCACCAGTATAAATAGTGGAAACATATTATTGATTTCTTGCTGTTATGTGTTACCAACAACATAGTTGAACTCCTATCACTTCCAATTTTGACATCAACATTAGTCTAAACTTCACGACATATCCCAGCAAGACTCAAAGCAACGACATGAAGACGTTTCGAGACACCCCAAACTTCAACACATTAGATGCAGACAACATTGATCGAGTGCTGTACAGAGTAAATATTCAGTTTCGACACCCTTCGGCTTCCCTACAGGCCATCTATCGTTAAAGGCTAAACCTCAGACAAATCTACACTCGGTCCGAGTCCCATCACTCTTAATAATGAAGGATCATGATGTAGATTGATAAGCGAACCCTTGGGCCGAGATGTAGAGGGCTTAATTCCGTAGATGTGCCCAGTAGAAATGATTTAAGGGTTTTTTTGGCAGGTGGAGGAATTGATATTATCTGTTTGTTTACTAGATAGGGGTTACTATGACGAGTAATAGAGAAGAATGGGAGAAGAAGACATGCTGCGCCGACCCCAAATGAATTTTATTGGGATAAGGCCAAGAAAATGATGGCGGTAGTGATTGCTAGACAAACTCAAGATAACGAAGTTCTTTCTAAAGATGATAAAGATCTTATCAATAACATGAAGTTTCAGGACCTAGATTTCAATTAATTACAGACACACAAAAGGCACTAACAAAAGAAACACACAACAAGAACAAGAACGTATAAGAGAAGCTATCAAAAAAGACGCATACATAATTAACCTAGTACAGCCTAAAAGCTCATGTTTATTTTGACAACCAACTGTTAGCAACGGGCCTAGAAAGTGGAAAAGAGAATGAAAACAGAATAAATAACATAAACATAATATCTTATACGTCTGTCACGAAAGTAGGACAAGAAAGAATTAATGGAATGCAAGGTTGTTATAGGAAGCCATAGATAGGCGGCGATGCCGAAAATATCGAGTTACTAGTGTCACTAATATCAATAGTCTCAAGTCTTTGTGGTATTTTCGTTTGTTAGATGTATGTGGGAAGATTTGAAAGCATTATCAGAACAGTACCTTTGCGCTCTTCTTTCTTTTTGTTTTTTGTGCTTACACACAGCATTAAATACTACAATACTATTTGACACCTTTACTTTCCCTTCTCTATCTAGTGCACTTTTTTTGTAGTTAGTAAAATATTTCCGTCTGTTCTTTTGAATCTGTCATGACGGTATGACGAGACGATCCAAGAATATTCCACTAAATTGAATTAACCTTAAAACCCCAGTTTCGAAAGGCACGGTTATCACATCAGAATTCAAAAATATCCCTGTATTTAAATTCCTCTTTTAAACCATCTAAAATTTCATCGCTCTACGTCCTGTACCTTCTCATTACTTAAAAGGATTACAGTTTTATCCTATGCGAGGTCCGGACTATATCGGCTGCGTTACTTGATCTCCTCTCCTTTAGGCCCTACGTAATGATTGATGCGTTGCGGTTTACTTTAATGTAATTAATGTACGCATTTGACATGGGTCTATTTTTTCCCATACTTAAGTCTTTTGCATTTTCTATTTGGTGTATGAAAAACTTGGTCACCATTTTTTAAGCGTATTAATTGTTTTTTTTAATCGATTTTTTTATGAAATCGGCAACAAGTTGAACGCCTTCAATAAAAATAACAATCTTTTATTTCCTAGAGAGTCCTTTGCTTCTTTACCAAAAATTCACAAGGTGCAGAAATATTTCAGCAAAATTACCGTTACCATAAAACACATAAAAATCATTGCTTCACCAATCACGTGGCCGGAAATTGCTTGAAAAATATTCAATATTATCCTCCGCTTCCACGCCGTTTTATTATATCGACGGACAGTAATCATCTTTAAACATACTTTGTTTCAAGATTAACGAGAAGCCTTGTACACGCGACTCGGGCAGTATCTAAAGACATTTTAATTTGATAAATAGTAAAGCAAACGCAAATACCTACATCGTTAGAGACACGTGTCCCTCAAAAAAACAGGAAGAGGTGGTCGTTAAAATTTCTGCATGGGTCAACGCAAAGGTTAGGGCATACGAGGGGACAAATTTGGCGATCCATGGACATCATTATCTTTCCTACAGTGTACCGTATTTAGATGATATTGTATACTCAACAATACACTACATAGGACTGAATAGAAAAGAAAAAAGAAAATTCCACACACAAGTTTATCGCTGAGATTCAGAATTCCATATTTTTTGTTGTCTCCTGTGAATTGTGAACAAGTGACAGATTTATTTGATACTAAAGTGAAGGCTCGATATATTTATTTGGTATTCTTTGGATCCTTTTGAGAATTCAGTGGAAATCAAATAGGTTTTTTCGTTTATCAATATTCACAATACCTGTTTGAATAATGTATAGGTGCTTGTCTCAAATAAACATTCTGATTATGGAAAGAAAGTGTACTTGAAGTAAAATTACCATCGGAAATTTCTATTTCAGTGAAATATTGGATACTTTACAAGAAATTATATGGAAATAGTATCACATTGTAACGTACATAACATGCATCACGCTTGTAATCCCCGAAGGGTCTGATAGAGGTGTACCTAATAGTACAGCCAAATTTCGCCAGTTATGATAAAGTCCCATGTAAGCTAGCCTATTGCTATCAACCAGGCATAAATCAAGACTGTGGCTGCTACTGATAAATTATTAGTATCATACGCCTATAATCAAAATACTAGGAGGAGGAGCTTTCTTTAAGGCTAAGCTGTGCTGGCAGAGGTTGGTTCGTGGATGGGTGATAATTACATACCGAGTTTCCTCCGTGCCTCGGAAAGCACGCTAAGCCGTTGGTCCCGGCTGTCTTTTGTACTAGATCTTAGGCAGTCGTTACGAGTAGTCAGAAGACAAAAGTCTGACATCCAGTCTTACTAAGGGGTATCGTATTACCCAGTTATTGGGTTGTGTAGGTCAGATAGGCAGTCGCTTCATGTAAAATACTAGAACTCAGCTGCATTCGGTTAGACTGAAAGCCGACCCCAAGATAGTTTGGGAAAAAGCTAGGCAGATAATGATGCCTATAATCAAAATACCATACTATTCGTAACTTCGATTTTTAGTCTACCCTAATCTTTTATATGTGTCAACCTCGCTTCAGTTCGATTGTTAAAGATAAATTCTTTAACAACCACGACACAAACCAATCATTAATTTTGAAGCTTTAAAACACCAAAAAGGAAAATAATAAACAAAACAATGACCAAAATAAACCATGTTAATAGATCCAAGGAAACCCTTACTTACGACGCGATTTACTAAACGATCAAACGTTAAAAACTGTGATCAAGTAAATGGTCCAAAACGTTCATCGATTTGGCCGGAAAGCGGTTATTTCGATGCCCATTTCTTCATGGCCGGGAAAAAATATTCATTTGGGACATCCACCAAGTATATGGAGCGAAAATACTATCATTATACCCAAAGGTCTTCGTGAACCGTCCAAAATATATAATATGTTAATGCCGATTAATTATTTTTATTACAGAATATTTTGGGTCTTGAGAAGATCCTTTATTACTTTACGGTTTAAGATTAGGTAGGTAGGTATACTTTAATCTTGTTACATTCTTTTGTTTCGTATTACTCACAATTACAGGGTAATTTGCTTAAAATAATGTTGTGTTCTACGAGGAATTAAGGGTCTGCTAAGTAAGGTTAGGTAATATGAATACTTGTAGAGTTCTGCTTTGCAAACTATGTTTAAACAAAACATCTGTTTTTGCCTTTTAGACAGCTGGATAAAATAAATAAAAAGAATTAAAAGTTCAACATTATCAGATCAAAAAATTAATAACACTTAATAATTTCTTGGATCATTTCAACATTTATTGACTCAGTCTCCTTAACGTCTTTTAAAATGAAAAACTTCCCTGATTGATATTTAATAGGCGACCGTTTGGCGTCGTGCGGACACCTTGGCCTCTACGATAATTTGATCCAATAAAAAATTAAAAGCATTTCGAAAACATCATAATGGTAACAACAGCATAATTGCTTAATGGCAACCCTAAATTGTGATTCCATATTATTTATTCATGAGTCGAACATCGCCGATCTTCACATGCGATCGAGCGTTTGCACCGAGCCCCGAAATTACCTATCCCATTATGTCATCAACCGTTTTATGAATCTAAATTCTTTATGATACGAATTAAGTATCTTTTTATAATGGACCTTGGTTGCTTACACCCTCGATTAACTGTAATAACCGTTTAACAATCCGTACAACTGAGTATGTAGTTTCTTTATTCGTAAAGGCGGAAATACACTCACGTGTCGTGGCGTGTCATGACGCGCCAGAAGCAAATCGGTTTCATACATTTAATATGGTTAGGGACATATTTGCATGGCGTGTCGTGTCGCAACGATGTACGAAACCGATATGTTTCTGGCGCGTCACTACACGCCACGACACGTAAGTGTATTTCCGCCTCATATTAAATGTATGAAACCAATTTGCTTCTGGCGCGACACGACACGCCACGACACGTAAGTATGTTTCCGCCTTTAGTCATGCTTTATTAAGTTTAGGTAAAAAAAAATGGTGGAGGTCGGTTCCTTGACTGAGCATCACCTAAGCGCGTTTTGATTATGGTAATAATGACGGAGGATGTATTTAGCAAAATAATTTTGTCTTATGCGCGATTTCCAGAATTGATATGAATCACAGCCTGGCCATGATAATGCTAATTAGGATCACTTACTCGGGCTAATTTTTATAATTAGGGTATGAAATTCGGCGAGTCACAAAAGACAAACTAAAATCGTTGTTAGTCACGAGGATAAAGTCAGATGATTTATTAATGACTGTTGAGTTGAGCTGCACGGTGTTATTAAGATGTAGGTATGGATGCTACGATTGTTTGTTTACTTGGTAAATGTAGCTATTAAATAAATACGGATAATAATTAAAGAGAACCAAGGTTACCGACGTTTCCCGAAGAATTGGCAAATTGAAGTGGCAGTGGTCAGGGCACATTGCTCGCAGAACGGATAGCCGATGGGGCCGAAAAGTTCTAGAATGGCGACCGCGAACCCGAAAACGATGCGTTAGAAGGCCTCCCACTAGGTGGACCGATGACCTGGTGAAGGTTGCGGGAATCCGCTGGATGCGAGTCGCACGGGACAGGTCAATGTGGCGACACTTATTTATTATTTATTTATTTATTTATCAAACAATTTTTATACAAACTTTCATTTAAAAACTAAGCCCCACAAAACTGTTTTCACAGTTTGTCTGTAGGAACGGAACGATATTAAAAAATAAAATAAAAATAAACAATGTTAAACTAATATTACTTAAAATTCAACAAATCTTAGAAACTACTTATATACCCTCTCCCAGCAATCTGCAAATCACCTTCTTAATAAAAAATAAAAAAATAAGTATGGTTTACAGACTCCTGAGAAAGAATAGTTTAAGCGATTTTGCAAACTTACTTTTCATTTTCTGACTTCTTATATCAGCAGGCAATTGGTTGAGAAGGTATGGTACTCTTTTATCAAGCGTTCGGTCGCCAAAATAATTATTGATTTTAGGTACATCAAACTTGCCTGCTGATATTGACCTAGTAGCATGTTTATGGGTAACAAGCGAGTGGCGCCCCCAGCTGCCATGACTTGGGGCAGGCCTATGTCCAGCAGTGGACGTCTATCGGCTGAAATGATGATGATGATTAAATAATTTTGTCATTTGACTTGTATTCAGTACATCACATCACATAGAAGTTTTTCATCGGTAACAAAAAAAACTACTGTTCCTTACATTTTGACATTGTAGGTATTTCAGTTTTATAGGAAAAGCTGTTTTTTTTTATAACCGATGAATAGTTTCTATGTAAATACGTTAAAGTAAATAATTAATATCGAGAACATACGAACAAATGTGATAAATTGCATCAGTTTGGAGCATTTGCAGCAAAATTACATTTTTATCCTTTCATTCTTATTTGCACTAATATCTTTTTAATGCTAACATCTACACTTTACATTGGCTCATAGAGCCATTTGTATACTTTGAATTACGAATAGAAGGTCTTCTTTTAATAAAACAATGTAAATGTAATTCAATGATTGCGAAACTTCAAACTAGAATATAATAGCAGTCTTATTAGATTAAATTCTAGCCATCTCGTCGTTAAGCTATTTCACTTTCAATTAAAAAGCAATTTTGTAAAAAATACAACGTCACACGGTATAAAAGGGTTAGAATATACACTTGAAATTTATAAACTTAACGGTGAAACAAAAGATAGTAATTTTAAAGTCAAACGTTTGGGAACCCATCACGTTCGACAACGATCGTTGGCCCGTAAAATTAAATGCTAATACAAATGATTATATTCAAACTAGAATGTGTCTAACAACATTATAATAAGATACCCCGGGAAATGAGATCGCTCGTAGCGATGACTAATTCGAGTAATTCGTGAATAGATCTCGATATTTTTTTTGCTCATTGTACCCAATTTTGTACACGGACCTCGCAACGTATGTAATTTAGAAACGTACAGTCAGTAAATAAACCGCCTTTTTGATGTTTTGTTTTAATTACGAAGGTATCGAAAGCTTGATTATCACACCGTGAAAATATTAATAATTATCATGGCGGCCTTTTGTGTTGTTTATTTTGTATCGCGGGTGCTGATGTCTTGTTATTTATACGGATAATTGTTTCAAGTTGAACAGAACATAATTTGGGTGTTGGGTGTTTTCTGTTGCTTTGTTATTTTGGCTTGTTATTGCGATGGTTATCTTCAGTAAATGACAACATTTATGCTCTCCACAGGAGCCGAATTTGCAGACGAGTAAAGTTAAATAAGAATCTTACAAAGAATCCATTAAGGCAAACAGAGTGTAAAAGTACGTATGTGCAGTAGTTACTTAACTTAGAGTAACACGTGACTAACCAAATTTTAATTTCTTGACTGTACATCGTTCTGGATCTGACCCCTCGTTTTATTTAAACTTCGCACAGTCTATCCACAGGATCTCTGGAAGGTTATTGTTAAAAGAAAGAATTAAAGAATTGGAGAAGAATTGTAGCTCTAGTACGATCAAATTTACTCTATCTAAACTAACAAAATAAAGAGGAAAGATTTAATCGTTTGTTACGATTTAACTAAAAAACTACTCATCGATTTTAGAAATTCTCTCCTCATTAGGAAGTACATCTATACCGAGTAAAATAGGCTATATTATATGAACATTTTCGCGGACGAAGTCGCAGGCGAAATGCTAGTCTACATAATAAATTATTCCTTGTGAATTAAATATCTCCATTAAATTAAACCAACTCGTTGAAGAAAACACAGACAATAAAGACTCAATAAAACTCGTTTAGAACACTTTACACGATTTTGAAGAATCTTCTAAACCTAATTAAGAACTAAGTAGTATTAAATAGATATGCTATACTTAAGAAATTCTAAACGAAGAGAAAACGTGTTTATTGAAAGGGAAAGTTTTAATGAATACTAATTAGCTCGTGGTAATTCATTATGAACGACAGAAGGTTCAACTTAATAAGTATAGTTTTCAACTACTTATATTTAGTGTGGTAAGGATTAGATGCACATATATTTTGCATTATTTTAGTGTCGCTTTTGATATAAAGATAATTAGAGCCTGAGGACATTCTAAAACAAAAACAAAGAAAACTGCAAAAATATTGGACAGTCTGAAATGTAAAGAAGAACAATAATGTAGTTCATCAGATTCTGTGTAAGTTTTTTCAAAATAAATAATACTTAAATAGATTTCCACGGCAAAGAAAATTATTTTATTTTCCGATATTTTTTCCTCACACACAAAGAGGTGCTATTGAACTGAACGAAGAATCGATACGCCTCTTGAAGCCACATGCTCGCTAAGCACCCATACTTGTACTCTATAAAGGCTATATCAGACTTTGAGTAGAACAACTTGTTAGCACATCGCCTGTAAGTGCTATAGAACTCCATTTCTCCCAGTTAGCTTGAGAGCAGCGTCAATTTAATGTACTAGTTCCGTCTATGTGCTTGTACAAGCCAGCTTGAAGCCACATTATACACAGCCATGTGGTTTCTCAAGCTGTGTTGTTATAGTAAATAGAAGAGGCTTGGTTGTTTGTCTCAAATATTACAATTTAGGTAGAATTCAGTCAGCCATCGTCTCCGAACCCATGTGGGAAGATGCAACTCCAACCTCGTAATAGGAGGCTATTTCTATGATGTGGATATGGAGTTGTGTATCAAACTAAGTTCCACCTCCTGTCCTGCTTGCAAATGGACCTCTGCGCTGCCACGCTACCGATGATGCCGTGAAAGTACCAAAGCTATGGGCAAACACTAAATATTGCTATTCCAACGACACGAAGAAGAAGAAACGTCGAATTTGATGATTTTGATAGATATATTAGATGCAAAAATTGGAACTCATTTACGAATGATTGAAAGACGGATACTTTATTGTACAGCAAAATTGTGTTTATGAAATGCGGAAAATTCACCAAGAATTGAGTCCTAAAATTTCATCCAATCCTTTCAAACCTATGCCAGATACACTTATTTACCCCTGTTGCCTTACCAAATCAAATCTGCGAATGACGCAATCTCAAAACGGTAAGAAGCTCTTCAATATTTACATATTCTGAGGACAGTGTAACGTGATGTAGCTATAAGGTTATATGCTTACCAATATGCGGCCGGAGTCTGTCATAACATACAGCAATCCAATAACGATATACACAAGACCGGGCGAAGTGGAGGAGGCTTAGGTCGTAGAACGATCTCAGACACGATGCGAGATGGTTAGAGACGTGCCATTGTGCCTATATTGATTTAGATCTAGTGTTGACTAAGTTTGAATTGAGGTAAGACGAGGTGTTAAAGGGGTAGCTTCAGGTAGTTTCAACGATAATCCACCAAATAATCTAAGGCTAAAGAAACTTTATGAAGTTTCTTTAGCTGATTATTTGGTGCAAAATGGTGACGACTGAGCAACCAATTGTATGTCGTACTCGTGAGATAAAGCTGCGAAGATTGACACTAAACAAATTCCTGACGAAGATTGGCGTACCAAAGAAAACAACTTAAGAGCAGAAAAAGAACAAAACATGAAGAAATGATTTACAACATCACACAAACAAGTTTGAGCCTATAACTTAACGACTACTAATCAGGACATGACATTATAAAAGTGAAAAAAGAAATCCCTAGCATAAATATTCGAACAGGGCTCCTTTCAGATGACGTCGTAGGAGCATAAATATTCTCTGACTTGAATGAAAGCGGGACGCTGGACTGTAAGTAGTGGTTTGATTTCATTTTTGTTCTGCTTTTATGAAAAACTTAGCAATTATTTTTTTGCGATAAAATTTTCATGTTTTGGCGGTGGTTAGGAAGAAAAGGCTGTTCAGACTTTTCATGAAGGTGACCCGACTTACCCCGGCGAGGCGACTTTCACGTGATGATTGATTAACTTTATGTTGATAAGGCCAATGGTCTCGAAAATATTCAATAAGCTGGTCAGCTGGAGGAGATACCAAGCTCAGTGCTGATTATAGTTTTTCGAACTTTGGTTGGTAGTCAGTGCACCGCGGGCCTGTTGAAGGGATCTACCACATCTCAGTATCGTTATGAAAGTGAATGCAGCTTTCTTTTTAAGTTTTTATTATTTGATTAAAATTAAGTAGGTATCTTATAACCTACCATACAGCACCCCGAAGCATTTAAAAGCAAAGCCTTAAGTGCTAACCGCCGATTATCCAGATTATATGACCATTGTAAATCATCTAATACTTAGCCTTTCTTCTGGACTTCAATATGGGCCTGTATGAACTATGAACTATAAAATTGAAGTATTGCCTTTATCATACAAAAGGGCTAGTATCTCGTTATACAGGTCCAACAATGGCGGTTCTGCCGTAAAAAATGCAAATAAGCCGGTTTTTATTATGGATGGGCCCCAGTAATGAGATGGACCGACGCAATTTATTGTACTAAAAATGATTGATATCAAAATTCTATATTTAGGTGTAAGTATTGGGTATAAGGTTTAAGTATTGGGTTTTAAGTCAAGAAAGCGATATACACTGTGATTGACTAACCATCTTAGTCATTCACCATGTATATGACTTCAGAATAAATAGAGTATGATCTCAAAGGTACAGACAGCGTTAGTATGTGCTAACCCCTTTTTTACGGTTGGGAAATCGTCAAATGACTCCTCCCGCGCGGAGCGGAAAGGAGTGATAGACTAGTACTGACTAAAACCCATCCATGTTCCTTCTTAGCCCTTTGTGTTCCAGGGCCACGGTTATATCTTTCGAACAGTCCCGCAGCCCAGACAGGCATCGGCCCTCTCGGACCCCTTCCGAAATGCTGACATCTCCATGAGGCGCGCGTGGAACACAAACGCGGCATCGACACGGCCTGTCGTAATAAGACGGACGGACGGTGAGCTGGCCTATTACTCACCGTCCACAGACACGCGCCTACGGTGGCCAGGGGCCACTGGTTGCCCTCCGACGCCCGGGGCCTATAAATTAATTATTTTAAAATGTTGTTGCAAAATAAAAAAACCAAGTAGCACACAGAGCCCTACACAGATTTAAACGCACATGTCTTTTGGGGGGTAAGCACTAAATGGAGCTTTGCGTAACATATTTTAGGTTATTCGAGAAAAGTAAAACTATAATTTCGATTTGAAAAGGTTTATTTAGAATTCGAACAAAACCTTTTTTGAAAGTTATATTTTCTCCGTTAACCGACCACAGTTTTATTAGCCGAAATTTACCTAAAAATTCAACCTGTATAATTTTATACCTATTTTCACAAGATCGCAAATCACACACGAATGTTGTGATAGAGATAGTTGTTTAATTAGTGACTAGACAAAGGACAGAAAGAGCAAACACCTTATCATTGGCCTTTGTCAATCTGAAATAATAGTATAAGGTCTGGTTTGAAATAGCGAGACAAATAAATATAAATGAGAGATAAGAGAATCATGAATAGTTCGCCAAATTGGAAAAACATTTACACACTAACTCATTATGCTTGTTTGGAGTAAACATCGCAGGTATGTTTAAAAATATATTCGAAATTTTCTTTAGTGTTTTAATGTGTGTGAAAAACTTTGTGAACTTATGTGTATTTTAGAGACATTGATACATAGAGTAATCTTTTTCTGTAACTACAGAATAAAAGTGAGTTTTTTTTTTGTCAAACAATATAGGTACAATACAAACACAATATCGTGTTTGAATCTCTAAAAAGGGGTAAATAAAGGTGTATATCTAATAGCATCTAAACTCATGTAAAGGGTTTAAATATACCCTTACCGAAGCCGAAAGGCGCTTTTTCTCCCTGTCAACGCGATATTTTTTATGTTCTTGATCAGTCCTGGGAACCTTCTAGTTACAGAGATATTGAAGGTTCAAACTTTAATACAAGTTTTTATTTTAATACCTACTCTGCCGTCAATAGCATAGTTACAGTAAGTCTGATTCAGGTCAAAAATGAGTTAGATATACAGCCGTGATCACGTTAACGAGCTCTACAATTGTATCTTACCCATTCGTTTGAATCGTTTTTTTTCCCAAATTTAACAATAAAAAAATTGCAGTAAGTCAAGCATTTTTTTTACATCACAAAGCATAATTACAGTCGGTATACTTACTGCAGAAGTTCTTATTCAGAGTCTCTCGGCCAAAGTACAGTATGACATCTATACTATTAATATGTTAAGTCATTTACTGTATAAAAATTGAAAATGAGCCTAGCAAATAGTCACTAAGAAGATATACTGTTTTGATCCTAAGCAGTTTCTCATTATTTACTGAATGATTGATCTAGTCTTAAAAGCAGTATGCTGCGATACTGTAATTTTGTTGAGTAAATGTCGTCAACATCTCCTTCGGGTTACATAAAATACAGACAGTACCATACGATACTGCATGCATACTTAGTAACGATCCTAAGCGCAGGTTCCAGATTACTTACCACAAAGACAGTTCGATGCCGTATTGCGTTTATGTTAAATAGCGTAATCAGATTTTACATAAGGTTTCTTATCTGCCGTCGATAGCATAGTTGCAGTAAGCATGCTCTAGGCGGTTTCGAGAAAAACGCGAGTAAAGTTTTGTTGCGAAAAACTTTCATAAATCATTTGTTTGTAATCAGATCATGATGGTTGATATCTTAAATGAAAGATGACCCACAAACATACATGTGATACATTTTGACCATCCTCACAAAATTTCCCACTTATTATAAAATATTAGTATGAAGTATGATATTAAATGATAGTAAGACGATTAAATTTATATAGTTTATAAGATTTATTTTATCAGGCTGCAGTGATAATAAAACAATTACTTATTCAATTAATGTATGTATTCAAAACAAATATAATCTTGTTTTAGATATTCACTAAATTAGAGAATGAAATTGACATTTAGTTTAAATCACGCTTCTTTCTTACAATTAAGTAGCCTTTAGACTTATGGTAACGTGACAAAATATCGTTTCTTAATTTTACTTAATTGAATCAGTTTTTTCAGTTAAACATGGCACAACTAAGAATTTAGTTTTCTTCCATTAATAACTCAACTCAAGTTCACTTATTTTTTATTATTAAATCATCTCAAAACTGATTATTTTGTAATCACAGATGCGAAATTAATAAGGGACCTAAAATAGCATAATACATTTCAAACCAAACTAACATTTTCTTCTGTATCAAATGAACCCTTATTAATTATCGAACAACACTTATGGATCTTATAGATATCGCTAAAGGCTTAAGAGCCGTAAACAATAAAAGTTATAACCATTTAAGATAAAACATAAACATTCTTCAACAATGTAACAAGGGTCGCAATGAGCCACAACATTTCCTTTGCCGTACTGGGCAATCAAGAGTGTGAACTTTGTGCTGTATACAATATACATGCTTGCGAATTCGATAAAGTCAATTCTCCTAGTAAAACTTGTGCTTCATGTAACAATCATAACCAACAACGCCAACGCTATACAGACAGTAGAAAGGCATACAAATTGGACAAGAAAAACGTAGATGAACATAAAGATAATGACACCACCACACACAACGATTTAAGTATGTGTGGATTTGCAAAAGGAGTTGTTAGGATGTTACGTCGCATGGACAGCTACAAAGTAGCAATATTCTGTTCTCGCATTATTGCATTTAAGTATATTTCAGGTACCTTATTAATTTCGCCTTACATTAGCATCTGTGATTCCAAAATAATCAGTTTTGAGAAGATTTAATAATAAAAAATAAGTTAACTTGAGTTATTAATCTAAGAAAACTAAATTCTTAGTTGTGCCATGTTTAACTGAAAAAACTGATTCACTTAAGTAAAATTAAGAAACGTTTTTTTGTCACGTTACCATAAGCCAAAAGGCTACTTAGTTGTAAGAAAGAAGCGTAATTTAAACTAAATGGCAATTTTATTCTCTGTGAATATCTGAAACAAGATTATATTTGTTTTAAATACTTACATTAATTAAATAAGTAATTGTTTTACTATCACTGCAGCCTCATAAAATAAATCTTATAAACTATATAAATTTAATCGTCTCACTATCATTTCATACCATACTTCATACTAATATTTTATAATAAATGGGAAAGTTTGTGACGATGGTCAAAATGTATCACATATATGTTTGTGGCTCTTTCACTCCTAAACGACTGAACGGAATTGGATGAAATTTGGTACACAGTGATAGTTTATAGCCTGGAATAAGGCATAGGATTGTTTTTACCCCGATTTTATGTTCTCGTGGGATTATTTTCGGATTGTAACGCGGCGAAACCGCTACCAACAGCTAGTACAAAATTTATATGAATACTTAGCACAAATGCAGTAAAAAACACGTTTGCTGTGTTTATGCTAAGTTATCTCTATCCGAGAATCTCTAGGAGATACTTAGTATAACTAAGAAAATGAATGTATTTTGTCTTTAAATTACTCAGTATTGGTTTCAAAATAAGCAATAGATAGGTGCTGAGGTCATCTTTCATTTAAGATATCAACCATCATGATCTGATTACAAACAAAGGATTTATGAAAGATTTTCGCAACAAAACTTTACCCGCGTTTTTCTCAAAATCGCCTAGAGCATACTTACTGCAACTATGCTAGTGACGGCAGTACTACTTTTTAAGTTTATCACTTTACTATGCTAAATCCCATCATACCATGCAATACTTAACAGACTGAAGTGTTGCTGAAATCTTGCGCTATTTCCTCTTAACAGCTGGGTGACTTTCTTATCAAATATTAACTTTCAAAACCTTTGACTATGAACAAAAAAAGTAGAATCATCAAATGCACAAATTCTGACTACAGTCTACTGCAGCAAAAACTAGTACCCAATACATCTATAACATAAACAATATCACAATTGAAGTAACTATACCGTCTGTTGAACATTCTCAAGTGTCTCCTTCTCTTGTCCGCGGACAGTCAGACGTTTGTCCCCGAAGTCTAGACAATGGAGCGTTTGATGCCAATAAGGACACTTGTACGGCACCTCGAGTAACGCGTTACCTAACAATGTTTGCGGAGAAAATTGACTCGAGTCTATTGAAAACTGTTCAAGTTGCAAAGTTGTCGCAATTATGTATCAAATTATAGAGTACTCTCTCAAGCTTTGATGGTGGATTTCTAAGAAGAGTTTTTATTAAAAAAATATATCTTTTTAAGCCCCAACCAAAATAAGGTGTGTTATAAGTTTGATGTGTGTGTGTATCTGTGTGTTTGTCTGTGGCATCGTAGCTCCTAAACGGATGAACGGATTTTGATAAAATTAGTTTCGTTTGAAAGGTGTTTTAATCAAGAGTATTCTTAGCGTTATGTTTCGAGAAAATCTGTTCAGCCGTTTGAATGTCATCATCTCTTTTCTAGAAATGCTTATTAAAAGCATGAAATAAAAATTAAACTAAAAATTTCATGTTTTTTTTCTTTTTTTTTTAATTTTGTGACACACTCAAAAGTTTCCTCTCTTGCTTAGTTGACAGCATAAAGAAAAATGAAATAACGAATGCTTTTCGCTGAACCTGCCGCAGTCCACTGCTGGACATAGGCCTCTTCAATCGCTCGCCACTTAACCCGATTCTCGGCAACTCTCATCCAGTTGCTACCAGCTACCTTGCGAAGATCATCGCTCCACCGAGCCCGAGGGCGTCCCACCTTACGCTTGCCGATTCGCGGTCTCCACTCAAGAACACGTCGACCCCAACGGTCATCGGTTCTACGGCTAATATGGCCGGCCCATTGCCACTTCAGATTACTTATTCTGTGGGCTATGTCGACTACTCTGGTTCTCTGTCGGATCACCTCGTTCCGGATGCGATCCCTCAAAGAGACTCCAAGCATAGCCCGCTCCATAGCTCGCTGAGTGACCTTGAGTCCACCTCCACCTTGAGTCCTCCTGTCAACGACTAGTCCAATTGTCTAATTTCGTCAATTTAACTTTGACACTTTTTGTTCATGATTACCGACTTCCCTCCCTATTTTGTTTCATAACTTATCTTAGTTCTTAGATAGCGCAAATAAACATCCATCAACATGGTATGGCACTACCTAAAGTAATTTAAACACCGAAACATTCCATTTCACTCTATGACTCAGAAAACCACCACACACTTTTTTTAAACTTAAACTTAAAACCGCATCCTCAAATCGAGCCGCGCTGCCAATAACGCGATGTTTCCAATTACCAGCAATGCGCAGTCAATCACAGCACTGGCAGGCAGTTCATTTGACGTCACATTTCACACAGCTTCTCATACAGTTTACTGTGTGCCTTTAAGGCTTTGGTCAGGATGTGGAGCTTTAGCGGATGGTAAGGCGACCGCGTAGTCATCTGCTTAGCCTTTTCCCAGCTATACAGTATGTTAGTTTAAACGAGGGACATATTCAAACCCATAATAGTACATGCTAACATGATACTAATAAAAATATTTATAAACAAAAAAAAAAACACTGATAAATAACAGACAGAACCATACCAAAATTTTCGCAAATGACACGGAACGACAGGCGACCTAATACTATCGCAGAACATGTGAGCGGGGCAATGACTTTTAGGTATAATCCATTTTCCCCTCAAAAACTTACCTGGCTTAGGACAGTCCAAAATATCTAGGCACTAAACAAAACATTAAAAATTCTTCTATATACGTTATAGGTTTTTTACATATTTGGGACGAGAATCGAATACTGAATACCCTCCCTCAATATGTCCCTCGTTTAACCTAACATACTGTATTGGTGTCGGCTTCCAGTCTAACCGGGAACAGCTGAATACCAGTATTTTACATGAAGCGAGTGCCTATCTGACCTCCATAACCTGGCTCCTGAAATACAGGTATTCTAACTTAGCTTTTGAGCCAGGGTCTCAAAAAAACTGTAACCTATTTTTGTGGCAATAAAGAAATTTATTTATTATTTATAACCCAGTTAGTATTGGGTAATACGTTACCTCTTGATAAGACTGGTTTTTGGACTTTCGGGGCACTGACTACTTTACGACTGTCAAAGATCTACAATTGACAGCCGGGACCAACGGCTTAACGTGCTTTCTTACGAGTTTTCTGGCTTCTGCTTAACCAGTCAATCCTGTGGATGCCTTGAATTTAAGGCCTCCAGCCAGGGCAAAACTTATAAACTAAGCGACAACACGCTAAGGACACCCCCTGCGGGATACGAGCCTCGGCTTAGGGCGTCGCTAGGGGAGGACAGCAAAGGGACTGGCTGGATCTGAGTGGGCTTCCTACGCGAGGAGAAAACTCGATATATAATGCGTGGTCATCCACGGACCAACCTAGGGAAGCGTGCTTTAACCTGAAGATCAACCCGGGCGGCTATTATTATTTGCCTACGAGCTCCTAGGCGGTTGCTAACTATCAAACATAATTATTAGAGATGTGCCGACTATGACTTTTGCCGACTAGCCGATCAGTCGGTTGTAAAGAGGCTGATTAGTCGGCCGAGCTGATCACGTTTTTGGGGATATTCGATAGTTAAGGATATTTTTTTATAATAACAGCGTCACTGAAATTATATTATATTTAATTTCAGTGACGCTGTTATTTTCCACTATTTGTGTTTTTGAAGTCGGTTTTATTTTATTGCAATAAAGTTTTGTTTTTGTTTTTGCGCTGGTCATAGCGGTGTTTTTGTATAAAGAAAATAAAGACAATACTGTTTTTGTACATTAAAGTGAATTTTGTTTAGTTAGAGTAATTTCTTTTGTACATTTTATTGAGAAATACATACAAAGTAAGATACCGGATAGTCGGCGCTCTTTGCCGAATAGTCGCAAACTAGTCGGCGTCTATTCGGCACGAAAGTGGCCGGATAGTCGGCTTTACCGACTGGTCGGAACACCTCTAATAATTATTTTATGAACCCATCGCCTGTGTCCGTAGTGTAGGTTCTATTTCATTCTTAGTTCAAATGTCTTGAAGTAGAACTTAAGAGCTTAGATAAGTGACATTCAAAATACAGCGATAACGATGATGGAGAACTCATCATCAAAAATAAATTGGATGGATAGAAGATACCGAGAAGACTATGCCAATCCTGCTTCATGTCGTTGTAGAAATAGGGATGCTTTAGAAGAATCACTGGTCTAGGCGCCTTTAGACACAGGATTGAGCGACTTAGTTAGCCAGTTATCGTCTTATAGCGGTTTGAAGAATAGGGAGTAAAGTTCTTAATCTCAACTTAAAAAGGAAGAACCCTCCGCCCAGACAGGTGTTGTGTCTCGTGGGCTACTGCCCAACAGTTGTTGTCGAGTTTTTCCATATACTCTTAAGACGCTGATAACTTTAATAGCGCAGAATTTTGATGTAGGCCTACCTACTTAATTTGTGTCATAGATGGCGCCGTTGTTCTTGTTCTATGTTGCTGCGGTTATTTTTTTAGTGCTGCTACAGTCTATTGTTTTATCTTGGGAAAAGTCAGTCATCTATTCGATTCATCGATTTTCAATTCTCAATAGGGGATCGGACTGGGTAAAGAAAACGACATTCTATTTTGTCCGTCAGACAGGTAATAAAAAAAATATTAGACACGTATTTTTTGTTTTATCAAAATAATACTTAGTTAGAACTCAGTAAAGTTGGAGAGTGGGGGCTTACTACGTCACAAGTGGGTATAACACTTACCTACATGTGACGTCATGCGCCATTTCAACTCAATATATCTCCGTAATTTTATGACCAAAAAAGTGAAAATCCGTGAAAGACCGTGAAAAAAGAAAAAAATACGTGTCCAATACTTTTCAATAAACTACCCGACGGACAAAGAAAAAAAAATAGGATTATCCCCTATTTTACAGTATGTTAGTTTAAACGAGGGACATATTCAAACCCATAATAGTACATGCTAGCATGATACTAATAAAAATATTTATAAACAAAAAAAAAACACTGATAAATAACAGACAGAACCATACCAAAATTTTCGCAAATGTCAGCGACTTAATACTATCGCAGAACATGTGAGCGGGTCAATGACTCTTAGGTATAATCCATTTTTCCTTCATACTTTAAACTTACATGGCTTAGGACAGTCCAAAATATCTAGGCACTAAACAAAACATTAAAAATTCTTCTATATACGTTATAGGTTTTTTACATATTTTTTGACGAGAATCGAATACTGAATACCCTCCCTCAATATGTCCCTCGTTTAACCTAACTTACTGTATATTGCATTCTATATGTATTACAAAGATGGTGTTATCATTTGATATGAGATCAGTATGGACACTGTCGGGCATAGCACCATTAGGAGAGGGGATAGCCCTCTTTCTCTCAGTAACAGTAACAATTCAACAATTTTATTATAAATTCGATTGACCCTCTTTTGTTCGTTACAACTGGCAATGAACTGTGGTCAATCGCGCCCGCCACCGCATCTGCTAACACCCTTTAGGCTGCGGTTCCACTGAGGCGGAGTGGAGCAGAGCGGAGCTTGACATCTCTTCTCCACTTCACTTCACTTCAAGCCACGTGATTGGTGAATCGCGGCGCAGCTCGTCTCCGCTCTGTTCCGCTCCGCCCAGTGAAACCGCAACCTTATGCGCATCACCCTGGACGCGACCCAAAGCTTACAAATTATAACCTTTTTGTTTTCACCGTGAGCGTTTTGAAACTTAAAATATTAGACGTTTTCTTAAAGAGTTTTGTGAATATTTAGGAACTAAATCTTGTACTTTCAAAACTTTAAGGATTTTCACTCATGTTTCTTTATGTGAAATAAGAAATTGCTTTCAAAGTTCTTTCAAGAGACATAGATGTTACAGTCGAATATGACTTAATTTAATTTAAAAATAGTACCCATTATTTTATTACTTGTCACCACTCACAGATTAATATTTTTGCAAGTTCATAGTTATTTTAAAGATAACATTCACTCAACGAAAACTTTCAATTGTTTTCAAGTAAGATAAGCATTCTCATTTAAGTAACTTTAGCTTAAAAAGACAGGCAGGCCAACGAACTTCAAGATTTGCATAGGATAATATCATCTGTTATTTCAGGTGCTAAAAACCTACAAAAAATACGTAAAATAATAGTGAATTTACGTTTACAAGGCTCCTAAAAATTTCAAGCGAAATTACTACGGTACTTTAAAAATGATTTTGTATATTTTGAGGTCTAATCTCGCATAAAACTGTCCGTAATACATTTATCTTCCTTGGTGGAAATGTCAACAAGACTGTCGACAAACAGTCAATTCAAAAGAGTTTACGCCTACACACTTCCTACAGCTTCAAGTTTCTTAAGCCGATGTTTATCATACCAAGATAACAGACTATTAACATTATAAAGACTTACCTCCACGTACTGTCAATCATAGATCATAATTCGACAAAAGAATGATAATACGTTTTTAAATTCTATATTATTAGACTTTATTGATAAAATAGACTGGATTAAAGCAGTTTCACATAATACTGAATTGTGAAACGGCCAAATGTAAGTTGTTTTTCGACATAGTTGCATATAATGACAATATTTTATACAACCTTTTTCAAAACTGTGGGTTTGATCCGTATTTCATAATAATACTAGCTGATGCCCGCAACTTCGTTCGCGTGGAAATTTTGATGGGTTTTAGGGGTGTGAAAAATAGATGTTGGCCGATTCTCAGATTTACTCGATATGCACACACAATTTCATACAAATCGGTTCAGCCGTTTCGGAGGATTTTGGTAACAAACACCGCGACACGAGAATTTTATTACATTTTTGACATAATACACAAAATTATGAATAGACATAATAGACTAGCATAACGAAGGGTTAGGCAGAAGCAATTTTGTACATCCAAATTTCGCCTGATATGTTTCAAGTCCTGTATAATAGGGTGCGAGCGCATAGCTAACAACTGGGCGAAAGTCCAGACTGCGTGGTTGCTACTGAAGAATTACTGATAGAAAATCCCAACAACGCTTTGCCCGGCCTGGGAATCGAACTCAAACAGCTCATGCTCAGGAGACGTGCTTGTGACCACTAGTCCAACCAGGCAGTCAATTCATGAATAAGTAATAAATGCAAGGTGTTGTTTTGCATCCTCGTTAAAATTCAGGAGGTTGTCACAGAAGACATAAATAAATCAATTAAAATTACGGTACCTAGTTAATTATTTATAAACGCTGATTTTCTTGGATGTTTAAGTTTGTCAGTATTTCAGAATAACCCCCTTAACGTGGTTTAGGGAATAATAAATTATCGAATAAACGTTTGATATTGTTTGTATGTGTGAAAGCGTGGTTATAGGGCGAGAATCAGACGGGCCGCGTTTAAATCACAGGTGGTTCACACTTTTCGATTTCCGTAAACAAGAAAAAAAAAAATTACCTACCAATTTTATTATTGATTCGGGACGAGAACCATTAGCTTAGACACCTCCTTGAATTTGACGAGGATGCAAAACAACACCTTGTATTATACTTAGTAGTCTAGACCAATTTTAACTAGCTTTAAATACCCTACGTAAGTGCTGCGTTTTTTTGTTGTCGCTTCCTTGAAATGTCAAATCAAATTGCTTATCACTAATGTTGACGACGTTAATCGGTAGTTAGTTATAATTTATGATATAATGATGTTTGACGTGCTAGTGTTAAGTAGAATTTAAGTATCTTTAAGTCAAGTCAAGTCAACTTAACAAGCATGAAGGTATTCATACTTGTTAAGTTGACAGTTCTTATACTATACCTGGACACTCACGGTAAGGTTGGTCCATAAACTCAAGGTCACTCAGCGAGCTATGGAGCGGGCTATGCTTGGAGTCTCTTTGAGGGATCGCATCCGGAACGAGGTGATCCGACAGAGAACCAGAGTAGTCGACATAGCCCACAGAATAAGTGAGCTGAAGTGGCAATGGGCCGGCCATATTAGCCGTAGTACCGATGACCGTTGGGGTCGACGTGTTCTTGAGTGGAGACCGCGAATCGGCAAGCGTAAGGTGGGACGCCCTCAGGCTCGGTGGAGCGATGATCTTCGCAGGGTAGCTGGTAGCAACTGGATGAGAGTTGCCGAGAATCGGGTTAAGTAGCGAGCGATTGAAGAGGCCTATGTCCAGCAGTGGACTGCGGTAGGTTGATGGTGGATGATGATGACATTATACCTGCCTGGAGTGCTGCATATTTTGCGGGTATACCGGTAGGCACAGTCGGAGCTCGTAGCTTAATAATAACAGTCGCTCGGATCGATTTTCAGGTTAAGCAGCGCATGCCTAGGTGCCTCTTACATATCGAGTTTTCTCCGTAAAGCACGTTAAGCCATTGTTCCCGGTTGTTATTTGTAGATCTGTGACGGTATTTACAGGTCCGAAAGTCTGACAACCAGTCTTACCAAGGGGTATCGTATTACCTAGTACTAACTGGGTCGTAGAGGTCAGATTTAAGCAGTCACTCCATGTAAAAAAAGGATTGTGTGGTTTTATGAAACCACGGTAAAAGTGAAACTTTTTTTCACACTATAGACATTTAACTAAAAATTTTTGGAATAATATTCCATTAAGGGTATAAAAATCGCTTTATCAATCTTAATTTTATACTTGGAAAATTGGAATGTTATTGGGAAATAATACCTAAAAGTAGACTAAGTCTCCAACTAATATTTTTATTGAACTCTGTGTCTTATAGAGTACGACTTACATAATACTTAACAACTATTTAGATTATATACACATATTGAAAACAAAATAGCTAGGAGCACTGGCACAAATGAGTAATAGTGATAGTGAGTTTTTTGGCGCAGCCGTGAGACACACAATAATATTATTATTTATTTCTTTCTGTTTAGTTTAAAGTTTTAACTATTTTTTTTTTGTTGTGTGCGCTTGTGGCATGTGCCAAATAAATATGTTTTCTTTCTTTCTTTCTGTTCTTTATTAGTCTATACACTACACGGTCAGCTGCTGCGAACTATAGGCGCCGCCATATTGGCCTTGGCTGCTCTGACAAGCGCCTTTCACTTTATCCCTACTCCGCGGCCGACCGTCACGCGACATGCAACACACAGACGAAAAAGTTTGAGACGATGTAATAAAAGTTTCACTTTAAAATACTGGTATTCCGCTGTATCGTGTTAGATTGGAAGCCTACCCCAACATAGTTGGGAAAAGGCTAGGCAGATGATGAATGCGCCTAGGCGCCTGGGTTCGAACCCACGGCCTACGACACGCAAGTCTTGGCCATTACCATTGGGCCAGCACTGCTCCATCATCTTCACTTTCTCGTTATTTATGGTTGCAATGTTATTAATAGACCGTCGTCGCAGCCAGTTGGTTAAGCGAACTCGAACACATTATCGTCGATTTACATATCAAACTGTAAAACACTAATGTCAAAATAATAGCAATTGACAACCTATCCAACAAAATAATGTCTACCCTTCACTTGCGTTTAAGCTCAACACAAAACACTTAATGCTTTCATTATAGACATAAAAAGCCTTTCACGTGACTAATTCGTTGTCAAGTACCATGAAAAAAAATTACACGAATCCTTGACGACTAAACGTGTATAAATGTAAAAATACGGACTATAATGCAACTTACACAAATGTCAACTTTAATGACATTTGAATTAAAGTTGGTTTCTGAAAAACATCAAGTGACAAAAAGGTCGTAACTCAATTTAGTATCAACAGAACCTGAACTGTCAAGACTAAGGTTAAGGTTTAAAATCCCAAAGCATGTCAAATCTGATTTTAAAGTAGCAAATTGTATTCTTATATCTTACAAAGTATCCATTTAAATATCTAGTTTCGCAGTACGCCACGTACAATTATAATGACGAGGCATAGACAATAATTGAATCAGATTACATACTGTTTTGACATTCGTCGAGGGGAATGAAAAAGTTCAATCGTATAATCAAATCGGCTTGAAATGGTAATTTTTATTATCAGCCGTGACATGTCGTGATACGATGTCGCCTTTGATATTGTTTTGTATTATATGCTTACGGCTTGTTAAGATGTCGAAGGATGAAATTGGACTTGTTGGGAATGAGTTAGTGTCTTTCTGTTTTTTGAACCTACTTTATATGACATCGAACTTTTTGTTATGTCTGTTTACTTTCAGGATTTTCCTTACCTACGTACAGAAAGCGTCAGTATGTACTAACCCCTAAATTTTTAACATTTTTCACTGCTACAACATTGAATTCGTTTCGAATAATCAAATAATACATCACTTTACTGAGCTGCGTCTTACGAAAACCGGCGGTTTAACTAAATAGCCAGCGAGCCCTTGAAAATTGAGATGTAATTGGTATCTAGTATCGCCCGAGTCACTTATCTATAGGTCTCTGTCCAATCGATAGATTTTAAAATTTTAGGGAATCCATTAACTTTGTTTACTTACGTTTTCTTTACAAAATTAATCCTATATCCTCGAGTTATAACGTTAGCTTACGTCAATCTAAAATATTTATAGCGCTTCCTATTTTATGATTTGCGTAAACATGAGTTCACTTGTCTAGGAACCTGTTTGTGTCAGTAGGTAAAATATGTGTATTTGTAACTGTAATTTATCAAAACAAATATAATAAATAATTTAATAATATTACTAAAACAAAATAGAAACTTTTATTCTAGAAACTTTTTTTTTTCTTTTTTTTTTAATAAAAATATAATTTATGACAAAAAACAAATGTCATGTCAAGAATTTGAACCTCCAACCTCATGCACGTCAAGTGGTCTGGAAACCTTCGGATTATTTATTTATTGTTAAGCCTATTATTACTAGTCGTTATACCCAATAATAGAAGTATAAACGTTTTATTGAGAAATCAAAATAAAAAACAGAGTTAAAAAAATCTTAAACTTATTTATTCACTAAAACAATTATTTAAAAAAAAAAACGTTGCCTCACACTAAAAATTTCTCCTGTATCATGGGTGTATCACAAATATTATACTCACATACACAAACAGCTAGACCCGGAACAACTATCTGTAGGCCATACAAATATTTGTTCCGTGCGGGGATCGAACCCGCGACACGCAGCGCAGCAGTCGATTGCTCAACCACTGCACCAACTAATAAATTAATTATAATAAAAGGTTTTTGCAAAATACAAAAATCAACTAGGCCCAACACGGATTTAAACGCACATGTCTTTTGGGAGGGTAAGAACTTAATGGAGCTGTGTGTACTTTGTACAATGCTTGAAATAATTATTGAAATATGTAGTTGGAAACTTGAAAAAAAAAAACTTGAAAATATTTTGAAATTACAAACACTACAATATTATACAACAATTTATGCATCTTCATTAAAAATAAATTTAATTTACTTCCCTTTGAATACAAAACAAGTAAGTATTAAAAATAGCTTTAGCTTGAAGTCACAACTAGAAAAAAACATTTTTAGTTTCTAAGTAGGATCTTTTATATATTCTGTAGACATAACTTCAATGAAGCGGACAGAGCGAGAGAACTAACCTATATTTCTCAATTGTTGCGTGTTGAATCGTCAATTAAATACTACTTTAGAGCATTTATTCAAACGACTGTCTACTTCATTAATGCAATATTAATTGTTCCAGTAATACCTCTCTCACGATATTGTGATACATTTGGAAATAATACATCGTTTGTTTTTTAACAAAATGAGTCTGCATATCTTTTGAGGTATACAAGGATAGTACATACACACGGTCACTTACGCGAAAACAGTTAGTAACACGTATTGAGTACATAATTCAGAACCCTCCCCCACATGAAAAGAATTTCGTCGGTTTTTAAAAAAGAAGCTGTGTTTCTTTTTTAATAACCGACGAAATTCTTAAACATTTAAATGTGAGGGACATAGACTTTTTTCATGGATTATCTAAAAAAAATAGTAGCTGTTCCATACATTTTGACCACGTAGGTATTGCAGTTTTGTCGGAAACAGCTGTTTCTTTTTTTAAAACTGACGATAACTTTCTATGTGGGGGGGGGGGGACAAAATGATTTACTGACTACGTGGTAAACATTTTAGCGCGCGCCGGTGTCCCTTCCATCTGTATACTTACAAATTCGTTAAAAAAATAAATTGTTCTGCTAACAAAAGTAAAGGCGGAAACACACTTACGTGTCGTGGCGTGTCGTGACGCGCCAGAAGTATACGGTTTCATACATCGTTGCGACACGACACGCCATGCAAATATGTCCCTAACCATACTAAATGTATGAAACCGCCTTAACACACAAGGCTACTGTGTTTCATTAAAGTTACACGAGATACCACGCCTGGACTCCCTGGATGATTTGGATTAGCTATACTTACCACCACACTCTGCTAGTTATGTTTGAGTCACATCTAATAGAGGCTCAAGCCTATTGCTTTAAACCAGGCACAGACCTCTCCAGGCTGCTTCTGAGAAAATGTAATAATAGGTGAAGACTTAGCTCATCAGTTCAAATAGTTTGAGATTCTTTGTAAGATCCTGAGATCAGTTTGACTTAGATTTTTTCGCTTACTAGTTGTGGCTTTGGTTTTGTATATAATACTGTGAACTCTCTTTCATGACGTCACAATATATTCATGGCTAAATACATATATTTTAAGTCAAAAAAACAGATCTACAGAGGGAAAAAAATACATGTGTCGCGGGTTTGATCCCGCTCGGAACAAATATTTGTATGGCCTACATATAGTTGTTCCGTGACTGGCTGTTTGTATATGTGAGTTTAAATGTTTGTAAACGCACCCACGATACTGGAGAAATTCCTAGTGTTGCCCCACACTCGGAATTTCTCCAGTATCGTGGGTGCGTTTAAAAAAAAAATATGTTGAGACAAAGTAAAATATTTGTTGCTTGTACCGCTATAGCTCAATAGGATATTATAGCTTAATCTTGTACTCATTTACATAATCTTTATTAAGCTGAGCTTATGGTTGATATACGCAAGTAATCTACAGGTTAACTCGTAAAGTGTGTATGTCTTTACTTGTCATATTCGGTAAACAAATATGGCGTACGGAAATTTTAAGTTTGATAACTTGATAAGTCATTCAGCTCTACACAGACATAAGATCATTTTTAATTCCCAGCAGTTATTGATTTAAGGATTAAGGTGGTCACATATAGGTCCCAAAAAGTTTGATATTATTATGTCGTATCAATGATACGAAAGAGGAAGAAGAAAACAGCAAAAACAACAAACTTTCATCCTCTAGCTAGAGAGAACACAGAGAGTCTAGAGAGAGTACGGTGACTTCTAATGCCCATTAGGAGATATTTCTTTTTAATCTATCCTTCACCTAACTATTATAAAAGTCAATTCTTGTAAAACAGGTTCAAAAATCATAGTTTGTTGAAATTCACTCATTAAAGACAAAATTAAATGTAAGTATTTAATAGACAAAACCTACCTACATAAAAGTTAAACTTGCCCATAACCATAACAAATACTATCGTAATAAACTCTACCCCTAAATCAGACCTGCAACCTCACTATAGATAAACTGGATTGCAACTAAAAGTTTTCTATTGAAAACTGCAAACCGCCCGGTGCTGCGTAGGACAACCTCTAATTAGGAACTGCGGTAGAACTGTGACCGGATTTCGTACTATGTTACTAGTCATTATTGTGCTAACGTGAGGCTTGGACTTTTTTCTATTACATAGTTTTTTTTTTTAATGGGCGGCGAATGGTTAGAATCTCTCTTGTTGACGTTTCAGGGCATTTGTTTGAGTGAATTGATATCCATACTTAATATTATAAATGCGAATGTCACTCTGTTTGTTTGTTTGTTTGTTACCTTTTCACGACTAAACGGCTGATCGGATCTTAATGAAATTTGGCAAGAAGATAGATTTCAACCTGGGGAAGGACATAGGCTATATATCATAACGCTACGACAAGAAAGAGCGGAGCAGCAATGAAAAATATTGCGAAAACGGGGAAAGTGTGACGCAGACGAAGTTGCGCGGGGCAGCTAGTTTGTTATAAAGTAAATCTGCTAACGAATTATTTATAAATAAAATGTTAAATAATTTAAAAAAAAACGCCAGTGTGGTTTTCAGGATTTTACGTTGACCATAGAAAATGTTGATAGGTATTCCTCCAAACTCAGTCCCGACCCCAACCCTTCACAACCCAAACAAAAAATAATAACCAACCATCGAAAAACCGAGCCAAAAAAATATAGAAACTCTTTGCTATAAGGTCCGTAATTAGAGGGTTTTTATTACACACTTGCGGGAACGACGACGTGGGATATTTGGCTACAGACTTCGTTAGGAGAACGAGTCTAACCAGAGCCTGGAGTTTATTTCTCATTAAAAATAACGGCCACTCAACTAAGGGTGTATTTAGGTTTCGCTTAGGTACCTTTAGTGACCCAAGTGTCGCTTCTTGTGGTTTTAAATACTGGGGTAAGTAGTAAAAAATTGTCTAGACTATTTAAGCAGTCGTTAAACATCCGAAAGTGCTGTATACATTATTTTTAGTAGTTGTTTTAAGGTAACGCGTACTTGGGCCAGTAAACAGTCAGTTATGTCTTCAGGAACACAACATTTTGCCTACTTCTTTGTATGTAGTAAAATATCTAAGTTGTTAGATCCCATTCTCGGAGCATCAGCCATCAGCAGGACATAGGCCTCTTCAATCGCTCGCCACTTAACTCGATTCTCGGCAACTCATATCCAGTACGTACCAGCCACCCTGCGAAGATCGTCGCTGCACCGAGCCTGAGGGCGTCCCACCTTACGGTTGCCTATTCACGGTCTCCACTCAAAAACACGTCTGTCCTAATTGTCGTCAGTTCTACGGCTAATATGGGCGGGCCATTGCCACTTCAGCATACTCATTGTGTTAGCTTTGTCGACGACTATGTTCTTTTGTAACCTAATCTTTAGAAATTCAGTTATGCAATACCCTTTAAAAGAGAGTGACAAGTTAAATTACCTACTTACCATAAAATTCTCCGCACATGTTTCCATCAACATTTTCTAAATCCATTATAGAATGCTGCGTCACAGAACTCATTTTTCACATTACACCGTGGGAAACGCGTAATGTATGCAAAGTGCTGACAATTTCACGGTGCATCGATTTTCATACTATAATCTATCGACGACTATCAACGGTAAGGAATAATCTATCGGCGACTATGAACGGTCACCGGTAGTTGTAAAGAAAGTTTGCAAGGAAAGCTGGGTTTATTTTTAAGTGATATTGATCGATACTTGACACGCTTCACAGTGAGTGTCGGTGGCCCAGTGGTGGTAGCCCCGACTTACGAGCAGTAAGCCGTGGGTTCGAACCTAGGCAGCGCATTACTTTGTGTAATTTATTTTATCAGCGGTGCTCTCAGAAACGGTGAAGGAAAACATCGTGAGGAAACCGGCATGTCCTAGAAATTCGAAGACATGTGACATCTACCAACCCGCACTGGGCCCGCGTGGTGGATTACAGCCCCACTCCCTCTCATAGGAGAGGAGGCCTGTGTCCCAGCAGTGGGAACATTATAGGCTAATGATGATAATGAAGATGATCGATATTTGCGATTAGTTAGTTCTATTTATACATTTTGCGGACAAGAGTTTAAGTCAACTGTACAATACATTCTTTCTGTATCGTGTAAGTAGTGCCTAACTTGGTGTCAAAGTTTCTAAGCTGGCCATGGATCTATTAAGGTGGATACAGACTTTGCGAGGCATGCGCCACGAACGGCGCACAACGAATGCCGCGGCCATACTTTGGCTCGCCCTCGCACGTGCGTAGCACATGCCTCGTCAAGAATACAAAGATACACACCTTGCGAGGCATTCGCTGTGCGTTGTTCGCGGCGCATGCCTCGCAATGTCTGTATACGGCTTTACTTGGCTTTACAAGCCGTCCAGTAATGATTGCTGGTTACCTCACTATGTTTTCTTTCACCGAAGCTAGTGATCGTTATACAATTAGCACATGAATCAGAAAAATCAGAGGTGTGTGTCTTGTTTTCGAATTTGAGACCTATGACTTGGCAGTGCGACATTCACACTCTAGGCTAATACTACAGCTGCTTAAAATACATTGTGATGACCAGGTGGCGTACCATGACGTCTTAAAACATTATTGTTCCATTCTTATTCCAGAGTGAAAAAGAGACGGAGCTATACAGGTCGTCTAGCTCCATCTCTTTCCCACTCTGGAATAGGAATGGAACAATAATGTTTTAAGCGACATAGTAACCCCCTTGAATTAAAGTACAATTTGACCTTTATTTGTGACTAGAACTTCGCGCGCAACTTCGTTCGCGAAAATTGTGATAAAGCCTATGTTACTCGGTAAAGATGAAGCTTTTTAGTGGTGAAAGAATTTTTAAAAAAGGTCTAGTAGTTTTTGAGTTAAATCGTAACAAATAATCAAATCTTATCTCTTTATAATATTAATACTACCTGTCCCGCGCAACTTCGTCTGCGTCACATTTTCCCCGTTTCTGCCACATTTTTCATTGCTGCTCCGCTCCTATTGGTCGTAACGTGATAATATACCTTGATGATATGCCTTCCTCGATAAATGGGCTATCTAACCCTGAAAGAATTTTTCAAATCGGATCAGTAGTTCCTGAGATTAGCGCGTTCAAGCAAACAAACAATTTTTTTAGCTTTATAATATTAGTATACATTAGTTTAGTTAGACAATAGGGGATCGGACTGGGTAAAGAAAATGACATTCTATTTTGTCCGTCAGACATGTAATACAAAAATATTAGACACGTATTTTTTGTTTTATCAAAATATCAAAAAATTACTTAGTTAGAACTCATTAAAGTTGGAGAGTGGGGGCTTACTACGTCACAAGTAGGTATAAAACTTACCTACATGTTTCAACTCAATTTATCTCCGTAATTTTATGACCACGTGAAAAAAGAAAATACGTGTCCAATACTTTTCAATAAACTACCCGACGGACAAAGAAAAAAAAATAGGAGTATCCCCTATTGCTCCAGCCGCAGCCCTCAGAATTTCTCCACTGACGCGCTAGGATAGCAGGTACCAGCAGAGATGTGTTTTTAGATCACATCTAAATATTATAAATATTCGTAAGAGTCCTGTGCCTAATCTTAAACAGGTCAAGTAGCTTTGTTAATTAAGCCAATAAGGACACATAATTGAGGCCAATTCGGTAATGGGTTCAGTCATTAAGCAACTTTAAACTCGCTCGACATTTAAATAATCTAATGAAAACTTTCAGTTCATCAACCGCCCTACTTCTTAGAAGAAAGTATGTTCGTCGGGGGGGTCCGTAAGTGTAACCGAAACTATCGGTTATCCGAAATTAAATATCAGTAATCGAAAGTTTCGAATAATTTCGGGTAGGGACGGAATGTAAATGAAACATGTAAGACAGGTTTTTGTTAAAATAAAGTCAAATTGTTCCCCGTTTTTATTTTTATGACTGAGACATAGTCGACGATGGTACGATCTTACCCAGAATAAGGCTCTAACTTAAGCCTTAATTATTTTAAAATCTAATATTCTGAACCTATCCTGGATATATCCTATATGGATAATCAGAAATAATTGCATATCCGTAACCTTATCCGGAACCGGTATTATATTATTCCTATAACCGTATCCAGATCCGAAATGTAATATCGAAAACATCTAGGCCCCGCTTAGAAGTACCTTTTAACAATGTATCCAGCTTTCACGATCAATATTCAAGTAAACATCGGAAATAATTACGTTAACAGTCTCAAATGCCAGTTTCACCGAGCAAACGACTACATCTCCCACATAAAGCTATCTTCACTGAACTTTCCAAAGAGGATCTATGTGTACGTTGTCAAGCACAAGTAACTAAGCATGCCATAGGTAGCAAAACAAAGGAAAACCACCGTCCGAACTCCAGACAGTGGCAAGGTGAACGATTCAACACGCCGTCTGCCACCGCAGGTCAACCGGGCCTGTTCGAGAACTTTCTATTGCACTCAGCAAATAAGTCGGGGACTAATTAGTACATTTGGTGAAACCGAACAGTACTCGACAAAAGGGCCAAGTTTGCGATTGCGACGCTATAACGACCGATGCTTTGTATTCTGTTCTATTCTATTTTGCTCTGGGGTGGTGTGGCCTTTTGTTGGTAATGTTTAAACTTTTTATTAATTTGTATGCTACACAAGTTTCTTTAATTAGAACTGATAAAAGTTAGTCGCACTTTTTCTCTGTTGTCACGTTTCTTTTGTATTTTTATTTTAATTTGAATTCATTAAAGTGTCCCCAGTTGAGAGAGAATATTCTTTGATAAAGAAAGTAAATCGTTTAATTCAAATGATATCTTTTGATAACTTAGTTACCTTCAAATTTTGATCTCACATTTTAGTTTTCCAACACAGGTATGAACATGAAAGAATTCTTAAAAATAAAAGACAGAGTGACTCAATTTCACACCTGGTTTGCTCCCTCTGCGTCCAAAGTTTCCTATGGGAGCTAGAAACGTGTTTCGTGCGACGGTGTCGGGTGTCAGCTAATTAGTGCATGCGTTGACGTGGAATGAGTGGTGATGGAACGAATGCAAAGGTGCGGAGTGAAACGCTACGGTGAAAGCGCGGATGCCTCGTTTTTTGAAAAAAAAATGTGTTGAAATAACGTTGGATCGAGGTACACGGACGTTGTACATAAATATACAAATAGCTTGCAAAGGTCTATTAATTATTATTTTGATGAAGCTGTCTATTTTCGTTGTATTTTAGCACTTAGGATCCTAATGATAAAGTTTAAACGTAGGTAACGTTTAAACTTTAACATTATACTATATCATTAATTACATAACCTTACATTCATAACACAGTCTAGGTAACTTTACTAAACTCTCATAAAAGGGCTCCAATTGTATTTACTTCTACGAGGGATTAGCAAAAGGAGACAATTTAAATGTAAATGTAATTTAATAACATTAAGTCCGTTAATACACGTGCGCGCTGAAACTAACGACGTATCATTAGCAGTGAGGGGCGCCCCACAGAATAAAGATACGCGAATCACTCTCAAAATGTCGCTAAAGCGTGATAATACGCAAACTCAGACCACATGTTTTGTTCACATCGAAGAATAATAATAAATTTTTGCCGGCTGCCGTTGTCGCTTCCTCTACCCTAAGGCCACAGACTAAAAATGGTCCAAACAAAATTTTGCACCAAACATCAGCACGTTAAAGCCTGTGTATGGGATTAATTGTACTAGAGCAACATAAAGGGGGTTGAACACTCTATGAATTAGGGTAAAGGGTCAATAGTGGGCCAGATAAAGATGGGCTGCAACAAATTGTGTGCTCTCCGGCCTTTTGTTATCGGTCCCTGCTGTACTTAATTGTGCTTTTGTCCGTTGTTAGGGACCATCCCGTGATTGGCCGACTTCCACCGAATTTGACCCGGGACTTAAATAATATACATACGAAATGGTACGTAATTGATTTCGTCTCCGTTCCAATTTCATTCATATTTGGCTTCAGTAATTTTCTTATATTTGAATATTCACATATTAAAGGTTTGACATATCGGTTTCTGCTTTTATGAAAACGTTCGGTACATGTTCTGTGTGCCAGTGTACGTTAGTTGTTAGACAAGATATTTCTCATTTATCGAAGTAAAAGTGGTCACAAGCAAACTGCTATAAGACAAATGAATAGGGCACTTCCTAGGTGGTCGTGTTCTTCGAGGTATAGCAATATTGTAAATGGAATAGGCACAGGTTATATCGTTGTAGTGGGGTTTAAGGTATTCATTCGAATAAAACAACTGAATGTTGAATTTAAATTTGACCATTCGCTATGCCTTATCCCAAAATTTTAACTATCGTCCTCTCACTGTTTATTTACCGCTAGCTAAGTTGGCGAACCTGAAGTTTGAATTATTCTGTAGAACACATTTTTACAAACAGACTGTATGATGAATGAGGTATGCTGTTAAAAATAATGACTTGAAAAACTGACTTGATGAGGGCCTAAGGTTGGTTGTAAAAAGAGTTAATCGATAAAATGTTTCATTTATATCATTGAACTAATTAATTTCTATGAATTATGCACATGGCGGTATAATCTGCAGATCTTTGCGTGCAAGTCGCGACTGTATAGAAAATAGATAATTTAATAGTATCAATAATGCTATTGCGTGTTTATATTACAACAGAAATGTGGCACTGTTCGCTGTCTCCACCTTAAAGTTTAACCACATGTTCGAGAACTTTAACCACATGTTTAATATTATAATAATTGGTGTCGATCATTTTTTTGTTTTGTTTCCTCTAACGTTAGCCGCCAATCTGCTCTCATCATTATCCTAGAAAATTATGATTAAATTAAACTTTTTTGTCTGATCTGTCTTATGCAGTGTACGGGTATGTGAAGGAATAATCATGAACCTCTTTTGTTTAAAAGTTATTATTTTTCTTTCCGACTTCTGAAATTATCTACGTACAATGTTTTTAGAACAATTTAACGCAACGTGCAAATGTGCAAACAATTTGCCAAGTAATTAACTGTCAGCCTATTTGAGACCAGTTTTTGCATAAGCCACGGTTCCATATTTGCATAAGCGTCCATACGAATTAGAGCTAAGCCTACACTCTAATAGCTACGAGATGTTAACACCCACAAAAGGTCGAATGAAATTACTTTGTGCATACTGTCATTTGAAAATTGTATGTAATCGCACCTGATATTTAGGTTGTGCAAGACACCTTTCAATAACAGCTAAACGCATTGAGTATAGCGAGCCATATATTGAACCACTGTTCTTTCAATTCCTTCTACAAGCCTAGTTTAGTAAGACAAAAACCTCTTCTCATTATACTCGTTATTAAAGACAAGTTTAATTAAGAGAGCAATCGAAAATTAAAATGTTCGCTACATTTTGACGATGTATGTGAACAAAATCATTAACAGTAAAAACGGGATATCCATACTTCCATATCCATACTATCCAAACTAATATTATAAATGCGAAAGTCACTCTGTTTGTTTGTTTGTATGTTTGTTTTTTACCTTTTCACGACTAAACGGCTGATCGGATCTTAATGAAATTTGGCAAGAAGATAGATTTCAACTTGGGGAAGGACATAGACTATATATCATCACTCTACGACCAATAGGAGCGGAGCAGCAATGAAAAATGTTGCGAAAAGTTTCTCATATTTACTATCGAAACCACCCATCCAAACTTGTTGTGTCCATGACTCCATGTTTACTAGCTCCTAAATATTGGGAACTCAAAACAAATATTAAACATGGTAAATATGCCGTTTTGTGTTAATGATAGTGTTAGTGCTGTCAGTTTAAACTTACATGAAAACGCAGAAGTACCTATTATAATTACGTATTTTTCTCCAGCTTTATGGTTCTTATACATATGAAATACTACTATAATAGTTCTAAATTAACTGCATTTGATCTGCTGTGATTGTTACCCGATTTAAAAAAGATTAAATTACCTTTCAGTTGAATCTTCTTCACTTTGTAAAGTTACCGGATTCTGTCCGAGTCCACCCTCCGGCTAAACAATTCCTTGCTTCGAAGTTACACTGATTTAACATTCTCATTAGTTTCCACAAGATCCTTCATAACATCGAACCAGCTTACTTCTACTTGAAATTATTTCATGTGAGCTAATTAAAATACAAAGGGAGCAAAATCTGATAAGAAGCTTAATAATTTGCTCATTGTTAACTCTCAACTTCAGACAGTGTTTAATAATTTAAAATCTGTACCCGAAACAAAATCATGTGTAGTCAACGTTTCCATTTAATTTTATACCTTTGTTTCAAACCCTTTCTGTCGTTTTATCGGATTAATATCTCAATCGCCCCTGTCATTACCGCAATGACCACTTCTGAGTGCTATCAGAACATCATTCGGCTCTTCATGCCACTTCGTGGCTAACGGACAATCGCATTAGAGTACGCCTCAAAAACGGGCTTTCACCGCGAATCGCCATCCTAAATAAACAATAGCTGGAAGGGGGCACAGCTTTTAAACGATCTCCAGCGGCTCAGCTGACAGATTAGGCACCCTATTAGCAAATTTATATCTGCTGCTCATAACGACACTTCAAACTCTTTATGGCTATGCATTAAGAGTCAGTTTTGTTTAAATTATGCAGGGCTTGTTAGAAGTTGGTGCTGTATGCAGATGTGTTTGTCTGATAGGTGGTTATAGAATTTTTGAGGCGACAGAGGGGTGTGATACAGCCACGTGCTAATGTGATTCATAAGTTTGATTCTTTTATTTTCATCCCAACCAAACTGATGTTACTCTGATTGGAATTTATATTCCAGAGAGTTTATTTCACTAAATGAGATTGGATTTTCTATAAGGAAGAAGTTTGTCTAATCAGAAACTTAGTTGATAGACATGATCAACCGAACGAATTTAGTTACAATGTTTTAAAAGATAAACAAAGTATTTAAATGGTATGAATAAATGCTCTTTGAGTGTTGTAGAACCTAGACGAACCAAATTGAAAACAACTTCTTAGCAGTGTATGGTAGGTCAGCATTAGTACCTATCTGCTAATGGTAAACATCTGTCTGCATGCAGAATAATTCAACTTGTAATAAGAGAAGATAAATAAAATCGATGGAAATGATAGGAAGAGAGAGCAGAAACTACCAATAAAACAAAAGAACTTAAATAATTTAAAATCCGATTGAATATTTCACACACGGACAACAACGCTACTCGTTAAGTTGGTAAGATCCTCGTGGGACGCGAAGCACATGCGTCTCGTTATAATTAGCGTACAATGTTTGGCTTTAGCAAATCCCTTTGGGGCGTAAATTAAGAGATTCTGTTCTCCGGACGGCTTATGGATACATTTGCGTTAAAGCTCGTGGAGGACACAAACATTCACGTTATTTGTTCCTATCTGTCCTGTATTTGCATGCCCCTGTTACGGGTATTAAGTACGAAAATTATTTATTTCCATATTTTTGACGTGTTGTACATAAATTTGGGTTTTGATTTGATTTGAAGTCAATGATCTCATCTTTGTTGTTGGTTTGGTCTCTTGGGTTAATCCTTTGAGCTGTACCAGCAGCAGTACGATGACGCACAGCTTCGTTTAATGGTTTGATGAGTTCAAGAACCTATCTTGTTTAGTTCTTGTTACGTAGGTTGTTTAATTATACCTGCGTAGTTAGTAATTGGCCTCAATTGCAAATCATTTGCAATTGATTTCAATGATTTAGCGTCGTTTGATGGAAGGCTTGTGTAGCTGAGAACTACGTTACAAAAGTTAACTTTGAAACCTTTGGATTTATTTCTAGTAAGCAAAATTGTTGGTGCTGAAGCCATATACTGCATTTTTGTAAAGGAATTTTCGATATTTTCACACGAGCATGCAATAAATTTTAATGTAGGTTAAAGTATTAACGGGCCTATAATAAATAATCCGTTACTTGCAGTTTGCGTGCATCAGCGTAATGTCCTGAATTTTACGTTTGACTGGCTATGAAATTTTTGTTTTTAATTTAATACGACACATGAACTTTTAAAATTGGGGCGTAAACAGGAGTATCCTTAACGTAATGCGATTACTGAAAATATTCGTTGATATTGAATTAAGGTCAATTTGTTATTAATTTGCAAAAGGACTTAATGTTTGATACCTCCATTATGATAAAGTTCGGACAAATACTTGGGCGATCGATTAAATCGTATTGTGTCAAATTGGAGTATGTGATATGTCAAAACAGTAATATGTATGAGGATGGTGATTTTGATAATGGAACTAACGTTTACAGTAGGTAACGTCTACCTAATACATATTGTTACTTGTCGTCTACTTAATGGACATAGTTAGTTTATTAAATGAAGAGCTTTCCTAAAACCTACTCATGTTAATCCTCTAGCAAATAGAAAAGCGGCCTAGTGGACAAATTAATTTCCGTATTTTGTAATTAATTATTTAAGTACCAACCTAATCTTAAAACACATCCTCCATAAATCAAATCTTAAAACAACCTAAATCATATAAATCCTGAGTGCTTAAATTTCATAAAATCTCGGAGCCCTTCCTAATATTTGCATTACCCAGGGTTCCTCAGATTTATATGAACATTCACATTTTCGTGTGCGAACGTTTACACACGTAATCTTGTTTGAATATCATCTCTGCTGGCCGCTGTTATTTGCATATTTCTATTATTGTCATTGAGGTCTATACGACCCTCGTTTGCTCCAAAATCAACACGTGGGGAACCGTCAGATAGGTTGTTGTGGAACCATATTGTATAATGATATTGTTGCAATGCTGTGTGGCGTGAATTTGCCGAGGATTAAGGGCTTTTTTTGCGAAGCTTTCTGGCCTGTTTCGTGTTTTTTTTTCTTGATTTGTGTTTTTTTGCAGAGCGTTTTAGCAATGTGGACTATTTTATTTTGGTAGCTGTGGTGTTACACAACACCGTAATTATGCAGAATATAAATAATACAGATAAATAAGTACTTCAATTGGATAATTTAAGTGATTTTAATTTACCTATTATTATTTATTTATTTTCTCCATCTTACAACTATCATTACCTAATGCCATAGTGTACACAAGTAGTGGTTTTAACATCATGTTAACCATAAAATATCCAACATGGAAGCGAGTTTCTTGACGAACAGGTAATTGACTTAGAAAATCCGATAAAATGTCCCGGCGCGACTGACGCCTGTCGAACTTTTTAATTAATGACACCTTTTTTCCAAAATCTTTGCGGTGTGAACTAATAGAGGACAAGCAGACATGTTCATTAACATATTCAGGATTCCTTGGAGTCCATTAGTCGGATATTTTAATTGTTTGTTGGTCTCGTTGGAGACTTTGCAGCTGTTATCCGCCTACCGCGACGAGCTATTTCCAGACAAATTGCTTTTAAGTTGCTCTCCTCTGTTTCCCTAATATACTAAATTTAAAATTTATTAGAAAAGTTTAGTTTTTGCTGCTGGTTTATTGTCGTATGCTTTCAAAGATGTATTTGTTTGGTGAATGTAAATTGGTGATATGGCGCCGATCAAGGCGTGGCTTTCGTTTATTCATAGTTCTGTTTGTATTAATAGAAGTAATTTCATGGTTATTAAAGAATGAAGGAAACGTAGTTTTGAAATGATTGTCGTACCGCACGTGTTGGACGAGTTTGTGTAGGAAATTGCATTCTTAACAAGAGCACAATACTGTGATACCATTTATCATTGAACATATCTACTTTCAGCGTGCAGTTTAAGTCCCTAGAAAAGCTTTGCTAAAACTGACGTATAAATAGGCCAAACTTAACATAAACGTTCCTTATGACATGTGTTGTTATTTTACAATTTGCAAAAGTCGGATCCAATGAAGCAATGTTTTACATAAATTTAGATAAAAAGAAAATTGGAAAGCCATGGGGGAGGCCTTTGTCCGGCAGTGAGACAGAGCAGACTAATATAAAAAAATAAAATAAAAACATGTCGTATACATACTCTGGACTCATTATATTATTTATTCATGAGAAATATTCAAACAAACAATCACGCCAGCGAACATTCGTTTTCGTCAACATCAAAAGCAATAATTCACTTTATCTAATCAAACGTTCCCCAAAACAATTTCACAGCGATTGTCTGCACCCCGGATTTGAGTACCACCCCGTATATCATATTCAAATGATAATTCAATACCGTTGTGATTTCTGACCCCGACTTTGGGGGCCGATAAAAATACATAACATAATCCGAATAAGCATAAAATTGTTATAAGGGACGGCTTATTTTACGTTAAATAATTTATGCCTTCATAGATACAGTGTATAAGCCAACCAGATTAATGATTAGAGAATCTAATAGAATATTAAATTAATGTGCGGTTCCATATCTCTAATGTGAGAAGTCGCGTGCCTCATAGAACACACAACTATTTAAACCCGATTAGGGTACATTAGAGTAAGAAATCGAATTAAGGACTCTAAATTGTCACAACCCTATTTCCATAATAAAATTTAGTGGTTTTAGTAATGAAAAATAAATTGGATTTAGAATACGCAAAGGGTTTTCAATAATCTTAAATTTAATTAATGTCAAACAATTCTTAGTATTTTTATATCATTAAAGTTGTTTCGCAGAGTTTTTGTCCATTGAGAATTGAATAAGCAAATTCAATAGTTTTTATTAGTCTGGATTATAAAAGAAATTACTTTTTTTTAAAGTTACTTTTTTATTTCGGTTTGTAACAGCTGACTGTGAGCACAATACAGCTAGCAATTTAATTTTATTATTTTTTATTAAAGAATGTCTATTTGAAAATATTTTCGTTCACAAGTGTCATAATCGTTAATTTTGTAATTGAATAAATTATTATGGGCAATTTTTTATTTTATTTTATAAAATCTGCGTCGTACTCAGTACGGTTGTGCCCGTTAATTAATTTTAACTAGTAGGTAATTCGTAAAACCAAAACCTCCTCTTCCAAAAAACCCATTATCACCCACTCAAAAACAATAATAAATAAGGAACCTATTTGCGGACGCTGAGCAAATAATAAAATGGAACGCAGAAGCTTGGGGAATATTCAGTTACACCAAACACAACATAACCCATCAGTTTAACTCGGCAACTCTCAGGTTACGGTTAAGTGATCGACCACCGACTACTATTAAATTGTTTTCTTTGCACACTATACGTCTTACACAACAAATAATAGCCCTTAATGGTGGCCAAGATAAGAAGGACACGATATGTGCAGGTATAGGTAGGTAGGTACTTGACAATGTTGTTAAGTTATAGGTAATTAAGTGTGTGTTAATAAGTTTAAATGATAAGCTGTAAGTTTTTAAGACCACGTGTATAGTGAAGGTCGTTACCGTTTTAATTACTGGGAATGAAAGGAGACCAGGAAATTCATGGAGTAGGTAATTTGGACAAGTAAATTTTTGCCTTCACTTTGTTTGAGCTTTTCGTAGGTACCAATTATGTTAAAATTTTATATAAAATTGTTGTCATTGGTACTTTTTGCAGGGTACATCCCGTGTCACCAGTTACCCGATTCGATACCTCAGCAAAAGCCATGCTAAAGAAGAGAAAAAAAGTCTTTAAGTTGTGAGAAATTATGTTTTGCTAAATCTCACATTAATGTAATAAAAAATCAAACAATCACAGCAATCATGCACTCCTACTATGGTAACAAGACTCATTCAAAAAACATGTAACCAATTAACAAAAGACTCGACTCTAAACGATCTACAGATTCGATTCTACAAGAAGTTAAGGAAATGTTTAAAATTCGAATTGAGTTGACTAAAGAGAATAATAATGATTGGATCTTCACCCTTTCGTCTTGGCAAAAATGGGTTAACGATCAAAATGGTCCTAATTAATGTTGTCAACATCATACAATTGCCGTTTCTAATAAAGCTATAAATAGAGGTGAAATTGCTGTAAACTAATCTGATGTTGAAGAGTTACAGTTATACATGTGTTCTTGATTTGGTTCTCATAATAAAGTAAAGGAATGTTGAATTCATGTTATGTTAACTTGGGTTCTATGTAAATATGTCTTTTTTTATATAATATTTTCTTCACAGTAGGTTTTGTCAACATATTACAAAAGTTTAAACAGCACAATTTAACAGAATAACAAAAAATGGTATGTTCTTTAACAACATATTATTTTTATTTGAAATGTAAAACCAATAGTAATGTTATTTGAAAATAAGTAACTATTCGAAATGAAGTTAAAGAATACAATATATTGAATGAACTTAGTTATTCAAATAATATAAAATAATGATGAATCATTATTAGAATATTATTTTTCATAAAGTTAAAACTTTCAAATGCAATTAACGAAAGAAATAAGTTTCAAAGTTAGATTAGAGTAAAACAATTCGCTTTGAATTTAATTTCAATATTGTTTGATGTCTTTTGTACAAATCAATTAATAGTTTGGATTATACTTTGAAATGCGACGAAGGCACCATTAGGGTGGGTAGAACAGTCCTACCATCTTCCAATATCTGCCTCCTGTGTTGTTGTCTGTCTTGTGTCACCAGTACATACGTGAGAACAAATGGAAATCATCTACCTATGTTAACATATTATGATCAAATAAATCATCTTCATTATCAGCCTATAGAACTCCACGAAAAAAAATTATAAAAGAATAATTGGGCAAAATTCTAAGCTTCGAATCCATCATAATACCTAACACAAACCTCAAGCTACACTCGATTAATCATAATTAAGTAAATCATTTATCTATTAATCATTCAGTTCCACAATATTTATCAAATCTGACAGAAGAAAGTGACAAAATTAATACTCCGTTTGGCACCAAGTTTGTGGCAATATATAACTCTTTCTAATTAACTCTAATGAAAACTAATTTTATCGTCACGGTGATCGAGAAACGAGATTCGTGAGATAAACTTTTCGATGGTTATCGGTTCCGTTTGTGTCATTGAGAAAACTTAAATACCTTATGTACCTACTTTTAAGCAACATACTCATCTGCCTAGCGTTTACCCAACTATGTTAGAATCGGCTCCCGGTCTTACCAGAATCCAGCTGAATACCAGTATTTTACATGTAGCGACTGCCTATCTGTCCTACACAATCCAGTCAGTACTGGGTAATACGATACCCTTGGTAAGAATGGTTGTCAGACTTTCGGGCCACTGACTACCTGCAACGACTGTACAGGATCGATAAATGCCAGTCGGGATCTACCGACTTAACGTGCTTTTCGAGGCACGGAGGAAACTCGGTATGTAATGGGTGATCACACATTCACAGATTAACCTAGGCAAGCACTAGGCAACTCCTCCAGACCCGCGACACCATTTGTATGAAAATCAGTAACATTCAGGCTTCGACAAAGATTCCCATCACTAGCTTTCTTTTCCTCATGAGTAAGTCTAAAGACAAAATGCTTTCACAATCGTTTGGTGATAGCAAAATTCCTCGATATTCAACCGTGTCAAATTGATTTATAAGGTAACCAGTGACTTCTATACAAATGGTCTTGGCACCACACTTAGTTTGCAGCCAATGAAGCTAATATTGAATTAGCCCATAAGTGTCAGTTGCTATACATGGACCTTCTAATGATCGCTATTCGCTATAATGGGACATTGGCATAAACAGCAAGTCAAAAAGTCACATATCTCAAAAACTAAATATCAAATCTTATTCAAATAAATTTTTGTTAACAGTTTTTTAACGGTCTACAAATCTAGATTTTTGGAATTTTCCTCCTCTTACTTAAGAAATTTGGGGGGAGGACACACATTTTACTTCTTTGGAAGTACTATGTTTCAACTGTGTAGTCTTAATAGTTTTGGCATAAAGTGGCTGTGACATACGGACGGACAGATAGACATAATTAGTCTATAAGGGTTCCGTTTTTTGCCATTTGGCTACGGAACCAAACAAATTTTATATTTTGAAGTTAAAGCCAAGCGGAATAATTACTAATTCAGAGAAAACGAAAATACTAGACAAAGACCAAACACAGACACGACACAAACAATAATAAAAACTAATTTTATCTCCCCAACAATCAGCAACAGATAAACATTTAGATGATCAACAATATTCATTATTAGTACTCGTTCCGTACAATTGGCTCGTTAACTTAGCCTGACGATCGCTAATTGTTGCAAATGGCCGCCAGTTAGAATGACAATAGAAGACGGTTACTGTCGCCGATACGAATGCACTTGTTGTATCTGGGGCATCGTTGTTTGCAATTGCTGTTGGTTTGTCGGCTGAATTGTGTCGTACTGATGTTCAGTTTGGTTTGGTATTTTTATTTACTGACGCAGTGAAAGAATTCCTTTTGTATTCTTGACTTGGACTTGGGCGGACGTTCCATCTTTCGAAATAACAAATATAATAAATATAATGCTTACTCTCCATCGCAAAAGTAATCATTAGTATTATTGGCGGGTGTGTCGGGTCGTTTAGTTCCCTTCAAAATGGTTGAGTTGAATGATGGCTGATACATGCGTCATGTTCGTGAACGGGCGCTGTCAGTTGTGACTGGTCATCTCTTAGCTGCCACGGTTTATTTTAGTTACTTTATTTTTAATTACTGATTTAATCTTTTAGTCTGGACGCTCTTAACTTGCCCATATTTCTACATTGTTCTCACATATTTGTAATTCTTAACATGAATGATGTAACCAAGATTTTGTAACATATTTTGATTTAAAAGAGTGTCCATGGAGTTTCTTGCCCGTTCTTCTCCATAGAGATCTACGCTACGGAATGGGCAACTACAGTACTTTCATAAGTTATTATGCCTTGTGACTGGGACTGTAGCTTCGCGTTTTATATTGTTTTTTTTTTTTTACTTTCAAAAGTGCCTGTAATGGTCTAATTGAAATAAATGCTTTGACTTTGACTTTTTACACATTGTATATCGTCATATTTTTTTTCTTTTCAAATTAATTCGACCCACCCACTCTTCCTATCTGTCTCGCCTTTCCCCAATTATGAAGGTGAGATGATCTGTCTCTTGGTTGCAGCTGAATGAGTATTTTACAAAGAGCGACTGCCTATCTGAGCTCAACATGATAACTATTGGTAACACTGCAATCCACTCTAATATTGTCTAATTTTGACGGCACGGTTGGTGCAGTGGTTGAGCGATTGATTGTTGCGCTAGGAGTCGTGGTTTCGATCCCCGCACGGAACAAATATTGTTTATATTGATAGTTGTTCCGGGTCTGGCTGTTTGTGCAAGTGAGTATAAATGTTTGTAAACGCACCCACGATACAGGAGAAATTCCGAGTGTGGGGCAAAGTTAAAAAAAAAAATGATTTTGCTATCAATAAACGTAAAGATTCTTTCTCTTAGGATATCCAGCCCCCCTAGCATGACCGTTCTATCTCTATTCTACCAAGAAACGACAAGAAATCTGTTCTTTATAACTTGTCATTTCTTCTGCCCGAGCATGGCGCGCACCGTCGACTCGCGTTTCTACGAAGACATAGACAGAAATTCTTTCCATAGCAACGGGGCCGTGGCTATGGAAAGAAAAAAGGTTACGTTTAGTTAACAAAAAAAAGTTGCCAATTGCACGAGTTTTTCATTTTTCGTGGGCGGGATGGTGTTGCTGCATCTTGGATCCAGGCCTGGATCTTTTTCGCGAAATTAAACCTAAATATTTTACATAACATTTCAACCTTTTGAACGTAACTCAACGCAACCACGAAACGTATTTCTCGTATTTAGTTTTTATTAAGACTAGTTTGACATTTGTCAGAAGTAATATTTCTACCCCCAAATGTCAAAAGAAGAGAAAATATGGTCGTCATGCTCGACGTTGTAGACTTGTGTCGACTGAAGTAAAGAAACATTTCTTTTCTACATTCTTAATATCGCCATGCTTGGGACGATAGAAATATCTGTCAAATTGTCGATTCTTCCGTAGACATAGCTCGTTTCTACGGCGGTCATGCTCGGCCGGCTGTTTGTACAACCGATTATATTCATATTTCATAACGTTATCTTCCTGAAGCAAATTGTTTTATAATCTCGATACAACTCGTAATGGAAACATTAATGTTTGAGGAAACATTATTTGTACCAAACGTCTAAACTCCGAAATTATAATTAATAATAACTTTTCCTATCTATTAAGTTAAGCCGAAAACGCTTGAAACATTTTACTCCAAAATATTGTAGGGCCTTTAAGATTAAAGGAAAGTACCATTGAAGTTCCAAACAGCAATTAACTTGACAACATCAATATCAAACGCAAATTAATGTAAATACATAGTTTTAGAAGATTTATTACAAATTATTATTTATTCAAGATCTGGTTCTGGTAAAATTTTAAGTGCCTTTACTGTGCTATTCTTGGCGAATCATTTACATAAAACATGTTGGAATATCTGTTTGTTCAAATCTTTTGTCTCATCAGACAAGATGGATCTTTGACAAGTCAACAAATTAGACTGAAAATGTACGAATTTCATTGAGCAGTCAATATATATTACAAATGCAGCATCTTTCGAGCTTTTTTCAAGAAAATGCAACGATCTGAAAGCAGGCTCTCCGCTTCTCTCCCAGGTTTTTCAATCTTAAGAAATACCATGAACATAACTATTAAAAATAAACTGTTTAGTATTTGAAAACAGAACTATAATATATAAATATTAATATCACTTGCCAATTTCCAACAATAGCTACATTACAAGTCATAACAATAATTCTACAGTTCCCATAAAATATAGTCACAAAACCTAAAAAAAATAATCTTCAAAATTATCTTCGAAGGAACTTACTCAGAAGAAATAAGTGGAAATATAATCCCATCTTATTACACAGCTTCAAACCCGTTGCAAACAATTCAAGGGACATTTTTTCAATTATACTCAGCCACCGCGAATGCAATCAGATTTTTCATTTATTTACCCGTAACTTGTAATTTTGCTGTTTTCTTTTCTTTTGTCTCCGTTAAACGTGTAGCGGTCCTAAGTGGTTTAATTTCTTTAGTTTTTAGTCTTTTTGTGTCATTATGCGTAATATCATGCAAGAAAAAATGGCTAGAGATGTCTATATAAATAAGATTCTGATGATGATCTGTAATGTATAAAGGAAATTAACAATTTATTCCATTTCAATAATACTACATTTTGCCTGCATGGAATATGAGTAAATAAATTACTTGGTTTTGATGGTTTTATCATATTAAGCTAGGGTTAATGAATAACGTTACTGGTTCAGAGAAGTTTACAGAGAAGATATTTTTATACGCTCCTGTAGCATCGATTATTGATACAATTTATATAGATTGAGATCTTAACAACCCTTGAATGTATTTATCACACCGAGTAAAACAATCAACATGAGTGAAAATAAAAAACTTAAAAATATTAAGATGAGTAAATTACATTAAAAAAAAACCCGACACGAAAAACCTCTAAAAAACCTAAAATAAAATAATCCAAGCGTCTTAGCGTCGGGGGTCCGCTTTGTTTTGTGTTTGTACTTAGCGGTCTACTTAGCGGTCCGCTTTGCTTTGTGTTTGTACTTAGCGGTCTACTTAGCGGTCCCCCGACGCTAAGACGCTTAGATTATTTTATTTTAGGTTTTTTAGAGGTTATTCGTGTCGGGGGTTTTTAATTTTTTTTTCATTCTTTTTAAACTTAACGAAATCCAGAAAAGTTATAATTTTAGTTAGTTAGTTGTTAGTTATTTTTTTTGTTATTATAATTTAAAAAAAAAAAACGAGTTTTAGGGGTGCAGCGATGCCCATAGTGACAAGTAACAAGATTTCAAATTTCCAATCGACTAGACCTGGGAAAGTTGTTATTTCCCTTCAACTAGAAAAGTGGTGATCACCTTCAAACGGCTGGGCAAATTTTCTCAAAACATAGCTAAGAACACTCTCGATTAAAACACCTTTCAAACGAAACCAATTTTATCAAAATCGGTTCATCCGTTTAGGAGCTACGTTGCCACAGACAGACACACAGATACACAGATACACTGACACACAGATACACACGTCAAACTTATAACACCCCTCTTTTTTGGTCGGGGGTTAAAAATCAGCGCTGCGTCTCAATGCTAATCGCCGACAAACCCAACAAAACACTTTAAGCAGGCTGGGCCAGACACGTCTAACGAACGTGACAAAATCAATCACAATGTTGATCCCAAAAGATGTTTAGAATTCAGAAAACCATCTTCTTGCAGGATTGAGCCAAACTGCACCAGATGAATAGAGATTGGAAAGTAGAAAAAACTTTTTTACAAAAAAAAAATAACCGACTTCCATAAAACACTAAAAAGTGGCAAATAATTTTAGTTTCGGCAGTCGGTGACTTGTTTGTTTCATTTACTTTTTTGCCACCGACTTCCGAAACTAAAATTATTTGCCACTTTTTAGTGTTTTATGGAAGTCGGTTTTTTTTTTGTAAAAAAGTTTTTATTTTAGCCTTTTCAGTTGTGGTATCTCACTTTAATCCTAGTCAAGTATAATTTTTACATTGTAACTATACACCAGCACATCGTCCATACATACGACAAAGGACAAAATGCATAATAAAGAGGATGACTCAAAAAGTACCTAAGCAAAGATAATAAAATTCATATGGCTCCACCAGTCAAGCTTCTCTACCATATGAATGAAAAATCATCTAAATCGGTCCAGTAATCACGGAGAATTCGGTGTACATACGTGAAAAATTGACATATAACAAAAATTTTAATAAAATGAAAACTATATGGCCAAACTATATTAATTTTTATGGGACCAAATGGCAGGTATTCCACATCAAACTAAAGAAGAATCACGCAAATCGGATCATAAATCTCAGCGTAATCGGTGTATACACCTGGAAAGTGCATACCGTTACAATTCCAACAAGCCCAAACAAGATTCATTGCCTTGTTATGGAGTTCCGAAGCCTGTCTCTTGGATTCATCATCAGATCTGATGGTAGAATGGTTCTTATTGGACGCAAATGCTTCACTTGTTGTAGAAAATACCAAAATCACTGTACGTTTTCCTATAAACTTTGAAGAGTTCCCTCGATTTCGCCAAGATTCCATCATCAGATCCCGACTTGGTGACTATGGGACCATTTGGGAAGTATACCCTTTCCAACAAAAAAAGAATTTTCCAAATCGGTTGGCAAGCGAGGGAGTAATGCGCGAACAAACATAAAAAAAAAAAAAAAAAAAAATACAAACATCCGAATTGAGAACCTCCTCCTTTTTTAGAAGTCGGTTAAAAATGAGGCTTTTGATCAGCATTGGTAATCCATACTACCAAAGCAATGGCATAGGTGTGTAATGGCATAGGCTGGAAATAAATGACAATACAATAAAATGTATGTCCATTGAAAAAAATAATATTCCAATTAGTTATCTATCATTTTATAATGACTCATTATCTGCCTCATCTGCTAAGCCTTTTTTGAATCTACCTTGGGGTTGGCTTCCAGTCTTACCAGATGCAGCTGAATATCAGTATTTTACATGGAACGACAGCCTATTTGACCGACACAACCCAGTTACCAGGTGATGGGCCTTGATGGACCTTGGTAAGACTGGCTGTCAGCTTCCGGATTCTGACTACTCTTTACCACAGTCAAAGATGTACAAATGACAGCTAGGCCCAACGGGTTAACGTGCACCACGGAGGAAACTCGGTACGTAACGATGGTCACCCAAACACGGATCGACCTAGGCAGGCACGGCTTAACCATGGAAGTCGACCCGTGTGGCTATTGTTATTTAGCCACGAGCTCCTCTATTATAATGCCCAACCCATACTTATTAACAATTCAAATAATACAAACCGCGTGAAATGCTGTAATAAACACTAACCCTCATCTATAATTAAAATCAAATATTTGATAGATTTGATTCGATAGCATAATTAATTGCTAGTCATAATTCATCGGGTGGGAACTCATTAATGCCAAATTGATTTCCGGAATCAGATGACGGCTAAACATTGCTTCATACAAGGTGTTGTTTTGCATCCTCGTCAAAATTCAGGAGGTTGTTACAAAAGACGTAAATAATCAATGTAAAATCGAATCAAATCAAAATTATTTATTTCAATTAGGCCAGTTTCAGAAACTTTTGAATATTCAAAACAATAAAAATCAAGCTACAGTCCCAGTCAAAAGACATAATAAATATGAAAGTACTGTAGTTGCCCATTCCAAAGCGTAGATCTCTATGGAGAAGAATGGGCACGAAACTCCATAAACACTCGTTTTCATTCGTAAATTACGGAACTTAGTTAATTATTTAAAAAACGCTACTTTTTTGTTGTTTAAAGTTGACAGTATTTCAGAATAACCCCCTTAACGTGGTTTAGGGAATAAGAAATGATCGAAGAAACGTGAATGATCGAAGAAATGTTGACACATACAAATAATCTCAAACGCGTCTCGGCGAGTTTACGAGTATAAGGCGAGGATTAGACGGGCCGCGTTTAAAACACGGGTAGTTCACAGTGATTTCAGTAACCAAGGAATCGGGTCGAGAATCATTAGCATAGTTACCTCCTAGAATTTGAAAACAATATATAGTTCCCAAAACAATAAACGCAATGAGGATTTGTTAAGAGAAAACAAGGAATACGGGCAGTAGCAGTTAAAGGGTGAAACGAAAAAAAAAAAAACTGCAACAGAATATTTCAGCTAAAAAAATTACCACTGAAAAGTTGGAGAGATTGGCCAAAGACCCTTCTTTGGCCAATCTCTCGAACTTTTAAGGGGTAATTCTTTCTCTGATCCCTATCAAAAGTATAGATTTGGGAGTGTATAGAGGACAGTTTCTGCTCAGCACTGTATTTTGGCTCACAAAAAAACCTAAAATCCCCGATTTAGGTTTTTTTAGTTAGCTTAAATTTTTCTTCTCGCCAATTCTCGAGAAAGGTAAAAACATTAATGCTTCAAGCGAAGGATATAATGTAGTATGAAAAAAACGAGAGAAAACGGCCAGGTGACGAGCGATAGATGACGGACAAGTGTTCAGATTAAAGAAGTACGCAAAAGTATTTCTTCTGTCTATTATTAAAGACAGTAGTGAAGCTCCCTTGCTGATCTACTGTACTGACTCGTTGGTTTATTACTCGCAAATGCGACTGCTGAGCATGAGGATCTGGACTCGATTCCAAGTCGATCAAAATGCAATGGGCCGGATTTTCCCAGTAGCTGCCACGGAGTCTAGATTTGTGGGCTGGTTTAGGGCAATAGGCTCGCCCCTTATTTCATGGGACTTGAACATAACTAGCGAAATGTGGGTGTACTATTAAGCACATCTTTGCCTTACCCGTTCGGAAAAAACAAGGCGTAGCGTTATGTTTACTAGTGTAGCGTAGGAAAGGCTGAGATAAATCAAATCACACTAAAAACCAAATCAACGACAAAAACCATACAAAATGAGTTCGTCACACATTTTCATACTACCGTGTTGATATACATCCGAAGATAACCCATGTAAATCAAGCATTAAAACCGAAACAACACGGCACATAATCCGGGATTAATAGTCTATTAATCAAAGGAGGCGACACCTAGCTGCAGGCGTTTGAAATTAGTGCTATTTATGTTTTATAGTACGGTAGGAGGTTGTATGGATGTGCTGGTGAATCTTTTGATGCGGATTTTCGTCGGCTATGGTTTTAGTGGCAATATTAGAGGCACTTTAACTCAGTCCATAACGTATGTCTTGAAACTATTCTCAATTACCGATATTATAATCGACTTCTTTGCGCTCCTATGCAAATGTTTCGAGGATTTGTTATGGTTTTGCTCTGTAATGTGGTAGAACATTCTCCAATTGACTGTTGGGAACTATGTCGATTTGATTTTGGAAATGAGGATTGTCTGAAAGGTTTTAAAGTTTTCAAATCCTACTTTTTGATCCTATTCAAAGTCCTAGGCCCACGGCTTCGCCCGCATTTTGTTTGGTAACTGTCCCACGAGATCTTACTACCGGGACAAAAGTATCCTATGTGCTATTTCAGAATATTATCTATCCTTGTGCCAAATTTCATCCAGATCCATTCAGAAGTTTTTGCGTGCAAGAGTGAGAAACATCCAGACATCCGATTCATCCTCACAAACTAGGCTAGTTGGTTATAATTTGTGTGTGCTATTTTCACTATTTAATGCCTGATGTTCTTTATAACCAAATAGGTACAAAGTGGTTTTTTTTAGTATGAAATACTCCACTTTGAATGTAAAAATGTATATTTGTATAATATTTACCATCTCAAATAATAAGTGGTCCGGAATGGAAAAATAAATTGCACGTGTATTTCAGCCAGCTATCTTACTGATTAGATTTTAAATGAATAGACTGTAATTGCCGTGACACACGTGCTGTATTTATTTTTCAATACGGTTAGCAGCACGATCAAATACCAGGTTTTCCTAGTCCCAACATACTTTTGTAAAATTTATAACAACATCACGCCTTTAATCCCTAAAGGATTGGGCAGAGGTGTTCTAATTAGTACACCCACTTTATGCCATTCATGTTAAATGTCCCACCTACTAGATAAAAGGCTAGTCTATCTCTGAAATGACTACCTGGTTTAAATTTTGGCATAAGCTACTATCGTGTGCAACACATTGCGCCATGCTCAGGAAGAAGCACACAATCATAACAAGAGACACACAGTATTTCATCCCAAAAAACACAAAAAACCGTGTCCATCATAATGACACAGTGTGTCTAATTTGATACATTTGGCACCGGTTCCTAAACACTGTGTCGTGCCGTGTTTGTTACGGGAAACATGCAGTGTGCCAGCGCACTCCATGTTTTACGATAACTTGTAATTAATGTCGCAGCATAGTGCTTTATTGTCCCGAAGTTTGTCGGCTGGCGAACATCGGTATAAATTATGAGCCGACTTCGTCGCGTGTGAGCTTATTCACATAAATTATTGAGAAAAATGTGTCAGCATTTATGTTATTAAATCCCTTCGGTGTTCACTTCAAAGATGTAAGAACTAGAAGAATAAATCTTAAGGACAAGTTGTAGTGTTTGCAAGCATGATTTATTTAGAATTGTTGTGTTAAATTATTAGGTGGAATGAACTATTAATCGCCTAATGATTTGGTGGTGAATATAGCTTTCGAGTTAATTTGTATTTAAGTTGTAGCAGTAATATAACTCTTATAAATATTTTAACTCTTAATCACGAATGGATTTAAAGTTATTCATTTATGCGGCATTGTAGATTTGGCTACATCAATCACTGAATTCTTGAGGAGCTACAATTAATGGATTGTTTATGGAGAGAGATGTTGAAGGAGACTGGAGGCAACAACCTCTACTTATATTTATTAATAATGCGATTTAAAAGTTATCTCTGTTGAACAGTTGAAACTTCGTACACATAAGCAGGATACACAGATCTAAAAAGTTACTAAAAAACATTTTCGAAAAATAGTTTTACAGTTAAATTACACTGATTATAAATTTTCTATAGAAACAGAAAATTACAATTATCTCTTTTTTTAAAACACATTTTGAAAAGATTTTTTTGTAACTTTATTTATGCATCCTGCTTATGCGTATAAAGTTTAATTTAAATCGGTTCAGTCATTTCGGAAAATAACGACTTGAAAGTTTGTATGAAAAGCGGTAAGGTATAAATCTGCAATCAGCGTGCTTGGACGCAGCAAAGAAGTATGTAAGGTTCGTTGCAAGTGGCCTTCTACGGTTTCTGCCGACACCCATGTGATAGAGGATTTTGTTTATTACTGTATGTAACAGAGCTAAACCGGAGGCAAGTATTTATGGCGATACAAACCACATAATCATGAATAAATAGCTGTCCCGCGCAACTTTCTTCTGCGTCACATTTTCCTTGTTTTCACAACATTTTACATTGCTGCTCTGCTCCTATTGGTCGTAGCGTGATGATATATAGCCTATGTCCTTCCCCAGGTTTAAATCTATCTTCTTGCCAAATTTCATTAAGATCCGATCAGCCGTTTAGTCGTGAAAAGGTAATAAACAAACAGAGTGACTTTCGCATTTATAATATTAGTATGGATGACGATGTTAATTACATAACCAGATAAATAAGTAGACTTTACTAAAACCTGCGAAAAAATGTAAATTGGCTATTTAAATCTTGTACCTACCGCCCAATCTCATATAACAATATTAAAATAGGGGATCGGACTGGGTAAAGAAAACGACATTGTATTATGTCCGTCAGACAGGTAATACAAAAATATTAGACACGTATTTTTTGTTTTATCAAAATATCAAAAAATTACTTAGTTAGAACTCATTAAAGTTGGAGAGTGGGGGCTTACTACGTCACAAGTAGGTATAAAACTTACCTACATGTGACGTCATGCGCCATTTCAACTCAAGATATCTCCGTAATTTTATGACCACGTGAAAAAAGAAAAAATACGTGTCCAATACTTTTCAATAAACTACCCGACGGACAAAGAAAAAAAAAATAGGATTATTCCCTATTCCCATCGGACGCACAACGATAGTCTTTTGTTTCTCAGCTATCAAAAGTAGAAACATTGCCCTGCTCTCATTACCACATTCTACTGATATCACTGTAAACTATTAAAACCATATTTTTACAAACAGTTCACATTTAAACACGTGTTTTGTCAAAGTAGGCCACAGTACAGCTGCCAAACAGATGGTACTGGGGTTATAATAGCAAAATATTAACCGCTAATGCCAAGCATTGGTGTCGTATGAATGTCCTGGATAGCGCCCAAATGTACTGTTTTGAAACGTTTTTGGAACAAAACTGCAGCTATTCTATTCGCTTGTCTGGAATATTATGTGCTGCTTATGTGCTAACAGTTTTTAATAAGGCCGCAAGCTGTTTCGTTTTACGTTCATTTTGGCCTGTTTTGAAGAGATCCAAGTAGGTTATATCACTTATATCATCAACAAAGAGTCTTTGCAGCTCAAGAAAAGAAAATATACATAGAAAAACTTGAGAGGTGTCAAGGGACACCCGGATGGAACGAAGTTATTTAATTTAATTAAATAAAAAAAATTAAGTTAAAAAACCTTTAAAAAAAAGCTGTTATTATTTACAAAAAACCTGTATACACTCAACAAAAATAATCGTCGCGACACCACACTGTTCAATGCGAAATAGAAATGAAAATATCTGGCTTGCTTTCTATAAGAGAGAGAGAGAGACAGACAGAGAAACATGCGACGCCGCACAGCTTACAATAGCTTACTATAGCAAAAAGTGTCGTGACAACTTTTCGTAAGAATTTTTTCCGTCTAGCCCCCTTTCACAACGCGCGATAAGGAACTTCGTTCCAATAGTCAATAATTATGGTGCTTAAGTCCGGTCGTCAGCTATTGATTTCCACGGCGTAACCATTCGAAAGATTTAAAAATAGAATACCTAATGAATAAGAGGCGTTTGTTCAAAAGTTAGTTCCAAACTACTTGTGATCTACTTTACTTAATCTAGTACTTCTTCCTTTTAAACATTTACGCATTCCTTTGGCTGTTGTCAAGAAATATTATGCTCAAACAAAAACTTGGCTTTATTAGTTTAAGAGCCATATTTTATTATTAGAGATTCACACAAAGAACGATTGTACTGGGCGTTCCCTGGCCTTTGACATCTAAAGCATTCTTTATAGATAAAATAAATTAATACCGATAGAAGTCCTATTAAGAATGTTTTATCTAGATCTAAAATATCTTAAACCAGTTTTATATTTTATTGACATAATCGCTCACATGGAAAAATATTGAAAAATAGTGTTTAGGAAAGCAATTATTTGTGAATTGTTGGTCTAAAAACAATTTATTTTATCTAAGCAAATTCCATTCTTTATTCCGTGAAATTAGGAACAGTTGTTTCCGAGATAGATGACATAATTCGCACAAACATCCAACGTGGATCCGCTAGAAAGATAACTAAAACTGGTCTACATAATTGGCAATTTATATACGTTGAATGAACAATAAATTAGAAGAATTCAACGCATTCGTTCGCCTCACCTACGCGCGAGCCTTTCGTGGTTCGCTAATGATAGTTAATAACTAAAGCTTTGTATGGACACTACGTTCGGTCGATCGTCTCGTCTTAAGACGAACAAGGACATTACACATATTGATGATTTGTAAATCGATCGTTTTATATTTACTTCGCTACTTTATTTCGTTTATGTAAATTTTTATTTCGTCTTTTCTTTTTTATATTTGTTAGGTATTTTGGTAGCAGTTTATTATGTATTTTGTCGTTTGTTAAGTGTCATTTAATTATAATGATTTATTTGCTCGATCGAGCACGCAAAGCAGCTGTAGATGCCTACATAATATTTTAGAATTATTTCTATTGGGTATCAAGAATTTGGTGAAAACAAAAAAAAAAATAACCCAAGTAGTTTTCTGAACACCTTGTAAAAATTGAGAATTTCTCCAGAATTCTTCTCCGTTACGTATCTGGTTATCAAAAAAGAAAGCTAAATAAACAGGATGAACCCAAGTAGGTCTCTCGATCAAAGACTGCCATAATAAAACCATGCAATACCGGGTTGCTTATCACCCCTCATAAGTTATGACTTAACTGTGGGAAACGGGTTAGTAAAACTGTCGTAGGCGGAACGTCGTATACCGTATGGAATTCTGCGCCATTCGAACGAGAAAAGACGAGTACACACAGTTCAACGACTGAAATTAATGCTAGGAATTTAGAATTAAAAAGAATCTTTTTAACATTTAAATGTGGAATGTCTCGGAAGAGCGGATACGATTGCGTGTGTACTTGACTTTACCGGTAAACACTCGACCGGTTGAAAAAGTCGTCAGCAAGACTTGTTTAGTAAAATCGTTTACTTTGCTAATAGCACACAATTTATTACCATTTAGTCTTATTAGCTACGTATAGTCGTATACGCCCAAATCCTTAGCGTTAATATTATGCTAAGAGGATTAATTGTTATTTATGGGGGGTAATGTTACTTTTTTGTTACGATATAATGTCATAATTTTGTCCAGCGTGGAAAAAATATTTCGTTTCATTTTATTAACTGGCTCGCAAATAAGGATTTGTCACACTAGTTTCTACTAAGTGATTATGGGTATAACGTCGTTTTTTACTTTAATAGAGTCACTAAGTTGACAATCTAATTTCGGCTCGACTAAAGTTTGGACGGATTTGAATGTAAAGTTTACTAATCCAGACTGGAGCAATCTGTTAGGAACATTATTTTGTTATAAAGGGCGGGATTAAATTTCCAGAGATATATATTTTTATTTTGTGCTATTCATGACACACGAGCTAGCAAAAACTATTAAAAAGTCTCTCTGCACAATGTGCCTACAAGATGCTTGTTCGAATAAAATCTTTGAACACAACATCATTCATCAGCCCATCAATCATTCTTCTTCATATTAATTTTCTTATAATCATAAAGGCTAATGAAGCTAATAAAAAGCAAAATGAGTGTGCAAATATTTATAGTAATTAACATCAGAAAAAGTGTTAAAACTTGTCGACTTGATTAATGCGTACTCATTGTGAATTCTATAGGACTGCTAACTTTATCATTCCATATCAAATAAATCTGTAAGGGTGGCGGGCACGGAGCAAATTTTAATGATTCCACACCGTCCATTGCTACGTTGAGAATTAAAAAGAATGGCTAGGAAGCGGTCCCCGCTTTGCTTTTTAATTTTCCGTTCGCCGCCGGCTAGCCAGGACTTTAGCAGTTTGCGGCAGATTCAATCTTGCTGCGACATGAACTCTAATTAGAAATATTAAACTAACATCGATTCTTATTTTCGAACAACCTTATGGGAAAGGAAAAAACCCTTAGCCTTACAGAAGGTTAACACTGGCTGGCACTAATACTAATAATAACCAAGTCTTGCAAGTCAAACTTGTTCTATTTTCAAATCAAAGACCCAGACAGTCCGTAAATAGTAATGACAAAATACCACGTTCCAAGACACAATGTTTCCCACCAGAAACTTGAAACAATCTAGAATCTCTGAAGATTCCTTTACCAAAGTTTGACGCAACATGTAAAGGCAGCACCGAACTGTGGGACGAATGTTCAACTGTAATGAGATTCCTCCGATGTTATCTCGCTTGACAACGAATCCCCAATTTGTGGTCAGTCAATCTTCTCGAGGAGATTTTGTGGAATTCAATTTGCTTAGACAAAAGTAATGTCTTCCTCTAAAGCACCGTTGAATTATTGCTTCGTACCAAAATTTTGGAGCTGGAAGCTGTTAAGATCTCTGAGAGTTTAAGGTACAGGTTTATTTATTTAAGTTTTGGTAGTTTCATTAACAAATATACACGGTTTAAACAACCCTTCACGAATCAGTCAACCAAGCATTCTGGGCCTCAAGTCTGCTATACAATAGTGTCAGAAGGGCCTATCATTGATTTCATAATTGTTGATTTTGACAAGTTTGGTAATCTATCTATCTATATAAATAAAAATCAATTGCTGTTCGTTAGTCTCGCTAAAACTCGAGAACGGCTGGGCCGATTTAGCTGATTTTGGTTTTAAAATGTTTGTCGTAGTCCAGGGAAGGTTTAAAAGGTGAGAAAGTGCATTGCAACGCATTCCGGGGACAGCTAGTCTACTAATATAATGGCTTCATTATGACTTATGGTCAACCACTGACACTGCATTGAAAGAAATGGCATAGAATTTGACAGACCATTATGAATTTAGCAGATTACGGACTTTTAGCAAAATGACAATGGGATCGTGTTGGAATGATGATGTTTATAAAAATAGCAGACTTGAGGCCCTGGACATCAAACTAAGTATGTGTAAAAATGACTGCTGGGAAACGACTTTTTATGAGGGGAAAAATCAAGTTTCAAAGTCAATGTAACGCACATAAAACAATGTGCTTATGGATGCATTGAATAGTACATGTCATGGTCATGAAGGTATTTAAAGTTAATTTTTAACATTAAAAAACTTGTACAGAAGTTGGAAACTTTAATATCTCTGTAAGTAGAAGGTTCCTACGTATGTACTAGAACAAAAAAAAAACACAATTACGGGGAGAAGAGTGCTTTCGGATTCGTTACACATTAGTACCTACCTATATATGATATGATTTACTGATGATTTGGTACTTGTATGGTAGCCTCACTTTTTTTCGTAACAACAACAACAAATACAAGTATAAACAGTTCACACTGACAATAACCGGCTTAATCTAAACAAAAGCCCTTATTCTCGTTCCGTAATACGCGGACCCCTCCAACATTACTTCCTTACTTGAAACAAACGGAACTGCTTCAAAAGCTTTAAAAAAACAAATTTAAATTCACATCGCATTTAGAGAAATAGCCCCCGGCCAGCGTTAAAAATTTACACCCACCTAATTTTATAGTCCCCGAGTTACTTCTTAGATACTTTCACGTACTTTAATCGTTCCTATCGGCCACACTTTGCTTCGGAGGTGTTGACGTATACTAATGTCCAATTAATATGCCGTTTTATTCGAAACCTCTCTAATTTATTGTGTACCAGGTCGGAATATATTCTCATTAACTTGACACTCACAGCCTATTATAAACTGACCGATCATTAGATGCCGCTGATAAATATACCGATACCGATACCACCGAAACGAAATAGAGATATTCTGTCAATAAATTCTAAAAGCTACCGTTGTGATATGGCAACTTTTTTTCCTTTTACTTTTCGGTTGCCAAGTCCCTTATCAGATGTTTGAATGCAGTAAAGTTGTAACGTTTTAAGTGAGAGTGCTTCGGAATTAGTGGCGGCGGCGTTTCCTTTTTAATTGCAGGTCTTTTAGTATTAATGGATGGTGTGAAACAAAATGTTAATGGGTCATTAACGACTGTCGTCCTGTGTGACCGTGAACCGACGAAGACAATAGGCTTTTAAATTAGCCCTTAACAAAATGTTACGTTTTAAACTCGAGTTCGACACCGTACTTAAAACATTTAGCGCTGGCAACAAACAATAAAATATTTTTATATTTGTAATCGAAAATTTCTAGTATCACCATGAAGCTGTATGTGGTCCAATAAAACCTTGAAACATTTTATTTTATTCTTTAATGATGAGCTTGTAAGAAAATAAAGTAATCGATTTTTACGACCGAAGGACCAACGGGCGATTGCGTGCGTGTCCATTTCGAACGAGCATCCGCGGGGAGCGACTAGAAAAGTCTCAGAACAAGCAGAAAAGGACCAATAAACAGAACAAGAACGGTTTAATTCTTAAATTATTGACGTAATAAAAAAACAACTCGGCCGTAATGTATTCAAACTGTGACCGGAGAGATGTTCGGAACGCTATCGAATCGATGTTTATGTTAATACGTTGCTCCAACTCCTTATATTGAGATGTTGTGTTTGTTTATGTCGTATTCTCTCGACATATGCTCATTTAGTCTTAATTATTATGGTCTCTTAATTATATTGTTATTTCCTTAAATTGAAATAATTAAATCCTTATTTTATTGTCCGTCTCAATTTTGGTTTGTTAAAAGAATTTAATGACAGTGTTTCTCATATAATTCGTCTTAATTCACTCGTTTAAAGCTAAAATTATAAATGCATGTTTGAGGTTTATTTCACACAATGTTTTAAAATCCGATTTAATTTCAAAACCACAATAACTTCTAAATCAGCACACAATGAGCCAATTCTACATAGTCCACCTATTTTTTTGAAGTAACATTATTGTTGAATGGCAATACTGCCATCAATCTTCTATAACTTCGTACTGGAACCGACAATATGAACAAATGAACCGGTCGTCACGCATCAATTTATGGGTCATTAGGGCAATACATCCCTCAGAGTCAAGCCACCCAGGTAAAGGAGCGTGCCAAAAACGTCTCAATACCGCACAGTGGAACGAATGTATGGGAGCGGTTGGACGTAGACATGTCCGAAAAATAAGAGTAAAATTATGACAAACTAATGATGCCATCTTATTCGATTACTTAATGCCTTCATAAATTGTGGTGATGAATTTCTTCATAACTCCCATATTTCGGGAGTAATTTGAGAAAATGTGAAATTTTACTATGAAAATGAGTGTATCGAGCTCTCTCCCTCCTGATTCCGGGCTTGTTTCAAGTAGCGGTCTCTAATATCATAATGCTATTACTAAGAGCTATATTTAATACTAAGACACATAGTGCGCCAAATGTGCACTTTCTGGGATAAAAGGAAATGAAAATTTAAAAAAAAAAAACGTTTTTTCCCCATTTGTATTTACTTTAAACCGCAGACAGACTTATTAAGAGGTCTATAAATATATTATATATATACAGAAATATATATTAACAAAAATATTCACAAGAACTGATGAGAGTATGACTTTTAAGTAAGTTGATAATAAATTACCTAGTTTCATTAAAAGTACAATAAATAATTAAGATGTAAGCTCTAATTTACTAAGTTACACATTTTAAAACAATAACATCATTTAATTATCTTCGTCATCATCATCATCATCAATTAATTCAAATTCAGAATCGATGTCCGCTAAATCATTTATGTTAACAAATTCGATATCACTTTTCTCAGAATCCGTAAGCTCATAAAATTCCTTAAAAGAAGATTTTTTTACAAACTTATTTCCTTTTGGACGGATACTTGTAACAAGTGGATCAGAAGACAGTAAAAGATTGTGCATAATATCTTCATTGCATGAGATACTGCTATGCTTTCGAGAATGCCCCTCTCTATATTTTCTAAAATCTTTATTTCTAGCCTCAGATGCCTCTTCGGATAGAAAACCAATGGGCACAATTGACATGTTCTGAACTATGTCTGGCCCATGCATTAAAATTTTATGAAGTGAAGAAGGCATATAATACCATGGGTATAACTCCACGTAAAGCTTAGCAGTATCAAAGCAGAACTCTCGGAATTTAGTTACGTTGATCTTCTCTCCTGATGAAATACACTGCAAGATCACACAGATTTTTCTTAAAAGCATAGCATCTATTCCGGTCAGTTCAGCAGATTTAGTGTAGTTTTCAAAAAATCTCCTTGCCGAGTTGCCATTGTTGGTGGATCCACTGCCTTGTTTCACAACATCGAGAAGTAAGCCCGTTTCTCTTCTTACAGCCTCTTGAACTCTTTTCTTCCTGTCATCAACTTGCCTTTTTGCTATATCACCCCTTACTTGCCATGATTTTATGTCTAATTTGTAGGAAATGTGTAATAAGCATTCCATTGAGCGAATCCAAGCGTGAAGGGTGCTTAAGCTATATTTATACATGTCCTCGTTTGCGTGTTTATCTTTGATTAACTCTAAATTATTCATTTCTTTAGGACAAGCCTTGCATATGTCACACACTGAAGCTGCTGTATTGGATATAATGGAATGAATTTTACCATCAATCATTGTCAACAGCAGTTGGTGTTTGACACTAATTCCATCAGTGATGGTGGATGGAGTTAAGGCTTCAATCTCTGCTTCGATTTCAGCCATCTCTCTCTGCACATTTTCTTTGGTTTCCTTTATAAACTTAAACAATATTGGCCGGCAAAATGAAGTGGAAGATGGTCGCTCGTTTTCCCAAATTGTTACACCTTTTGAGACGAGCCGCAGTGGTACAAGACTAATCATAAAATTACTAGCAAGATCGATTTGCTCATCTTCACTCGTCCTTTGATGATAAATGCTTTGGCTAGATGATCCGTCAAAACCCCATTTGCTGGTCAATACGAGCTGTTGATTGGGATCAACAGGGGTTTCTAACGACCTAATAAGTCTTCTTGAGGTTAAATCCATCAAGGCTTGTAATTTGATTTTTGCAGAGCTCTCTGTAACTGTGAGATCTTCTTTGGCCGGATAGCACTTAATTTTTTCTTTAACCAACATGTAGTAACTCGGGTATTGAAGAGCTCCTTCTTGAGTGTTGAAATCCCGAAGAGTGTTATAGCGCCATTTCGATAAGTTCATCGATACATAAAGAGCCAATGCCTTCAAAGGGGATATTTCCCGTACCTGAATTGATTTACCTTCAATGAAGGCTTTGATTTTTGAGGCCTCTTCTGGATTCTCCGTCAAGTATTTCATAACATAAGCTGTATCGCTTTGTCCTGCCTTTTGAAGCGCCCTTTCGGCCGAAAACATAATTTCAGCGCTGCTACTGCTGCATGAAAGACTATCTTCAGTGCGTCTTCTTTTTTGCCGGTTACTAAGGTCCTCAAAAGATTTACGAGGACTAGGATGTGTACAAGTTGAAGCATTAGATTTAGCAGGAGAAATTATGGGCTCGATGACGTCACTTATATTTTCTGTAGAAGGTTCCATATTTTCATTCTGTAATTCCGGCCATTGAATTGCAGCCTGTAGCCAAATCTCATGTTTCTTCCGAAACTTATCTGTGCTTCTTCCAGACTGTGTCCATTTTGCATAAATGCGGTAGCAAAATCGACGACACCAGTCTTTTAAACTTGTTTCAGCACTTTCACATAACTGAACACAACTGTTATCTTTTAAAACACTGAACAAATAGTTAAAGTCGCGTAAATCTTTATGTGCGCGTGCGCATAAAGCAACGTGAATATCAAGATTTGTATTAAAATTTGGAAAATACATTGCGAGATTAGCTTGGATACAACGAGGTGTAAATCAACACTGATTTTAAAGTTACTAATAGTGACCTATTTATATAAAATCCAGGTATCCCAGGTATCCTTTGTTAAATATTGCAAGGTAATTAGTTATTGTGATAATTAGTAAATGATGCATGCTAAATTAGTGTATTAAGAGCCATTTAGTAATTAAATAATAGCAATGTTCTTATCAGTAATCATTAGTGCATCAGTTTTATATGTAAACCTTAAGTCCCTAATTATATATCCTAATTAGCTTATATCTTCTCTAATTGGCTGCTCAGAAATGTTATTGTAATAAGGTAAACCTTTAGAAAAACGGTTTTAATCAACAAAATAAACAAAAAATAAAAAAATTGTGTTATAAAATAAACATCACTCTTTATCCCAGAAAGTGCACATTTGGCGCACTATGTGTCTTAGTATTAAATATAGCTCTTAGTATTAGCATTATGATATTAGAGACCGCTACTTGAAACAAGCCCGGAATCAGGAGGGAGAGAGCTCGATACACTCATTTTCATAGTAAAATTTCACATTTTCTCAAATTACTCCCGAAATATGGGAGTTATGAAGAAATTCATCACCACAAGTTATGAAGGCATTAAGTAATCGAATAAGATGGCATCATTAGTTTGGCATAATTTTACTCTTTTTTTTCGGACATGTCTACGTCCAACCGCTCCCATACATTCGTTCCACTGTGTACCGTGACAATAAAAGTTGCTACTGTTTTCGACAATAGAGAGACAAAATGTGGCACGCTTCCAAATCTCAAAGGCGGTGTATTAAATGCAACTAGCAATTGTTTTACCCAGTGGGATCTCATTCTACTTCGTGGAAGATAAAAAGACAAAAATAACGCCCGTTTGTAGTATGTTACAATAAGTTTTTGACAGTGCACAGTGACGTAAATAGAGACAATTTTCACGCCAATTTTCGGTTGAATTTGGTGTGAATGTGTGTGAGCTTTACACGGTTATATTGTTCCATTTTCACTTCATTGTCGTTTATTTGTCGTGTAAACATTTTTTATTGGGAATTTCCTACGGATAATAAACATTTGTTTTATTAACTGATGCTTTATTGTTTGTTGTACAACTTCTCCACATGAATACAGCGTGTTATTAATACTTGGAAAAAAAAAACATTGTCAGTAAAAATCGTTTAAAACTTCATGAAAACAAATTGACCTTTCCATTGGAAAGGCAAAGTAATCTGATGAATCACATACCTAATATTTTTTAAATAATAAATCTGAAGGGCGTTTACTGCCTTCAATTTTATTGTAATAATATGTATTAAGTAATTCCATCCATTACAAGTCTATTAGGTAGGCACATTTTCCTAACCGCTGGTAACGACCGCCCTTCAAAAGTCTAAGTTTATCTAAGTTTTTAAGCAAAACATTTTTAACTTCATTTGTAAATTATAATCCAGTGTCAAACAAATAAAGGCGATTAGTATAAGACGCATCATTTTAGACGTCTGTCTTAACCTACGTCATATGTCGTAGTAATAGGATTAATGTGACGAGAACGCGTAGAATTCCAATTTCAGGTGCCAGTATTTTTTTTTTGCCCACAGGAATTTGAAGTTACTAGGTAACAATGGTAGCGTGATACGATCGATAAAAAGTTAAAGACCACACAGTGTTATGCATTCACATAATTAAAAAAAAATCTATTTCAAAAATGGAAGTGACTAAGGTGTTTCGTGTTTTGTGATTGCTGGTATGAAGTTGTTCAGGAGAGTTATTGAGGACTTGGGTGTCACACATGGAGCATTTATTACGTCACATCGAACTGCAATATAGCGAGCGACGTTTATACACTCGCAGAATTAGGGTACTGGAAGAGACTGTAGTTTTTGTCAATAAGGTAGCTACTAGCTTTTTTGCCCTTTTTCATTTCCACGGCGTTACACAATGGACTTAATCATAACTGGCGAAATGTCCTACAAAAGAGTGTGTGTTTGTGCGGTGTGTGTATGTGTGTGTGTGTGTGTGTTTGTATTTCAGTAGACTTCTGCAAAGCCTTTCGATGATATATAGCCGTGATGATGTTTAGCGCTATCACTTTACGCCCAACATTTGCGTAATATGTTATGTAGCAAGAAACGACACACAAGACAAAATATTTAGGTAAATGTTCTAATTTTCTTGGACAAAAAATTGTATTTTTTTTGGAAAATAATCTTCTGATTTGTTCTTATAATTAATTATTTGTTCAATTTCAAAACTGTACTTCTTACTTGACCTTTCCAGCCAAGATTAAACATCTCCTACGTTCGGTGCTTGCCACAATTTACCGACGCAATACTACGGTGGCTGAGTGCTTGTGATTAAACAATAAATCGTAGAAGGGAGCAGCGTGGCGAGCCGGGCCTTAAGAATATTCCGCCATATTAGCTTTGGGCAATGTTGTTGTTATATATTATATCGATGTTTATGCGCCAAGCGTTAAATATGTGAAGATTTGAGTAAGAATAGTTGTAAGTTTGTCTTGTCGTTCTTTTTTAAGTAGTTAAAAAACGTGATTCAACAAATATTGCCATTTCCACACAACTCTTGTTGTAACTACTGAAAATATGATGCATAACGGTTGCTAATTTTAATGATCGCTTAGTGGCTTTGGGTACCTAAATAAATTAAGAAGATAAACTGAAACACAAGATTTTTTGCAGATTACTACAGCAGCGGAGATCAGCCAAGCTAGTGAGGTTATCTATCTGTTCATTCTCGAACCAGAAAATAATTTATAAAATATTACTACTAGGAAAATACAAAGCATGAATTTGAGGCTAACCTTTTATAAAGGATATTAAAGTCGTAAAGATTTAAAGGACCCCTCAGAATTGGAGGCACAACTTTTGTATTTATAAATATGAAAGAATGATTTAGGTAACAATTAATTCTCTAAACGAAGCGCAAGCACCGAATTGTGATGGACATATAACAACACAACAAAAAGGGCATTAAATGCATCTCTTTGAAGCCAACAATAGTAGAATCGGGCCACAGTGCTAGAATACCGCCCGCTGATCAAATTCTCTGAACAAAAACACTATATTTTGAAAAACTCAAAAGCGATTCATAATTAATTAATGTTCGCGATGCGTATCGGACGTTCGGGCCAAATGGGACGGATGCCCACATTCCATTGTCGTGTAACTTACGCACATCGTTCATCAAGTTGACAACCGTTAATCCAGTTTCCGGGATATTACTAGCGGTTTGGATGTCGAATTCGGATGGTTACGAATTTTCGGCATTGTTGATCCGAAATCAGTGGTTGAAAATGTGCAATCGGGCTAAATAATTCTGAGTAATCTGCAAAGATCCGAAGGTGCTATTTATGTTAGGATAGGAGGTATTTCATATCCTATGGATCTTAAAGTGGATCGAGGAAATTAAAAGTACTACGAAAATGATACGTAGTAACTTGAGGTAAGGTTTTGTTGTAATAGAAGTTTCATAATTGTGGTCTGTTTACAATGAATTGAGATTATCAACAAAAAAGCTGAGAACCAGAAGTAGGGCTCAGCTAAAATGTCCCGCCCCTCTACCCCCGAATCTCGATGACAAATCGTTGCGTAAATGATAGTGTTCGTTCGCTCGTACAGCCGTCGAGAGCAGTGTTTTTGTTGTTTGATATATGTCTGCGCTTTGTTGCATCCATGTTCTATTGTCCGGGATTAGGTTGCACAGTTTTTGTGTCGCTCCACTGCGCTGTGAGGTTACCGTTGTCACTGAGGCATCCATTTTAAAAGTTAGGCCCCTCATTGCGGTGAGTAGGGCTTCGAACGGTAACTTTATGTTACTTTTAGATTTGCCGGCTCCGCTCAAAGCTTACAAAATGTCGCCATTAAGATTGCAATGTGTTTGTTGGTTATTATTGTCTAGAATGAGAACAAGCGGTTGCCCAGAATGTTCTTTCATTACTAGATTACCATACTGTATAATTTTATTCATTCATAATGTTGCTTGTCTTAATGTGTGGTCTATTATTTGAGCCAGCATTTAACATTATGGAACACTGAGTTTCAAAAGCCAAAATTCCACAGTGTTTTAACCGTGACCATCCAATCAGATTATCTTATTATGTCAGCGTAATGGATCAGCCACCTTAATCAGACTCATGTTTATTTGTCCAATTACCACTCATGAAACTCAATCACCGTTTTTACTACGTCATTTATAATCACAATTATGTTTTCACTTACTACCGAAGTACAATCGTTGGCTACTACTAACTACGAATTTAAACCCTTTCACGCTACAATCAGATAAACAGCACCTGGACTGAGATTAAACTGTCGGGTGGGGCTGCCATGTGGATGTCCGATGACATGGACTAAATTATAATAATTAATCATTATTTTATACTGGACCCTACGAACAACAGGCGTAATGACGAGTGCCTGCGGGTGGGTTTTTCTATTAACATACGTTTCCTGTCTTGCGTTGAAAGTTTCATCTATTAATCAATAAACCACAATGAGAGGGTAACATGTTTTATGATGCTTTGAAGAAAGGATTCTTTTTTTTTATGTGCATCCTTTATAGTAATAAAAGAGAAACTCGTATTGTATCCGAAATTAACATTGTTGGGGTGTAAATTAGATTTTGGTCATGTTTACGATCAAAATGATGTTACTTAGATATTGAACACGAAAAATATTTAATCAAACTTTCACAATTAAAGAGACAATCTGACACTAAAAATTCATCATCTGCCTAGCCTTTTCCCAAACTATCTTGGGGTCGGCTTCCAGTCTAACCGGATGCAGCTGAGTACCAGTATTTTACATGAAGCGACTGCCTATCTGACCTCCACACTAAAAATACCTAATAATATCTGACAATAAAAATTATGAAACATAAATACGAAGTAATTAAAAACCAATCCTTCGAAGAATTTCAATAATGAACACGCAAAACCGACATTCTACAATTCAAAGACGGCAATTGACGGCACGGTTGGCGCAGTGGTTGAGCGATCGACTGCTGCGCTGCGTGTCGCGGGTTCGATCCCCGCACGGAACAAATATTTGTATGGCCTACAGATAGTTGTTCCGGGTCTGGCTGTTTGTGTATGTGAGTTTAAATGTTTGTAAACGCACCCACGACACAGGAGAAATTCCTAGTGTGGGGCAACGTTTTTTAAAAAAACGAAACGAAAAAAACGAAAGAAAAAATAATCTCTCGTTATTTTTAAGCTTAAAATATTTTCTATCAAATCGATTTCTCGAGACAACGGCAACACTCGAACCTATCGAGTCCATAGACTAAAAAAGAATTAAAAAACCACCCTTGAGGGCGTTGTTCGTATTTCAATTACCGACCAACATATTCACAGGATCGTGTTTTGCTTTCATTCATTTCAACCGAAATAATCTCCACCACAAACAACGTTTGTACAGTCGACTTGTCAAATATAATGCTCCTTTTGTATACCCTAAAATCGATTATGGCCTTTTTGTTGTCAAAATTGAGGTTTGAAATTCTCGAGTTTCTATAGTTGCGATGTTTATCTCGCCAGGTGCTGTTCTAAACGTATTTTAATTGAGTATAACGGAAGATTATCTTGCCCAACTGCAAGGAATATGAAGACTGAAAAGGTGTTATTTTTTGGGCATGATTTTTGTTATAGAGTACCCTTTTTGGTAAAAATGTCTAAGGACTAAGAAAATAAACCCCGATTTCACGTGTCATGTGTCAATAAAGTGTATTCTCAATCCCATTTGGACTGTGATTTGGTTCTTCTATTCTTTAGATTTTTCAATACTTTCAACTAACAAACAAAATCTTGTCACAACAAAACAAAGATTGTCCTTTATGTTATTAAGTAGTGAGTTCTCAATTGTTTCTAGACATTATTCTAATTTTATCATTTGTATTTTATTCCCTAAATTAAATAATTTAAATACATACATGACCACAAAATTCTTCTTAAAACTGTAAAATCATCTGTCTGGTTACTTCTCATACCATAAACCGCTGGATTGTGGTCTCGTGTCTAAAATTCTTTCAAGCAACTTGTTATTAGACCAAAATACATTAAATTTTGTCCAAACCACGGATTAGTTGACAAAATGAGAAAGGTTCTCAAAGCCATTTTAGTTGACAACTTTGATACGTTAAGCCGTTTAAAACTTGTATAATCTGATCAAAAATGTTTTAATGAAATTAATTCTGTTAGAACAATTCTTTTATGTTTTACTTTTGTACTTACTATGTTAAGAGAGAATATTGTTTTGAATTATTAACAAGATCATTTTCGCCGGATATAATATTTTTTGCTTTGTGACAATCCCTTCGGTATTAACTGGGATATTTTCGCAAGGAACTAATGTCTGTATTTCTTTATTAAATAACATATTTATTTTAAAAACCCAATATTTCAAAACAGTTACAATCCGTTTTACCTCTTTTAACTTTTAAAATATTTAACCAAAATATTACCAATTTTTTTTCACAATAAGATAATTTGGGTCTATTTGCGTACAAGAACTGGTATGTACGCAGATGTACAGACATGGCGTTAAATTAATTATCAGTGGAGGTGGACCAAACGAAACCGCCTCGGCCCGTGGCCGGTTCAGTGAAGGCAGTGCTATGGAGATGAGAGGCGCGAGTCATCAAATCATTCAAAGTTCGAGTCATTGCTTCACATCAGGCGAATTGCAGCCAAACGCAAGACTATGTAGTATAAAAAAAAATGTCAGTAAAATATGTTAACGAAGCTGAGAAGGTTGCAATATTGATCATCGTTAACTGTATCGTATAATCTAGGATCATAATATTTAGAATGACTTGTACAGGTGCAAGTACTTCTGATGCTCATATGCAATTAATCGGGATTGCTCAACTGCACGCGTAGCGTGACCGCCGTAGAAACGGGCTATTTCGACGGAAGAATCGACAAACTGACACAATGTCATTGTCTATCTGTCATTGACTATTTGTCATTTACAAAACTCCTTTCGACAGTGGTCATGCTACGCGTGCTGGATTGTACAGAGCCGCCAGTAAAAGTGACAGGTAATGAAATGTTTGACTCTTACTCTAATATTATAACTGATTATGTGAAAAGTAATAATATGTGTACTCAGTACGTGTATGTCAGCTGATGTTCAGCATCAGCTGACATACACGTACTCACCATCATGGCGGTAAAAACAATTTTTTTTTATAGATCCTACATAATTTCTCATAGCCAGAATTCAGGTTTTAGTTTTTCAATAAGCCATATTGTCTCATTTTAAATATTATAATAAAGGAAAGCAAAAAGAACGAGAAACAGTTACTTTTGTTTAATTTCAAATGATAAGCCCTCCCACGCAGCAGAACAATCATTGAAAGCCTCACAGCACGTGCTCGTTCACTCAAAGCATTGAAAAGTAACAGTAATTTTAGTATTGACAGGTACTCGTCGTTACAAGAGTTATTGTAGTAGGGTCACGCATATTCTCGAAAACCTGGCAACAAGTAATATAGATTCTTTGGTGTTTTTGTGGGAACAACTTTAGTTGAATTTTGAATCTTGAGGTGCAGGAAACGTGACCCATCAGAAACGCATGAAGCACTGTCAGATAAATAGGAAAGCAAAAGTTTAAAAAAATAGTAGTTTTTATCCTAAATGTTTGTGAATAAAGGGGTTACGAATATGATCGCTCTCACCTAAGTAAGTACATAGATAACTTAACATCATGATACGAAATCTCTTGACACGTTACAATTTAATAAAGAATGCCAGTTATCTAGTAACATCCTTAACGTAATCCACTTACGGTCATAATAGCAGCGATTGAAGTCCGCTGTGTCCATCAATAAATCATCGGCCATATAAAGCCGGTTGCAGGCAGACCCAGCCGACGACACGGCCGGCCTCCGGCCGACAAAGCAGCACCAATTTGCAGATTAGCTGATGCGTAAATTGTTGCATTAGCCATACGTTCAACAGTGAAGGTTCGACCAATTATGGTGGTAATTCGATACCGCGCGCCAACGTAATCCGATGTTATGTACGCACCTTTATGTTGTTTGTAATGTTAATGTACCGTGAATTTGTATATTGTGTGCAGGGATTGTTTTTAGTTGTTAAGGAGTAAAACACGAGAGTTTATTACTGTTAGCAAATAAAATAAATGTTTCGTGAGCAACACGTTTTGGAGGTAACATTAGATGCAGATGCATAAGGTAACGCAAACATAAAACGCTGCTTTCTTTATGTAGTTTATCTTGTCCAAACTCAAAATTCACTTGTTTATTTTGGATTTATGTAGGATGACTACCTCTTCCATATTTTTCTATTAGTGATCTCCTAACGGGCCATTTCATGTTATACACATCGTCCATCCATCTTTTCTCGGGTCTTGCCGTACTATACTTCGTTTTATAATCAGTGCGTCCTACCCGTCATGTCGTACGGTGCCGAAACGTGGACACTCACGGTAGGGTTGGTCCACAAATTTAAAACCGCTCAACGTGCTATGGAAAGGGCTATGCTCGGGGTTTCTCTGAAAGATCGAGTTCGTAACGAGGTGATCCGACAGAGAACCAAGGTTATCGACATAGCCCACCGTATTAGCACGCTGAAGTGGCAATGGGCGGGCCATATCACCCGAAGAACCGATAACCGTTGGGGTAGACGAGTTCTTGAATGGAGACCACGGATCGGTAAACGTAGCGTAGGACGTCCTCAGACTCGGTGCAGCGATGATCTTCGCAAGGCGGCTGGCAAGAGCTTGATGAGAGTGGCCGAGGATCGTGCTTAGTGGCGTGTCATGGGAGAGGCCTATGTCCAGCACTGGTCGAATACAGGCTGATGATGATGATGCTGATACTTCATTTTATACAGATTTATGCTCAACCAACTCGACTCTTGATCCTTGCGTAGGTCAAGAGGACAGCGAAAGATAACATTGACTTGAATATTAAAATCACGGATATTTATTCTGTTATAAACGAACGAAATAAAATATGTAGACAATTCAAAAAGCTCTAGGTAATAGGCAATATTGATACTGTTGAAAACACTGATCAATATCCAATCTAACTTTGTCTCAATGTCATTTAGAATACAGTTCATATTTCCTTGTGCATAATTATTTCAGGCTGTATTAAAAATGGTGATCCGTTTCACTTTATGTAAACAAACGAGCTAATATTATGTTCTTTTACAAACAACAGTAGGTACTCGTATGTTTTGTTATTTTTAGAACAACTCTTGACGTGGATGTTGAAGATAAACTTAATAAGCTTAACATCAAAGAATAATAGAAAATTGAGAAAGAGCTAGAATTTCGAACTTCATGCTGTATTTATAGAAGATACAATTAGCAACAAGAATCAATCACGGTTAGTTAATTATGCATGATTGTCATATCTTCTAACAACATTTTATTTTGATAAATCGCGAACAATGTATTGAGTATCTGGGGTTTATGAGTAAAGGAAGTAAAAAAAAAAATGGATTGGCTGCATTAAAGAATGTAATGATCATATCGCTAGAATTGAGCTGACTACTGAGATGGCGACTAATAGCGAAGTATGGGAAATGAGATGTTGCGCTGCCTCTAAAAACAAAATGGAATAATATGATGACGATACTTATTACAGCATTTTATGTAATCAATAGATAAAAGATAAAACTCTTTGGTTTTTGTATCTGTTTAAATATATTACAATTCATTTAGCTGAAATAAAATATGTATGTTAATTGACATTTATTGCAAACAGTCTGTAGATGTGGTAATGATATAATTTTGGATCTAAAATAGGGCAGGTAATCTAGGCTGTGTTGTGCAGCTAATTCCACGTTCAGCGCACCAACGTCAGTCAATCTGTGGTCCAATTAGAATGAGTTTTGTGTCATTTACGGTGAAAAGCACTATCTGAAACTGTGCAACCTGTGTTATTTACAGCTTACAGAATTGATGCAGTTTCTGGACACATTAAGTTATGATCAGAATAAATGAAGTGGATTTAGATTATTTACAAACACCTATTTATTAATTTTTAGTCGAGGTTTTAACACACAATAAACATAGTTTACGCGTTGTTTCCTGAATGATGTAGGTACAATGTAGACACAAATGTTTGTGAAGAAGTTGTCAACAGTACCTATACAAAAAGTTACTGTCACTGACAGACAAGTTACCATAATCATTCTCTTGCCCAGGATCTTATCCCAATTTATTTGGGGTCGGCGCAGCATGTCTTCCTCAATTCCACACTTCTCTATTACTTGTCATATCATCATACACCTCCTTTCTTGGCATATCATCCTTCACACAGTCCGTCCATCGTTTTTTAGTCTTCCTCTACTATTATAACCCAACCATGCACATTAATACTTAAAACTTTGACGACACGATGGCGCAGTGGTTGAGCGTTGTCGCGGGTTTGATCCCCGCACGGAACAAATATTTGTATGGCCTACAGATAGTTGTTCCGGGTCTGGCTGTTTGTGTATGTGAGTTTAAATGTTTGTAAACGCACCCACGATACAGGAGAAGTTCCAAGTATGGGGCAAAGTTTAAAAAAAAAAAAAAACTTGTGAGTGATGGACAACTCAATCAAATAAAATATTAAGTCCATAAAAACTCATTGGTATACAAACGATATTAAAAATATTGGACACCAATCGAATTATTAGAACCATTGCTATTCCCACGTCCACCATGGATGGCCCATGATGGCAATCACAGAAGAGGTTTATTGCACCACTAAAATAAAATTTACTGGCCACAAATAAGTTAAATGTTTATGATTGAAGGGATACATGGCTTGATTGAGCGTTTTGTTAGCTCTTAAATCGCTTTTGTATATAATTTCGTAATGTTAATAGACATAGAAATAGCAAATATTGGGCAATATAATGAGGAAATATGCTTTTTTTACAAATAGAACTATGAACTATTAATTTTATACTTAAATAATTCGTTTGTCATTAACTTTGATGGCAAGCAAAACAATATTTTTATGATAATATACTTCCATTTCGATAAGACGTTGCTAGCGAACTTACAATTAAATAAATTCATTAATCAGTATACATGCCGAACTTTTAATTTGTAAGAATAAACAAATATCCTAAACTTTGTTTCAGCAGTTTGTCGAAACATTTCATATCCATGAATAAAAGATACCTTCATTAAATATAAATCCATTTCAAAGGTCTCAACGATTGCATATTATGTATTTTAATATCAAGTAATATTGCACCGGCATTTCACGATTCATCAATATTGCTTGCCAGTGATATTTTATAGATCAAAGGATTTCTATTCGATTCCGACTTCTCTTTGACTAACCCCAGCTAAGGCCAGCCACCGTAATTCCTCAGTAATTTCCTCTGGACTCTAATCTCGCCTATGGGTTTGCTCGGAAAATTCACGCCCTAATAAATAAGTACTCTTTTAGTTTCTGACTTTAATTTAATGAGGTTAAATTGTTAAAAAAGATCGTAATAGAAATCCATTAATCGATCTTGGAGAACGGATTTAAGAGAAAAAAAATAGGAACAGCGGAAATCTGGAACAACGATTCAAATGAGAAGATATTGAGCCAAAAAAGATAGATTACACGTACTAGTATATAGCAAAAACTGAACATTTCAATATGAAAGCTAAACCACTTTAATTTGCGATAGAAAAGAAGCTTTTAAGGAAAATTGGTGATTACTATTGGAGGCACAAAGTGAAATATCGAAGAACGTTTGTTTGGACAGCAGTAAATAAGTTTTGGGTATAAATCAGAAGCTTGAAGGATAAAAACGAAAGTGTGCGTTCGGCTAGAAAATTTATTTCTTTCTTCCACATTTCACTGGCTCTTGTAAAAGTTTTAATTATTTGCCGGATGCGGTCCGACGCCGCGCCGTTTGGGATCAATGTACTGTTGACTCTTTAATTTTAATGCTTCATAGCAGATACAAATTAAGTGTAGTGTTTTACTTTTTTGTTCGTCTGTGATTGTTTGGATAAAAAGTTTTGTTTTATCAAAACAAAACGTTGGGCTGTGTTTACGCCTCCACGCGTTAGTTTTTTTGGGAAGTGACAAGCTTTAAGAGATAACTTTTGTAGTTATTCTGTATAACCAACAACGTGTATTTTAACTAAAATCATGAATGTATTTGTTACCACCACCATATTAAAAACCATAGGAAAAACAATTAACTACACCTTCGTACTATTGAAGTTTGCATCTTACCGAGGGCGAAAATGGCGCTTGTTTCTAGGACTCATCTAAAGTAACAGTTCCAAGAAAGTTCTGTCAATAACTAGAAAGTGCGAAGAGCAAGTTTATAACCACAATCACATTCAAAGTCTTACTTACATAATATTTAAGAGAAAATCTTTCTCCTTCTAACTACTAATAGACGTAATTACGAAATATAGAAATGAGTACAAAACTCTTATTACAACAAACAGTGACCAAGTTCCCTAAGCACGTAGTTGTTACATCTGCACAAGCAATAGACATCATTATAAACTGAACAAAAAAAATAAAAAATAAATACAGCTCCTAAACTGACTCCCAGACTGCCCTTAGGTTCGCGTGGGATGTGAAAATACGAGACTTTGGACTTTACCTGTCTGTATCACAAATCTCATTAATAAAGTTTATTATAATGTTAACGTATTACTAAAGTCTTATTGCTTTTTTTGGCTTAATCTCAGCGTGTAGCCAAGAAAATTATTGTTTTGGAATAAGCCGTGTAATTATCTGAATTATTTTTGCAGGTTCTTTGTGAGGGTAGCTTCTGATTGTAAATTATGTGGTTTGTGTTTATTTTTTTTTTTCATTTGAGGTGGGATATTCTATATATTGTTTATTTGAATAATCATTGACTCATTGGTTCATTCTCTTTATGCAGATAACTTGGTCACTCCTAATTATTTAACACACGTTCTTTCCTGAAAAACCTCAAGGCGTTTTAGGTTCACAGTATATTAAAAACTAAAGTGCCACGGAGATTATCCAAAAACTAGCTGAAATTAACTCCGTCCAAAAGGAATTTCAAAGACACGAACACAAAAACATTTTCGTTAAGATTAATGCCTTGATAATGTAACAAAACCTGCTAGAATGGGCATGTTCTGGCCGAACCAGATTTAAATGTAAATGTTTGAAACAATTTGTAACACCATTAACAATCTTATCTTCGTACATTGCGACACTATTTTATACAAAATGCAGTTTCGGATAAGATGTTGAAAGCTGATTTCAGGTTTGAATCGGATTCAATAAATTGTTTAAAGTTATGTAAGAACATGGTTCTGTACCGATTTCTATGGATTTAAGTGTATTAGTCTGTGACCAAATAGTTTAGATGTTCTAGTAACTTGTCATCATTACCAAGATCATGAAAATTATAGCTGTTATACAAGCTGTTTTTTGCATCCACTTCAAATTCAAGTAGGTAACTATGCTAATGATTCTCGACCCGAATCCCGTATTTTTAATTTTTTACTAACGGAAATCGGTAAGTTTGTACCACCCGTGTTTTAAACGCGACCCGTCTGATCCTCGCCATATAGGCCGACTGAAAAATTGCAAAAATCGTAAGATAATTTGAATTTCGCGGGCCACCCTTTGGCTTCCACCATAAGGAGATTATTCTGAAATACTGACAAATTTAAACAACAACAAAAAAGCAGCGTTTTTTAATAATTAACTAGGTACCTTAATTTAAATTGATTATTTTTGTCTTTTGTGGCAACCTCCTGAATTTTGACGAGGATGCAAAACAACACCTTAAATATATTTCATAACTGTTAATCAGATGGAAACCTTGCGTTAGGAAAATGGTTTCTCTTTGCAAAACATAACATCAATTTTCCTTCATAAAAATAGGTGTTAAGAATGTGCGTAGATACATTATTTAAGTAAAACTTTTATACAAGTTCATTATAAAGCATTGTCTCACAAAAGCACTGTAGCTACCAACAAATTCAAATACATTCACTTACCTTCTAAGTAAATGAAAATTCGCCACGGCGTTTATTACGTCATCCAATCTCTTCACCTGTACTTCAGAGGCTCCTAAATTAAAACTATAAAACTGAAATTTGGACGTCCTCCCGTTTATATCTCTCGGCGTCACTTTGAATGATGTCGTTGGAGGAAGTAAAATAAAATTTTGTTTTGTTTCTAGGAACATTGTTACTGGATGCTTGGAAATGGACATTTCTGTGCTTATCAAGACGTTTGTGAAGAGGTTTATGAGAGCCAGCAACAAAAATAATCAAGATGCAAGCAAATTGAATAAGAAAGGAGCCTTTGCGTATCAAGTAGTTATAGAAGACATGATTTAATTACGAGATAACCAAATGGATCTATATTGATAAGTTGTTCTCTAAATAATTTCACCATCTAAGTAATATTGTTTATAGGCTAGAATACAGAACCGAATAAGCACGCAATTCTGCAATTTTTTTAAAGTTTTTTACAAACCTGTGTCTTGTTATTGTATTTTTTGTCAGTGTGAATATTTCCTAAAAAATACATACCACAAACCGAGAAAGGTCCTTGAAACTTAGAGAGGGTTATGCTTAAGTCAACGAGGACTTTAGTTTAACCACCTCACAGTACTGGAGCATATCTCTGAACCCAGTATCGTATAAGAAACTGTCCAAGATAATGGATAAACGCGTTGCCGTCATTACTCGCTATCCAGACGTCTCCATTGCCGTCTTATGCGTAGGCATTGGCTATCGTTTGATAACAACTACGTAAGGCGGCATACTGATTGGTATAATGTTGGCTGTGATTTTTCTTCTCATTGCGTGTTATTGTAGCAACTGTAGGTATTTATTCTTAAATGTAATACCGGTGATACCCGATACCAGGCCAAACTGGTTTACTGGTTTATCGTGTCAACATATACTAACCCATTTAAAGCAATTAAACCAATTTTCCTGAAAAGGAACTCCTAAAGATTTTTTCAGTTGCAGCCACGGAGTCTGGATTTGTGTTCATCATCATCATTAGCCTATAATGTTCCCACTGCTGGGACTCAGGCCTCCTCTTCTATGAGAGGGAGTGGGCTATAATCCACCACGCGGGCCCAGTGCGGGTTGGTAGATGTCACATGTCTTCGAATTTTTGGTTCTAGGACATGCCGGTTTCGTCACGATGTTGTCCTTCACCGTTTTTGAGAGCAGCGATGATGAAATAAATTACACAAAGTAATGCGCCTGCCTGGGTTCGAACCCACGGCTTACTGCTCGTAAGTCGGGGCGGCTACCACTGGGCCACCGCTGCTCTCCCACTGGTCCACCGCTGCTCGATTTGTGCTCGGTTGATGGCAATAGGCAATGCAATAGGCAATAGGCAATGTTTTAGTCCCATAAAATAGGGGCCTACCCCTATTTTATGGGACTAAAACATAATTTGCGAAATGTGGCTGTAATATAAAAAGCGCCTCTGCCTAACCATTCAGGGATAACATACGTGATGTTATGTATGAATTCATAAATTATTAAAAAAATTGAACAGCAATGTAACTTCATTTTGTACCAGCTTTTGCCGCAGCAACGTTAGTGTTTGGATATTATTACACGGTAACGTTCAAATAATTATATCCTATGACAAGCCGAAGAGCAGCGGTGGCCCAGTGGTGGCAGCCCCGACATATGAGCCCGTCATTAGTGTATTAGTCGTAGGTTCAAACCCGGCCAGACGCATTATTTTTTGTAATTTATTTCATCACCGCTACTCTCAAAACGATGAAGAAAAACATCGTGATGAAACCGTTATGTCCTAGAACTAAAAATTCGAAGACATGTGACATCTATCAACCCGCAGTGGGCCCGCGTGGTGGATTAAAGCCCACTTCCTCTCATTGAGAGTAGGCCTGTGTCCCAATAGTGGGAACATTATATGCTGATGATAATGATGACAGTTTGTGATAATCACCCTACATCCAAACTCACAAACGTTACCTCTTTATAATATTAGTTCCAAACGAAGTTTTTAGACAAACCTTTTTTTTTACGGGTGACCCCTCCCACTCTGGGTGAAGCGGAAGGTAGCGGGAAGGTTGTATTTTAAAGTAGGTGCAGGCCCTTTACATTGCACTTTAAAATACAACAACTAGATGCAAAGAAAATACAAAACAATATCATCAGTCTGGCCAATATCATACTATATTTTCTTTTATTTTTGTGCTCGAAACCTTATCGAGATAAAGTAACTTTCAAGATATTGCTAACACTACAGTTTTTCTCTAACACGAAACTTCAATTTTTAACACACGATATTACGATGATAAATCTTATAGTTGGCGTTATAAAGTGCAATATTAATAGACCAAAGAATAATGTGGTTCCATTAGTTTTGAATAGCTTTTGTGAATTATTTATTGAGGTTTTCTGCAATATTAGTACTTACTTAGTCTGGGCAGGTACTTTAGGACCTTACCCAAAAAGCGCTTTCTGATAAGTGGCCTTTTGAAATTTATTTTCTTGACTCTTGAATAAGCAAAATATAAATAGAATATTTAAATTACCTAATTATTTACATTGAGATGGACATCATTAGATGCAAAATCCAATGCAAGAATCTCAATAATTTCATACCTCGGTGGTTTCCGGGGGAGTTCAAACCCAACTGTTTTTTCTTATTACCTACCGTATTATTACTTTGATTTACTACAGAGCTACCACTACTGTAGTTATTAACCACATTTAAACATTAATCACGTCCAAATCAACCCATAACTCAGAACAAACCCAATCAAAAAGCCCAACTAAGCAACTTCCAAACATCGGTCAATACTATCAAAACAAAGCCTCACTATTTCAAATGACTTTATAAGAAACAAACATAAAACTAGAAGTCGAAGGGCGGCAGTGTTTGTCCACTTTATTAATATTATAAAGAGGTAAAGTTTGTATGTTTGCATGTAGGGATTCATCTTTGGAACTACTGATTCCGAAAATTGTTTCACTAATGGTAAGTGACATATGTCATAGAGAGTCATATGTCAAAATCTGCCTAGCCTTTTCCCAACTATGTTGGGACCGGCTTCCAGTTTAACCGGATGCAGCTGAAAACCAGTATTTTACAAGGATATACTGCCTATCTGACCTCAACAACACAGTACGAGGTAATAAGATACTCTTTGGTAAGACTGGTTGTCAAACTTTCAGGCCACTGAATACCTGTAAGGACTGCTCTTCATTATGTTCACAATACAAATTATATTTACATAAAAGTAGATATTAAGCCTTGTGTGACACAATGGGCGGTTTTATCGCTAAAAGGCTAGCTGTATTTAAAACCGACCCCGTGGGATAATTTACTACCATAACGCAAGCAAAGACACGGTCAAACGCTAAAGACTTCATAAGAAACAAATATAAGCCCAGAAGTCGAAGGGAGGCGGTGTTTGTCCAATATAATGGCCCAAATGTTTGCCGTGGGTGATTGATGCCGACCCGGTTAATGGATCGATATCCGTCCAAGTTATCCTTCGTGGGTCCTTGGTTGTTTCTGTGCGTTCTGCTTCACCCCGATCGGTGGCGTATGTGCTAACGAGGGCTAGTCACTGGTGATTGATTGTTGGTACAAAATCTAGGACCTTGATGGGTTTATTTTCTTTAGAAATGTGCTTTATCTTTGTGGATGTTGTTTTAAGGTCGATTTTTCGTGACCTAACTCATAATTTGCGTTTTGTGCCAAAATAAAAAGTGTGTTTCGTGTTTTTGGGAGTTCCTAATAAAACATGTGATGAAATATTTCTTTTTGTCCTTTTCTAGCACGATTTAGAACACAATGTTATTATGAGTTTTTTTAGGATTCACCGTAATTTTGAGTTCGGTCACTTTCGTTCTGAGCCTTTTTCTTGGCATTTTGGCTGTAGTATAAATCAAAATAAAGGAAACGTATTATTCAGAGAAGCCCTATAAAAGCCGCCTATCTGGTAAACTGTTATAAAAAAGTAAATAAATCGAGAAACTAATATACATCCGTAATTGGCTTAGCTTATTTATTTTAAATAAAATTGTTAAAGAGCTGTGACTTTTGTGAATAAATAAATAAACTTATAGAAAACCAACTGTAAAATTAAATACACACTATTAAACACTTTCAAAAATATCTCATCTGTTTGTTAACACAAAACATATTTTCCCATAGTAAAATGAAATGCTTCCAGAGAAATTCCTTTCACAGTAACGTAGAAAATTTCCGATCAAAGCAAAATGAACATCAACATTTTAAACTTAGTTGACTCAGCATTGATTTGTTTCTTTACTAAATTGCTTTTACTCTTATTCGAGTTACAGAGAAGTCGATACAACATCGAATCAATTCTCAACTTGATTCATTAAAATTCGCTAACTCATTTAATTGGACAAAATGGTTTTCATGTAGAGAAGCAATTTAAATGATCGTCGTTAAAGTGCTGAGATAATTGACAGATGTAAGTTTCTATTGATTTATCATGACGCCTGTTTTTATTCAGGAGGCGAGCAGGATTCGTGACAATTGATATTAAACATTGATCTTCTTCTTCATCATTTGATTGTTAAATATCACATTACTTAGAATTAAATGTAAATACATAATTTGCTTAAAGGATATATTGATCTTCTTATTTTGTTTTGAAACTACTTCTAAAGAACTAGTCTAAAGAGCGGTTCTTGGTCCCTCGAGACGGATTTTTAAAAAGTAAGTTTTTATTTTTAAGATCGGCTGTTACCATTCTATCGCGCACCTTTTCTAATCATCATCATCATCATTAGCCTATAATGTTCCCACTGCTGGGACACAGGCCTCCTCTTCTATGAGAGGGAGTGGGCTGTAATCCATCACGCGGGCCCAGTGCGGGTTGGTAGATGTCACAAGTCTTCGAATTTTTGGTTCTAAGACATGCCGGTTTCCTCACGATGTTTTCCTTCACCGTTTTTGAGAGCAGCGGTGATGAAATAAATTACACAAAGTAATGCGCCTGCCTGAGTTCGAACCTACGACTTACTGCTCGTAAGTGGGGGCTGCCACCACTGGGCCACCGCTGCTCTACTGGGCCACCGCTGCTCTTTTCTAATCGTTTATTTGCAAACGTATTTTGGGTTTTGTTCCTCTGCTAGAGAATCTTTTAAGATCTTTAAGCTCAGTTCACTTGGAAGATTTGCTTAACATGTAAGTTGCCTATTGTATTCTTTAGCTGACAGTTTCAATAACAACACGACCAATTTCTTACTAAGTGAGGGCCAAAACACAAAACACCTCCACAATAGCCGAACCAAAGCATATGCTAAATCCATTTAAAGGGCTGTTTATCCCACAAAAGAAAAATAAAGTGACAATGTTTTTATTCACACACTTGTCAAAACAAAAGTGCATTTTGGAAAGAATTAGAGAAATAACAAGCTCTTCTGTCAATCAAAGACGCTCGTTACTTTTATTTTAAGGCTTATGCTATGTTTTGAATTCAAGTTTTTATTCAAAAGGATGCGAATATATCATGAGCTGTATTTTTATGTAGACTTTGCATATAAAATAAAATATGACTACATTTTTGTTTTGCATATCTTTGACTACTTTAGAAGTCATTTTCTTTTGAGAATTTTGATTTGTTTATAAAAGTGTGTCTTAAAGAATGGTCGTGGAGCGTGTGAAATGTGTGAATCATATTATCTGTATTTTTATCTATCGTCAACAGTGTGATAATGAATGACGATGGAAGGGAATGTACAAATCAGCAGCGGTATTAAAGGATTAATGTAATCTTATAAATCCTGCATCTTCATTTACAGTAGCTCAAAGCGGTCTCAAAGCACCTGTGTTTAAGCTTTGAGACTGCTTTCACAGTGCGAAGTATAATTATGTTTATTGGAAACGTAGGTACTAACAGTGTAAATATCAGTAAGACACAACCACATTTAACCAGCGACCAAATTACCGTCATTTTTAGTGTAACGTTACCAATAACCGTTTGGCTAACGTTAAAAAGTAACGATATTAATAACGATACCAGTAAGAACGTTAACGTTATCTAAGTACAAATATTAGTATCGATAAAAGTTACCATTCTTATAATACCGTTAATTTATACTCCTATCTCTGTCTAACGATGTCGGTGATGATTTAGACAACCAAGTAATCATTAAAACAACAAATGGATAGATGTGTTTGATGTACAAGATACGTACCTACACGAGCGCGCGCGAATCGTCTCGTTTTCGTAAATATCTGACCAAACGTCGTAAAATGCTAGCTGTTGCCTCTCCGATTAGAAAAGCCGAACGTAAAGCGTGCGGGGCGTTTTTCGGTTTGACGACGTCGCACCATATACATATTTCTAATTTTTAGCGGATTAACTCTATAAGTAACGTTATTTACATACCGGTAAATCCTACTTACTGTTTCGGTATTATTTCATCTGTATTTTTTTGGTAACGGTAACCATCCCTGCATTTAACAACTAAGTTCTGCATACTACACCTAGAAAAGCCGGCCTAGGGCTTAGTAGGTGTTTCAACAGCTGAGTTTTGTCCGATTCGGTCGAAACAGGAAGGAAACAAGTGTTAATCGTTTTCAAGAATTGTGTTTGATTTTTTAATATTGTAAGCTTGTCGGTTTGTTAATTCAATACATTTCTGTTTTTCTCATAATCGTCAGCCGGTAAAATGTTACTTTGTCCGGGCGCTTCGTTTGGGTTTAGAATGTGACTTTTCTATGCATTTCTACTCCAAAACAGAGCACACAGCTATTTTCGTTTAAAACCTTATAACTTGCGCTCCATCTCAATCATCTATTCTCTGCGTCTGCTCAACATGGAAATCAAGCAACTTATTTAGCAACTTAACATAGAATAATAAAGGGTTGTGCAATAAATAACAATATTATGTTAATAAAAGTTTATATTCCGCTTTAACGAGATTCGAACGAGCGATCCAACTTCAACTACTCGTTAAGGTGGAATCAAAATATTTATTATGAATCAATTTACATAAGTAGTAAGAAATATGCATGTTTGAGGTATAGCAACTGTTCGGAGTTTGTTCTTGCCGACTGTTTTAATGGCGTTATTATTACAGCTTACGGTTGTTCACGCTTACTTTGTGTTTGAAAAAAAATATTATATCTTTTAATTATTTTGCTGACGAGGTTTGGTATGGGGCCAAATGCATATGGCTACGGATAACGATGTTTTGAGCTAATTCTCAAAGTACTACGTAATGGCAAATAAGAAACAGTTGATGTTGTGGCGACCTTCAAAAAGCAACTTACAACAAAAAGTACTACAGCGCCATCTATGACAAAACCGAAGAACTAATCTCTTATTGCGTTGTGAAAACTAAAGTCAATATGAGGAAAGCCTTAAAATACCATCTTATTATAAAGTTTGTTGCACATACAGAGTGGAATAAAGTCATCATCTGCCTAGTCTTTTCCTACCTATGTTAGGGTCCCCTTTCAGTCTACAGTTTACATAGAGCGACTGCCTACCTGATCTCCACAACCCTGTTAATACTGGGTAATACGATGGCCTTTGGTAAGACTTGTTGTCAGACTTTCGGGCCACCGGTTACCTGTAACGACTGTCAAAGATCTACAAATTACTGTTGGGACAAACGGCTTAACGTGCTCTCCTAGGCATAAACTTACTCTTTATAATATTATTTACAAACGAAGTTTTTAGACAGACCTTTATTTTTTTTTTGTGCTGGGTAATCATCATGACCCACTCTAGACGGAGCGCAAGGTAGCGGGAGGGTTGTATTTTAAAGTGCAGACCTTCTGCACTTAAGGCGGAAATATACTTACGTGTCGTGTCGTTCACTCACCACCGATTGCGCCAGAGCGGTGGAGGGGGTTATGACGCGACAAGGCAGAACAGGCAAATGTGTTTCTATACCGCGTGGCTCGTGGCGCGAAACTCTAGCGGACATTTTTTAAATAATCACTTATTATATTTGCAGAATGGTTCTGATAAATGTCTGACGAGCTTATTGAAATTGTATGTCTTTTTTTGTTTTATATGACACAAAGTGTAAAGAGTTTAAGGATCATTTAATCAGAAATATTATCCGAATTCGAAGTAAACACCATGTACGTTCAAACGCTGCAAAGGTTCGAAATGTACTGTTCAGAAAAAACGCCAGAGCACGCCACGACACGACACGTTAGTGTGCACACTCACCGTCACGACAGTAAGCATCGCGACACGCCACGACACGTAAGTGTATTTCCGCCTTTAGAAATACAACAACTAGATGCAAAGAAAATACAAATAATATTATGAGTCTGGCCAATATCATACTAGATTTTTCTTTTATTTTTGTGCTCGAAACCTTATCGCGATAAAGTAACTTTCAAGATATTGCTAACACTACAGTTTTTCTCTAACACGAAACTTCAATTTTTAACACACGATATTACGATGATAAATCTTATAGTTGGCGTTATAAAGTGCAATATTAATAGACCAAAGAATAATGTGGTTCCATTAGTTTTGAATAGCTTTTGTGAATTATTTATTGAGGTTTTCTGCAATATTAGTACTTACTTAGTCTGGGCAGGTACTTTAGGACCTCAAAACCCCACCCAAAAAGGACTTTCTGATAAATGGCCTTTTGAAATTTATTTTCTTGACTCTTGAATAAGCAAAATATAAATAGAATATTTAAAGTCATTATTTACATTGAGATGCAAATTTTCAAATTTATCATTAGATGCAAAATCCAATGCACGTTTCACGATTCGTGCATTGGATTTTCCGGGGGAGACAAAACCCAAACTGTTTTTTCTTGTTACCTACTGTATTCTTACGTTGACTAACTACAGAGCTACCACTACTGTAGTTATTAACCACATTTAAACATTAATCACGTCCAAATCAACCCATAACTCAGAACAAACCCAATCAAAAAGCCCAACTAAGCAACTTCCAACTTCCAAACATCGGTCAATACTATCAAAACAAAGCCTCACTATTTCAAATGACTTTATAAGAAACAAACATAAAACTAGAAGTCGAAGGGCGGCAGTGTTTGTCCACTTTATTAATATTATAAAGAGGAAAAGTTTGTATGTTTGCATGTAGGGATTCATCTCACTACTGATTCCAAAAATTGTTTCACTAATGGTTAGCGATATTATATACACTCCGTATGTCATAGAGAGTCATATGTCAACATCTGCCTAGCTTTTTCCCAACTTTGGTGGGACCGGCTTCCAGTCTAACCAGATGCAACTGCCTATCTGACCTCGACAACCGAGTTAGTATGAGGTAATACGATACCCTTTGGTAAGACTGGTTGTCAAACTTTCGGGCCACTGAATATCTGTAACGACTGTTCTTCATTATATTCACCATACAAATTATATTTATATAAAAGTAGATATTACAGCTTCGGTGACACAATGTGCGGTTTTATCGCTAAAAGGCTAGCTATATTATTTTGCTGACGAGGTTTGGTATGGGAACAAATGAATATGGCTACGGATTACGATGTTTGAGCTAATTCTCAAAGTACTTAATGGCAACGAAACAATTGATTTTGTGGCGACCTTCTAAAAGCAACTTACAACAAAAAGTACTACAGCGCCATCTATGACAAAACCGAAGAACTAATCTCTTCTTGCGTTGTGAAAACTAAAGTCAATATGAGGAAAGCCTTAAAATACCATCTTATTATAAAGTTTGTTGCACATACAGAGTGGAATAAAGTCATCATCTGCCTAGCCTTTTCCTACCTATGTTAGGGTCCCCTTTCAGTCTACAGTTTACATAGAGCGACTGCCTTCCTGGCCTCCATAACCCAGTTAATACTGGGTAAAATACGATACCCTTTGGTAGACTTGTTGTCAGACTTTTAGGCCACCGGTTACCTGTAACGACTGTCAAAGATCTACAAATGTCTTTTGGGACGAACGGCTTTGCGTGCTCTCCTAGGCATAACCTTAAAGATCGACCAGCTGGCCTACCATGACATCTTAAAGCAGTATTGTTTTACTCTTATTAAAGTGGGGAAAGAGACTGACCTATACAGGATGTCTAGCGCCATCTCTTTCCCACACTGGAAAATGAGTAAAACAATAATGTTTTAAGATCGCATGGTAGGCCACCAGAGCCTATTATTATTTAGCCGAGCTATTTAACGAGCTCCTAGACTAGAGTACAAGTCTGTAAAACACATTGCCACATCGACTAACCCTTCTTAACTTGCATGACGGACACAAATATTCATTCATTATGTTATGTAGATTCCTGACACAGATTCCTACTCATATCTGACATTAACAGTCACATATAAACGTTTGTTTCCTTCCCATCGGTAGCTTTTGTTTCTGCCCGTAATACATTGTAATGTTTTGCCAAACCCACATTGAGCTGTCAAAGTCTCGTCAAGATACGCAGTAAGCGTGTAATTATTTCTCCGAATGTACCATTTAACTTAGTAGAAAGTATTAAATTATATGCTGTGGGCACTACGAAGATAGAAGCTTTGGAACGATTTTTCACACGATAACTGCTTTTTTTTTAATGACTAACGTCTTTATTGTTTAGGTTAGAAAACTTTTGGTGAAGACATTACTTTTTTTGGAAAGGAATTGTTTTAGTTTTAGTCACTGGATGGTTTTTTTTTTTTATGTTTGTAGATCGTTATGAATAAGAAACGATCTGAATAAAAGTGTATGCTAATGTGTAAAATAAATAATAAAAAATATTTCTGACTGGCTCGTTGGTATTGCGGTCGCAATCTTACTTTACATATTAGAAATATCACTATTTTTAAAATCTAATCCTAATTTGTTTCCCCTTCTGACTAATAATACAGGTAGAAATAGACGTGAGAAATATAGACTTTGGGTGCAATCAGTCTCCGCCAGAACAGCATTTCTAAAAAAAAGTGTGATATGCATGGCCCCATTAATATACAATAAAATTCCTAATTCTCTTAAGATATTGAATACTATTTCATTCAAGAAAGAACTAAAAAAATTGCTTTTGAATAAGGGATACTATAGTGTTACGGAGTTTTTGGATGACAAATTTTGAATTTATATTTAATTTTAATTCTATCAATCTTATTGTTTCAATTTTTCTTTATTGACATTATTTTTGTATTTACTGTTATTATGTATTATTTGAATTTATTGAATTTTGCCTATTGTAATTTTTTGACTAATGTAATTTAATTATTTCTTATTTTGTAACTTCCAATATATTATAAACTATTTTGTACGCCGAATATGGCAAAACATGTTGAAACAGCAATCATCTGAACTCGATTTCCATCCATATGTGCATATCTATGTATCATGACACACATGTTTATACAAATAAATGCATCTTATCTTATCTTATCTTATCTTAATCGTGACTTCGAGCATAAGGTCCGGAGTTCGATTCCCGGAATCGGTTGGGTAAATTGCTATTGGTTTTCTCAGTAGCAGCCACGGAGTCTGGATTTGTGCCCAGTTGATGGCAATAGGCTTGCCCCCTATTATATGGGACTAAAAAATAACTGGCGAAATATGGGTGCACTATCAGATACACCTCACAGACGTTATGTAATGTGTAGGTATTATTAGAAAATAGCTTATGCCCGCGGCGTCGCCCCCGTGGAGTACGATAATTGTCCCACGGGAACATACTATCGTGATAAAAAGTATCCTATGTGTTAATCCGGGTTATAAACTAACCGTATGCCAAATTTCATCCAAATCCATTCAGTAGTTTTTGCGTTAAAGAGTAACAAACATCCATCCATCCATCCTTTTTTTTTATGAATGGCTTCTCGCAGTTCAACCTATGAGGTTGTCGTCTGCTTAACCGGACTATCCTGTGGGTGCCTTAAGAGTAAGGCCTCCAGCCAGGGCATAAAAACTTACAAACTAAGCGACTGCAGGGCACCCCCTGTGGGGTACGAACCTCGGCTTAGGGCGTCGCTGGGGGAGGACTGCATGGGGACAGGCTGGATCTGAATGGTATCATTATTTAGGGGCTGATTTAAAACTACTGGCACAGCATCGCGGGCTGGCTCGAGTGAGGGTCGGGGAGGGCATGGACCGGGACGTCGCGACGGACCTCGACGGCGAGGTCGGAAAGACGGCGGTTTAAGTCGGAAATTCATCCATCCTCACAAACTTTCGCATTTATAATATTAGTAGATTCATATCTCAAACATGGTATAAAACCTGATGAATATAATTACAGTTTTTAGAACAGCTTTTAAATACAAAACACAATAAAAACATAAGCGCCAATATTGTTCCAGATCATTTATTCATTAAAAAACTAACTCTGTGGTACTCATTTGTTTTGAGAGCCAACATCGTGCGGAGTCGGTTTATTTTTTCAGTGACAGTGAATATTGAAGTAAAGTACAATGTTATTTAAGAGAGACAAAAGTAAAAACATTTATGTTTCTCCCGCCTTTAGTTCTTTATGTTTTATTATTGCGTTTATAGAAATAATATGACTGAAATTGCGTGAGATGTGGGTACGATATTTGCTTTTATGTGGGGTTTATATTAGATGTTATCTTGCGATTCAGTTTTTCATACACACACATTTAGATTTAAACGATCAAGCGTTTCCGAGTTCTTTATAAATAAAATGTTTGTCACACTTCAGTTACTTATTTAAAAAAAAACTGTTTGAAGCTACTCACCAAAGAACAAAAACAAAATTTTAATCGATAGTTGTGATTATCAAAATCCCTAGGTACGGTTTCGACTTGACTGACGAACTACCACGTTTCACCCTTATGCTCTGAGTAATAATAAAGGGTGTGAATAGACCCTTAATGAACCCGAAAAGCACTTATTCTTCCCATCATTGCAATATTTTTTTTGTTCTGGACCTTACTTGGGAACCTCTTAGGGAGATATCAGAAAGTCAAAGTTCCAACTTTTTGATGTTTGATGTTAGAGGAGCTCGTGGCTAAATATTAACAGCCACATGGGTCGATCTTCAAAGTTAAGCCGTGCTTGCCGAGGTTGGTCGTGGATGGGTGACCATCATTACATACCGAGTTTCCTCCGTGCCTCGGAAAGCACGTTAAGCTGTTGGTCCCGGCTGTCATTTGAAGATCTTTGACAGCCTTTACGAGTAGTCAGAAGCCGAAAGTCTGACATCCGGTCTTACCAAGGGGTATCGTATTAACAATTCACTGGGTTGTGGAGGTCAGATAAGCAGACGCTTCATGTAAAATACTGGTACTCAGCTGCATCCGGTTAGACTGGAAGCCGACCCCAAGATAGTTTGGGAAAAGGCTAGGCAGATGATGACTTAGTTTGATGTTAGTACATAATGCTTGGTTGCCGGCTTCATGGAGGCTCCGTTAGACCTTGTATAAAAGTGGTCGACCGTAAGTGAACTCTATAGTACATAGTTCTAACATAAAAGATCTCCAAACTTAAGTCACCTAAGTCCAACCTGTTATAAAAACAAATATTGGCCGACGATAAGAGCAAACCTGGGAAAAAATGGGATCATATCACAGAATGAGACGAGACCTTTATTTGCCCATTGTCAACCATTTTGTTTGAGACTTTCACTACCTGGAAATGAGGAAGATGGTAATAAATCATGAGGTGTGGACAAGTCGACGGTGTTCATACGATTATTTTAGGACGTCGCCACACAGCAAGACATTGACGATGATATGAATAAGATGACAGGTGACGAAGCGGTAGCAGAGCGCGATCTACATAAACTATTGCTTATTTGAAAATAATACAAAAGTGAGTTTAATTTTTTTTATATCTAAATGTAATTAGTACCTAACATACTTCTCTCCTATCCCTAAGTTCATCAAGAGACATTGCTTAGTGTTATTTTAAATATAGAAAACGTTTTTAAAACGATGTTTTAAATTAGCTAATTTATGACATCATTGTGATTCAGAGAATCATTTGAAGATGATAGACATAGAGTATTGTTAGGTATATTTAGATTTAACGTTCAATATATTTTGTTGGTGGGGTGTTTTCCTGCGGCTTCCCTTGCGTTAATGCTTGGAAATCGTCCCACGGGAACGCTTTAAATGTAGCTTATGACACTTGGAGATAATGTGGCTTTCCATTAGTAAAAGAATTTTGGTAATCAGATCAGCAATTCCGGAGATTATCTATTACAAACAAACTTAATAATATTAATATAGATTGATAGAGCGATTGGTGGAGCAAATATGTCTGAAACAAGATGTGCCACTTTAGTTTCTTCCTGCTAGTTTTGTTGTACCGAAAGATTTTATTTGCCATGAAAATTCCTACAAATCCACCTTTGCTAGCTCTATTTGTACCAGGAACACATAATCGTATAGAGAACTATCGTCGTTTGTGTGCCTTCACCTTTGTGATATCATTTAACACACCTGTTAAAGTAATGTTTGCTCTGTCATAATGAATGGAATGCTTCGACGATGGCCATGTTAATGAGATGAGATGGAAAGTCCAATACATAAATTGAGGCACGTCTGGACTCTTATCATATTTGCATAAAATGTTTATGTATTGTCTTCATTGAGAGACTTGATCATGGCGAGGTGGGAAAATCTGAGTGGTCCGAGATTGAGGAGGTTAGCAAGTAAATAGACAGGCCTGTCTAGTGGCGGTACTTTCATACAAGCATGTAAGCTTGGCTTGCAATTATAACCTTCTAGTCTTCGTGATGTTCGAGCATTTATACAGTCTGCTTGCCTTAGGATGTTATCACACCAAACGATCGATCGATGTCGTCGATCGACGATCGATTGATTGGCGTAGTAACCCCCTTATGGGCCTACCTATGTAGTCAGGTCATTATAATGTTTGTATTTAAACTATCTTCTTCTAGCACGTTAAGCCCGTTGGTCCCGGCTGTCATTTGTAGATCTTTGACAGTGGTTACGAGTAGTCAGAAGCCTAAAGTCATCCAGTCTTACCAAGGGGTATCGTATACTCAGTAACTGCGTTGTAGAGGTCAGATAAGGCAGTCGCTTCATGTAAAATACTGGCACTCAGCTGCATCCGGTTAGACTGGAAGCCAATCCCAAGATAGATAGGGAAAAGGCAAGGCAGATGATGATTTAAGCTATCTTACTCTTTGCATCTATCTCCTCTTAGCGTGTCATTGGCAATTTTTTTTGTTTCATCCTGGAATTTGACTACGAGTTTGGCGCCTTCAATAATTTCCTGTTATGATTAGTAAATAACTGGAAACGATATTAAATGCCAACACAAACAAACACCACCAGAAATGTTATTTCAGGTGTTTTAAAGGTTATTTCAGAATTTAAAAAACCAGGGTTCCTACAATCTTTCCGTGTTCCGCTAGGTGAAACTCCAAAGAATTGTTTCTCAAAAATTAGTTTAGTCTACAAGCGGTTATGGAGAGTTTTAAGGTATAAATTGTTGTTTTTTTTTATTACAGAAAGGTCCTAGGCACTTTAAACAGACTGTACTGTGGTTACAAAAGTCATCTATTTAACCTTTAAAGTTCAAGGGAACAGAACAAATTATATTAATGCTCATTGAATGTCAAACGTTTTAATTTGGATCACCACGCTTCATTTGTTTGAAAGTACTGTTACTGCCATGCAAAAAATGTATGAAATTACGCTTTAAAGGCATTTTTAAAGTCATGCGTAAGTGTTGGCCTTATTACACACACAAAATAATAATATTACCTTGAGCATAAGGGTTGCGCCTCATCTAGCAGCACAGAATCCTATTTTCCATGCTCCTAGCATGAGCACGCGATACCACTCTCGTTCTGTTTCTCGCTCTAGCAAATGACGGTTCTGAACGACATAAAAGGATAGAAGCTTATAAAATGCGATTCAGTGCTGCTAGATGAGGCGCAACCCTAACGTAGTCCGCTTTTGTCAACAGGTTAATGTCAATGAATTTTAAACTTTAATTAAATAATTTATTTTTTAAATGATGTTATTTTTCCATAAAATAATCACACATAGTATAAACATAAAATTTGAATTCGTTTTTGTATTCAAACGCGTTCGGGGGATGATCTGAAATGGAATCGACGTATTTCCCCAGTAAATCTCCCGGACTCAGCTGTAAAATCTCGAACGAGGGCGAATTTATAACGCAATGAATAAAAGCCGCGAAAGCATAAATCACGAATTTAATGAACAGTTTTATTTGGTTAATAGCACGACGTCTTTTGGTTGCAAACTCCAGTATTTATTTAACGACATTGTTGTACCAAAAACATTGTTCGACGACAAAATTTTCTGGTAGTTTGCTCTTAATTACTATAATATCATTCTGGGTGGTTTTGCTTTCGAGCTACTATTATTTTCGTTCACGGTTTGTTGAACACCTTAAATGGGTACATTATTTCACCATCTAATTTTCATTTGTGCGAAATTTCATTTGTCTGGCTGTGATACGGTGTGCGTAGAGCCCTTTCTTACCACACATTAGCCGTTTTCGAGTATTCAGAGCCAGTTGCGAACAAAATGACGCGCTTTACTTACTAATGAATGCTTGTGTCGTACCAATGGAAAACTTGAACATTTCCTTTAATTAGAATCTAATTTTCGCAGCGTTTGTGTTTGTTTTGTTTAATTAGTCGCTACTCAGAGAAATATATTTTATTTTGGTACGAATTTAAATGAATATACATTTCGTATAACTTAGCTGAGTTTATAATTGTTAGGAGTGTGGAATATTTAAATGTACCTTTTTTACCTATTAAAAGTTAAAAAGAAATCGTTGCAAGACGAACAGCAAAGCTTCTGGTCCATGAAGGGACTAGTCATGGGTCAGTTGCCTGTGGCACTGAAACGCAAACTTATGGACATGTGTATTCACCCCACCTTACCCTATAGTTCACAGACTCGCTCCAAACATCCAGAAGTCCAAATTCAAGGTTTGCCAACGAGCAATAGACCGCAGTGTACTAGGTGTGAAATTAACGGATCGTGTTCGAAACACAATAATGCGCTCCAAAACTAATTTAGCTGACATGGCTCAAAAGGCTGCTCAACTCAAATGGGACGGGACAGGACATGTCTGCCGTGGTGCGCTAAAATAGCAGGAAACTGCTGGCGGTGAGCGGTGAAACGGTGGGTGGGGTCGCAGCTGGCCACGTAGAAGATGTCGGGACGAACTGGAAAGGTTCCGTCAGAACAGGAAGGAGGGCGCACGGGTTCGCGAGAAATGGAAACACTGGAAGGACGCCTTTGCCCAGGAGTGGGACAGAGCAGGCTCGGAAAAAAAGATGCTGGAGTTGTCTCAGTAACTGAACAAACAGTTTCAGTTTTTACTTTCACAGGTGCTGTTTCTCGAACCTAAAACAATTTTATAGAATTAAAATAAACATCTCAGGACTACCGCCCGACTGCCGCCGCAGGTTATCGCCTAAGAGATAACTGTTCGATCCAACAAAGATTGTGCAATTTAAAGCTGTATCAATTTGTGGCGTTCTGGAGTTTCTAAGCACTTCCAAAGCAAAAACACGTGAGATTATCATCATCATCATCATCATCATCAGCCTATATTGTTCCCACTGCTGGGACGCAGGCCTCCTCTCTATGAGAGGGAATGGGCTGTAATCTACCACGCGGGCCCAGTGAGGGTTGGTAGATGTCACATGTCTTCGAATTTTTAGTTCTAGGACATGCCGGTTTCCTCACGATGTTTTCCTTCACCGTTTTGAGAGCAGTCGAGACCGTCGTGAGATTATGCATGTGTGTAATTACATATTAAATGCATCAAGATACTCCATCAAACAATATCGCATCACTTTGCAAATTATCGCCCACCCTCACAGCACACCTTTACATCTGACATTATAAATCTATATTTAGACGTCCAACGGAAGACATTTAATTTAATATAACAGATGTTCCCATCTCGAGTGGACACGCTTGGCAGCAAATCCTTTGAGTTTGTCACGGGCAGGCTCAAAAGAACCATCAACAAAGGATTGTTATTCCAAGTGTGTTCAAAGTTGGATAAACAAGTTTGACAATTGAGCGTACGCTCTGCTTCGACGAGGACTGCTTTGAAAATCTTATCAGAAGAAAAAGGAGGATTAAGAATAATAGTGACGATGAATGGGGTTTGGAACGACGATTTGACGGTTGCCAATTTTTGAGAGTGTGAAAATTCATGTATTTTTAAACATTGTTTATCGTCACAATCTCGATAAATTTGTGTTAAGACGCTGATATTTCATTTAAACAAAAAGATTTCTACTTTTAGTTTGTACTCATTATACAGCTTCACTTCCAATCCTAACAAAAACCCAATATTAAAACACTAACACACACCTTTAATGGATTACCAACCAATACAAAAAAAAAGGTAAATAGACCGCTTAGTACAAGCACAAAACAAAGCGGACCCCCGACGCTAAGACGCTTGGATTATTTTATTTTAGGTTTTTTAGAGGTTTTTCGGGCCGGGGGTTTTTTAAATTTTTAATTTAATTTTTATTTCATGCTTTTTAAACTTAACGAAAACAAGAAAAGTTATAAATTTAAAAAACCCGAGCTTTTAGGGGGGGCAGGGTGCTGCCCCCCCCCCCCCCCCGCCAGCGATGCCTATAGTGATAAGTAACATGATTTCAAATTTCGAATCGACCAGACCTGGGAAAGTTGTTTATTTCAGATTTTCTCAAAACATAGCTAAAAACACTCTCGATTAAAACACCTTTCAAACGAAACCAATTTTATCAAAATCGGTTCATCCGTTTAGGAGCTACGATGCCACAAACAGACACACAGATACACAGATACACACGTCAAACTTATAACACCCCTCTTTTTTTGTCGGGGGTTAAAAACAACAAAGTATTATCTCCAGTAGAATAAAATCCTCTGAAAATATGCGCTCTTTCTGGTAACACATTTAGAGTTTCGATTTTTGTTTCGTTTTGCGTTCAGCAAACAAATGGTTGAGGTGGATAATTGAAATCCGAACTAGGGCAGGCTTCCCGGTTGCCGTCCGTAGTGAATACCGATGGAGTCCTCTTTAAAACTATTTTCTATCTCTCCACATACCCCCTTTCGCGGCTAGTGACCGGCGAGTCTGTGGTACTTCCAACAACTATGTAGAAGTCCCATGACCCACTTGCTAGCAAACGAGGTGAAATTATTAAAGGAATTTTAATAAAAACACGACTTGTTGTTTACGACTAAGTACTGCTTGGTGCTGGTAGGTATGTTTTAGGTTAGAATGGGCTTCGTGAGTCGATTATGGAAATTGTGGAGCGTCGAGTGACGTCATGGGGAAGAAAAATATGGTGCCGTTGTGTTTACGCGCGCTTTCATGTGTTGGACTATCTACGGCTATAAAAGTTACGTTTATTACTTACCTGTCTGTATTTTTTGTTGACAGTTTTTAGATTTTTTATCGATAGTAGAGATTATAAGCCTGGGCATGAACCATGGTAGTCTCGCTTTATTTTGGGCATATAGCAAATCGTAAAAGTATCAATCACTTTACGTCATCAAATAAATTCTGATGTCTTTTGTACGATCGCAAGTGGGCAATACTATAATAGTGTATTCCAAAATAAAATAAAAACTAACGTTACACGTATTACCTAAGAAATGACTACTCTTACCTAATCCTAAAATAGAACACTCGAAATACAATGAAACCATAGAAGCCTCAAACAGTCTATCTAATTCAATGTACGCGTCTTCAAAAGTCAATAACTCACATTGATGTCAAAAGTCAGTAGGAACGTTATTACGTCAGACGTTATTACGAAAAAAAGCATCGTGAGTGACAATTTAATGAAGTGTTGGCCCATTGTGTAATTAAAATCAACGTCATTAAAGTTCAACTTACAACTATTGAATGGAATTGTGATAGGGATGTGTGATCTTGCATCGGTATCGATATTTTGAATCAATAAAAGTTCAAGTATCGTATCGAGTTTATTAATTCCTCTAAGACTCTAGGCCACATTCCACAAATTTTATATTACTTCTTGTGTTCTCCTTTTGTATTCTTTTGATTTCTTATTTATGTGAATTTCAATTCAAAGTTTTTAAACTTACATTGTCTCTAGCACTATCATTACATAACATTTACTATTTATTTTGAGTTAACAAATTTCGGCGCTGTTGCAAGCGCCATGATAGTATGACAATTTACTTATAATACGATCGATTCATTCCGATGCGTACTTTTATATCGATCCCAAAATATCGGAGTATCGCATCATGTTATATCGATACTATAAAGTATCAGACTGGATCGTGCACCACTAATGCGTGCTGAACTGATGATGGTAAATCAGATGGGAATTTCGTAAGCAAAAATTAAGATATTGAAGTGGTCAAAATTAAATTTGAGCGGTTGCAGCAGTAATGCATTGTGAAGTTGGTTTATACTCTTTACGTAATGTTCAAAAGGTATATTGCAAATGAAAATATTGTGTTACACAATATTAATTACAAAACAATTTGAATAGTATGATTGTATTCTTTTTTCATAAGCTCATCTCACCTTCCACCCACGATGGATTATAGAATGAATTACCTTGAAGTTAATCTTTCTGACCATTTTAAGAGGAGCTTACTATTATTACTGACTACTACTACGTTCGCAGCCGGTATAGTGACTCTAATCATCTCTTTATTACACTAATTACCAACATTACACTCAAACGCCATCATCTTTCACATGAATGTAACATTCGTTCAACACAACGAAACATACATACACACAAAGCTAAAATAATACAGAGGATAACATAATACTAAACCTAGCTAACAATTCAACCTAAAGACGCAAATTATCATCAGCAAACAAGGATCCCTAGTCAAATTCCTATCTGAATGCATTACCAAAACACGAATTCATGTTATGATTACAACGTCTCTCAAACGTGAAATTAATGCCACGAACACAGAGATCTCTGTTTGTGCGCCAATTACAAACAGATAGTCGTAACGTTTAGTCGGATTGTTCATTCTGAAATTCCCATTAAGTAAGTGTTATCAATCAGGTTGAACAGAATGTTCTATTGTAATGTAATCGTCGAATTACAAACGTCCTTCAATGTCTTTGCCACAATTATTTGATTAATTAGAGATATTATTCAATTTGAAGTTTGTGTGTTTAAAGTTCAGCTGTTTGAGGCTATGTTTTAGTTGCTAAATCGTTTGTGATAGTTTAGTTAGTGTCTAGATCGATTGTTTAGCGGTGGACTAGTTGTAAATAGTACGGTATATCATGTTTTGTTCTTTGTTTGCACTATAATTATTTAATAACTATCATCTCTTCTGATTGTGTAGCTCTTTTTTTTTATAACAAATTATCTGAGTAATTCCACGTTGCTAAAAACAGACGAACATTAATTTCTTAGACTAACCCATTACTTACGGCTCAGGACCTTAGGTATTAATTATACTTTTAAATGATCTGTATTCATTAAGACAAAGTGCAGACCACTGCTATTAAAATGGATGGCATCTTGGCGGCATTATTTTTCAATCTAAGCTCGTATTGATTTTGCCTAATAACACGCTCATTAAACCCCACGACATTATTTTGTTCATTGACCCCAAAATAAGAGACAAAAATATGTTTTTGCTGAAAAAAAGTATTTTCTGACTTGTAAGTATGTACTCGTATGAGACATTAACATTAACATAGTCGCTCTATAATCCTACCACAGCCACAATTTACACTTACCACATCTATTCTATTTCCGTCATCCGCATTTATTTGCGCAGCCCCTGTAATCTCACGCGTAGGAATGATATAATTGAAGTAGGCACGTTATTCGCATATAATCAAACACCCATAAAGGTAATTATTTCGACATAGCACGGTGATATCATAGAGAGATCGTTAGCGGTTACATTGTACGTTTAAATGCGGATTAAGTTCGTCTTGATTGATTACATTGTAATGCGAAATTGTATCTTAAGTTAATGTAACTATAAAGGTCAGGATGTTTTGCGGATTGATTACAAATAATGTGATCATTAAGTACATTGTTTATAGCACCTGAAATGGATGAGCTATAAAATGTGATGTCAAGCTAGTTGATAGTTTACGAGGCTGATGTTAAATCGATTGATGTTGTAGTGCGTAGGATGGTGTGATTTAATGGGCATCATACATGTCTGGTTGACATAACTAACGACGACAGGCACTAAACTTTACATTTATTACACTCCTACACCCCATGAGATTGGCGAAACTATTAAAAAAAAAAAAAAACGGAAAAGATCTTGTTAGTAAATAATAAAATATCGCATCGCCGATGTGTGTGGTGAGTGTGAAAAAATTACAGGCTGGAAGATCGTGTATATCGGATCGCTGGACAAGACTAACATTTAAATGGCTGTCAAAAGAGACAACGCAGATGGCGAGATAACCGCTTTATGAAATACTGGACAGCTGCGGGCAACCGCGAGATCTGAGAAGACTAGAGGAAACCTTTGCCCAGCAGTGGGACACCATGAGCTGATATGAAAATAAATAAGTCATGTACTTATTACGTGATTTCGTAAGTATTTACATCTCCTTAACTAAAATGCCCTACAGCCCCTTTTGTCAATTTCCTCTATGTATGGACCATGACATTGCTCATAAAAAGACAAAGGTTTTAGTTAAGTAACATAACAAAACTACCCAACAATAAAAACCTGCTGACAGCAATATCAAGCAGACAAGAAAAGAAAAGCTTTTCAAGAATGTCAATCAACATGAGCCCATTGTTAAAAACAAAGAGGATAATAAAAACTTAGAATAAGACAAAGTAAACATTTTGCGTTATATTTATGGTACAAAAAATATAACAAAAGGTACACAGAGATACTTAGGAGAATTTATGTCATGGTTCTAAGACCGTTTTATTACGACTACCGTATTTATGTCAATAGGGAGTCAACAATGAGTCATAACCTTTCCATGTGTTTTATGGGCATTTGGAAACTTTTTTTTTACTTTTATGCCTTTTGAGAACGTTGCTAGTTTGAATATTGAAGACAATATAATTTGATATCCGTCCTGTTGACTTTTTGTTCTAGCTGATTTTGGGTCTGACGATGGAATCAGTAACGCAATTGAAATAATAAACGAATGAAAAAATTGCTCCAAAATTTAACTTGGTAAAGTAAAACGAATTTGCAATAGAAGTTAGAGTACTTTCGCTATTCGTAATAATTCTAGTCTAAATTGGATAATAAAAGTCCTCAAAGGAATACAAAACTGTATTAAAAGTGGAGATTTCAAAATAAACCAAATTTCCATTATGTAAATTCTATATTCCTTTGGATAAACATACTAGGTAATATACAAGTGTTGTTTTGTAACCTCGTCAAAATTCAGGAGGTTGTCGGAAAAGACATAAATAATCAATACGAGTATAAATTACGGTTCCTAGTTAATTATTAATAAACGCTGATTTTTTTGGTTATATAAGTTTGTCAGTATTTCAGAATAACCCTTGTAACATGGTTTAGAGAGTAAGAAATTATTAAAAAAACGTTTAAGATTGTTTGTATGTGTGGAGGCACTGTTATAGGGCGAGAATCAAACGGGCCGCGTTTAAAACACGGGTGGTTCACACTTACCGATTTCCGTAAATAAGAAAAACAAAAAGATACTTACCCATTTTATTATTGATTCGGGACGAGAATCATAAGCATAGTCACCTTCTTGAATTTGATGAGGATGCAAAACAACACCTTGTATATTAGTTTCCAAAACCAAAGGTATGAAAATTGATAATGGGCGAGTTTTTTGTGTGGGCGTCGATGGCCTAACCCGAAACTATGAATGAAGAGGAATAGCGAAAAATACTCCAAGGAGTCCCGAGCTCGATTTAGAAACTAATATTGTTAGTATGTGTAGAAATATAGACTGTTCAAAAATCGAATATTATAAAAAATCTATTTTCCTAGCCGGAAATCGAACCCGTGGATTTGGAAAAAAAAGTACTGTATTATTACACCATACGATAGCATCGCTATTAAGGATCCAACTCTGGGAAATAATGACACAACTGGAAAAATTATTAAACCAAAAATTAAAGATGAAATTAATGAAATTAAGCAATTATTCGCTTAAGGGGTCGAGAAATAAACAATACGTTAACTATAAGTCTCCGTGGGTGTGATACTCTAATTGATTAAATAAGTGACCGAGTGGGGGTGTTAATGGCCAGTATCATTGTATGACAAATGTGATATAAAAACTAGCGTCTGTTCTCTGTTTCGCCCGCGTTTTCTTTTTTCACTTCCTGGATAAAAATATGTGTACCATTGCCTGTTCTTTCATTTAACAGTTCTTGCGTGAAAGAGTATCAAAAATAGTGCGTGGAGTCCCTCCGCGCGGAAGAAGTGAAACTTCGTAATATGAATGCGTTCGATTGCCACGCATTCACTCTCGTTATTTTATTGAGCTTCTAAATAATATTTTGTTGTTTTCTTGTTGTATAATTTTATTACATAAGTTTATCGAGGTTATTCTACTCATGGAAATGGAGCGAAGGCTGGTCACACCGAAGAGTCAAATGCGTGTCTGTTTGCACGCCATCTTGCGTACCTAGTAGAACTACGTAGTTCCAAATTTAGTAATTCTGCCATCTCTTAGTGAGTTTTAGAAAATATTCCCCCTCCATTGTAGCGTTAAACTTGTTGGAAGTCGCATAAGAAGTTTCACTTCAAAATCCATACATCCTCACAAACATTCGCATTTATAAAATTACTAGTTAATGCTTGCGATTTCGCACGCGTGAATTCGGCAATTCCCACGGGATCGTACTACCGGCTAACCTGCCTGTGCCAAATTTCATCCAGATCCATTCAGTAGTTTTTGTGTGAAAGAGTAACAAACATCCAGACATCCTCACAAACTTTCGCATTTTATAATATTAGTGGGATGTCACATAGAATTGTTCAGCATTCGACGAGTCTCCCACAGTAATTGTTAATGACCCCGTCCGCATGGAACTACCACGCCACATCCAATGGCTCTTGTGTAAGGTGGATGATAAGCATTTGAATATAAATTCGACGTTGAGATCATTATATTCGTAATGAATAGACTTGATCTAAATCTAGGAGCAAAACAAAGATGCTTTGCTTATCATGCTCTAGTCACAATTTTTATTTTGGAATTTTCCTATTAAATAAAGTTTAGCCAATCCTTTTAATAATGTATCCTATTATTCCTAAATAGTTGAAATTCTGCGTATCAATGCGTCAATGGTTTGTACAGAATTTTATTGATAAGACCTAATATTAAAAATATCAATTCCTAGTAATAATATCGAACTACTAAAATTTATGAAGAATCAAACCAAGTGAGTTGAAACCCTCAATCAGTTAAGCAAACAGCTGTTATTGCGTCACGTATGTTATCATTATCAATAACTGACATTTCCTAACTGATCACGGAACTTGAATCACCTTATAATTTCATATTAATTGCTAGATGTCATATGTCTTGTGAGAACTGGATCGTGGTGGAGTTTTTATGAGACTCTTCACATGTGTCACCTATGGTCTATTTCATATGAGTCACATTTACTGTTGACTCAATGGTATAGTGCCGAATGATGTTTTCTATGAATCATGGTTCTGTTTATCCAAAACATCTTATAGCAATCTTGTACTTTTCTTTTTTTTGAATGGCATTTCGCAGTTCAACCTATGAGATTGTCGTCTGCTTAACCGGACTATCCTGTGGCTTAAGGCACCCACCCAGTAAGGCCTCCAGCCAGGGCATAAAAACTTACAAACTAACTGGCTACACGCTGTGTCAGCTTTCAGAATTAAAGTTTCACTTACCACGTGGCCAAGCAGTGATAAGAAGTAATAGGGAAGCATGACGTCCTTCGTTCGCATTGCAAATCAGACAAGGTTTTGTTTGTTTTTTAATAAAAAAAATCTCAGGAGCAGCTTCATAGTCTGGATTTTCATAGGAATTAAACGTAACTGACGAAATGTGGCACGTCGATCTCTAATTGTACGGGAAGCTCATACAAAGTGAGGGCAGGTTATACCGGACATGTATAGGCTTAATGAGTCGCATGTGTACTATTAGATACAGCTCCGTCTAAGCCTTCGAGGATAAAAAGCGTGATGTTAAGATATTTTATGTCAATATGATACAAAGAAAGTGAATGCCAAGTTGCACAACTTGCAAGATGCTAAATTGCTTGAAGTAAAAAAATCGTTTCGATTAAAATTACAAAGAAATACACCGTGTAAATCACCTCATCACGAAGCCGTCAACCAAGCATTCTGTACATGAAACTAAGTAACTTTACGCAAAAATTATTGCTGGGAAACGACTTTTTTTTGGGGGGTGTAAAATCATGTTTTGTGGTAGAACTCAATGTAACGCACTCAAAACATTGTGCTTATGGACGGATTGAATAGTACGGGGGTCATGGAGGTGTTTAAAGTAAAAATCTTACATTAAAAACTTGAATTTAAAAAAATACTTGTCAAAAAGTTGGAACTTTGACCCCTAATATCTCCGTAACTAGAAGGTTCCCAGGTATGGTGTAGAACAAAAAAATGATCGCAATGACAGGGAGAACCAGTGCCTTTCGGCTTCGTTAAGAGGTGTTTTACACCCTTTATTTAAATGAGATAATTTAATTTTGATTAAAATGAACTAATTTGACCTTTGAATATTATTTTTTGTGTCGCTTGTACCAGTACTTGAGGAGCTCGTGGCTAAATAGTAACAGCCGCACGGGTCGATCTTTAAGGTTAAGCCGTGCTTGCCGCGGTTGGTCCGTGGATAGGTGACCAAAATTACATACCGAGTTTCCTCCTTGCCTCGGAAAGTACGTTAATCCGTTGGTCCCGGCTGTCATTTGTAGATCTTTGACAGTCGTTACGAGTAGTCAGAAGCAAAAAGTCTGACATCCAGTCTTACCAATGGGTATCGTATTATCCAGTTACTGGGTTGTGGAGGTCAGATAGGGAATCGCTCTATGTAAAATACTGGTACACAGCTGCATCCGGTTAGACTGGAAGCCGACCCCAAGATAAGGGAAAACGGAAAAGGCTAGGCAGATGATGCTTGTACCAGTATATGTCACAGTCGAAACTGTTAATTAGTCAAAACTACTTTTGACCGGTTAAAACTATTTTTTAGAAACTCATTAGGTTGTTAGTTTTTTTTGTGACCCTTTGAAAACACAGTGTTGTAGTCATTCTAAGTAATTATAACTGAGGCATTCTCAAACAAAATATTTTCAAAAGACAAAACGCCATTTAAATAAATTAGTGTTTTGACTGACACCGGTCAAAAGTAGTTTTGTTCGCTTAAACGTTTTGACTGTAACATAATATACATACACATTCACAGTCCACCCTGTATCACCCACGTACTCAAAGTGATTGTTTCGCCCACGATTATATATGAAGGCAGACAGGTTAATTCCCTAGATTCAATTGTCTGCCCCCATAACCTGATCTCCTGGCAGGACTTCGTTCAATTAGATCCATTTGTGTTAATCCCATAGTACCGGATGAATGTCAGCGTGAGATTATAACAACTGTCTAGGAGAATGAATCATCGTTTGATACCATTTTCAGACACTTAGAAGTGTTCCTACTTGGCTGTGTCGATAAAGATTATAAGCACTTTTTCAGGCTCAGAGGGTATTCGGTCTGTCCGTCCGTATATCACAGAATTTGCAAAAAAAACTTTCAACGAAAATTGTTTTGAATAAGATTTGATGTTTAGTTTGGGACTGGGAAACTGCAGCATTAACTCGTGGACGAGCTTGTGGCTAAATAATACCAGCCGTACGGCTTGATCTACAAGGTTAAGCCGTGCTTGCTGAGGTTGGTCCGTGGATGGGTGACCATAATTACTTACCCAGTTTCCTCCATGCTTCGGAATGCACGTTAAGCCGTTGGTCCAGGCTGTCATTTGTAGATCTTTGACAGTCGTTACTAGTAGTCAGAAGCCGAAAGCCTGACATCCAGTCTTACCAAAGGGTATCGTATTTCCCAGTTACTGGGGTTTGGAGGTCAGGTAGGTAGTCGCTTCATGTAAAATACTGATACTCAGCTGCATCCAATTAGACTGGAAGCCGACCCCAACAAAGTTTAGGAAAAGGCTAGGCAGATGATGAGAGCGTTAAAATATTGTTATTATTTTGTTTGGTGCGGCAGAAACCGAGTACGACTCGCAATTGACACTTTAAAAAAAAATGATAGACGCCATATTATAGTAGTGGGTTCTTTATAAGTAAAATTTCACTTGGCTTTTTCTATGGCTACTGACCTACAGCAAGCTACTTAGGCCTAATGAAGGCTTTGCTTTCACTATTTTGGAACGTAATTCCAAAAATGATAATTGCTCTGTCAAATTATTGTAAACGATAGTTACAATAATCGTCTTGCGGAGCCTAGACGAAGTGAAATTCTAAACTTAAATTAGCAACTTACTCATGTAAGCTACCGAAAGGTTTATGTCATACATTAACGTAACATCACGACTGTAATCCCCGAATGGTTAGGCAGAGGCGTACCTAATAGTACTCATCCGGGTTGAACGACATTGGTTAAATCAGATATTAGTCAAATCGGCAATTCGTCAAATTTGAAATGGGTCAAAGCTGTAATTCGCCAAATCGTCTTTTTGTCTAATTACGAAATTTGCCAAATACGCCATTGGTCAAGTCATTTAAGTACAATCAACTGTAAAAATAAAAATACCTATGATTTTTTTTATTATTAACTCATTTATTAACTAGTACATCCACATTCTCTCTTCTTCTGTGAAATTCTTGACGGAAAAACACAATACCGCTTTGCCCGATCCGGGAATCGAACCCAAGCTCTTATGCTTAGCAGTCGCGAATAATTGACCAATGAGGCCAACCAGATTTATAATATAGACCAAAGAGGTTTATGTCAAACTTGTTAAAAAAAAATGTAGAAACACTTAAAAACTATTTGCACTTGTCTATGCTCTAGAATCCATTTAAACATACGATTATTGAACAAGACGACTTCATTCTCTCGTCATGAAGCATTCGGAACTGTCACTAACGAGTTTCTAGGCTACTCCTTAGTACCTCAAGGAGATGTCAGCAAACCGGAAGGGGTCCGAGAGGGCCGATGCCTGCCAAGGCTGCGGGACTGTTCGAAAGAGATACCGTGACCCTGGAACACAAAGGGCTAAGAAGGAACATGGATGGGTTTTAGTCAGTACAAGCTTGACACTCCCCGCTCCTAGGGGGGCCTAGAGGCTACTTCCTAGTTATCTCTCAAAACAAAGGAATGATTAATTCAAATCGCATCAGGCCTGAAATCCCCAAACGGTTAGGCAGAGGTATACGTAAAAGTACACTCATATACTTCACCAGTTATGTTTCAGTTCCATGTAGTAAATGGCGATCCTATTGCCATTAATTGCGCATGAATCCAGGGTCTGTAGCTACTACTGAGAAATTCCTCTGGTGAAAAAACCCAATAACAATTTGCTTATCCCGGAAATCGAATCCAGGTCCTCAAGCTCGGCAGTTGCGATTGCACATTTGTCAAACATTTATTCATTTCACCATCATAACTATCAGCCTGTAATGTTCCCACTGCTGGGACACAGGCCTCCTCTCTATGAGAGAGAGTGGTCTGTATTCCACCACGCGGGCCTAGTGCTGGTTGGTAGATGTCTCGTGTCTTCGAATTTTTAGTTCTAGGACATGCCGGTTTGCTCACGATGTTTTCCTTCACCGTATTTGAACAGCAGCAGTCTTCAGTGGTGATGAAATAAATTACACAAAGTCGCAAAACGCCTGCCTGGGTTCGAACGCACGGCTTACTGCTCGTAAGGCGAGGCTGTCACCACTGGGTCACCGCTGCTCTCATTCAGTTATTCCTTTATGTGACTCGTAACTTTACAGTGAAAACAATATTGTTTCATTTCAACTTAATTGAGTATGCTCGATAGATAGAAAATTATAATAAATTATTGTCTACATATCGCCATTAATTGAAATTGGAACTGTAATAGAATTGTTATTGCATTAATGTCTGTTGTTTTGTTTGAAATAATTTACATTCTATTCTCTATTCACATGATTATGAATTTTAAATTCATTTGAAATGTATTGAATGTAATAGTGAATATATTGCAAATTCATTTAGGTGGTTAAGATTTTAATCAGTGATTTAATGTAATACCTTTTGTATATTATATTTTTCATTGTATTGTCATGCTTATTGTTTAGATTTATTGTGTGTTGTTTTTTTTTTAAATAAAATATAATTAGATACAGTCATTATTTTATATCATTATTTTGTCAATAGATATTTTGCATCATTTATTGCATTATACTTTTGATAAACACGTTTTGTCTTACTAAAATATTTAATAAAAAAGTAAATGAAACAAACAAGTCACCGAATGCCGAAAGTAAAATTATTTTCCGCTTTTTGTGTTTTTTTTTTGGAAGTCGGTTTTTATTCTACCCTTTTCAGTTGTGGTATCTCACATAAATCCTGGTCAAGTATCATTTTTACGTTGTAACTAGACACCAGCACATCGTCCATACATTCGACAAAGGACAAAATGCATAATAAAGAGGATGACTTAAAAAGTACCCAAGCAAAGACAATAAAATTCATAAGGGCCCACTGGGCAAGCTTTCTTTACCAAACGAATGAAGAATCATCTGAATCGGTCCAGTAATCACGGAGAAATAGGTGTACATATGTGAAAAATGTACATAAATAAATGTTCATAAAATGTAAACTACTACCGAATGGCAACTATTCCGTATCAAACTATAGAAGAATTACGTAAATCCGATCATAAATCTCAGCGTAATCGGTGTATATACATAAAAAAAATACCAATCGAATTAAGAACCTCCTCCTTTTTTTAAGTCGGTTAATTACTTTTATTTTGTCTCTAATCGTAACTTGACGCAAGTACGCAACCATATCCATACGCATACTTTTTCTTTTAAATGACCACTCTACTATCAACAATCACGAAGCCAAAAGACAATCATTTGATTGCTTGATAAAATAACAATTACCAAACAAAATGGACCACTCGCTTCCATGAGTAAAATCAATTTGTCATGCTAATTTACTCACTAAGACCACACACTATTAACACCATGACAATCTTCCCAGCCAATAAAATTTAATGGATCTAAATAGGCTAATGTACTAGGAGCAGATGACCAACCAGTTGCATATTTAAATTGGCCTTGACCGACTAGCCCCTAACATCTTGGCAAACGGAAATTATGTACCAGGAGTCCAGACGTTTACAGGAGCATGTGGATTAGGATATGGGACGTGGAAGGGAAAAGAGTTATGAAGTTAATTCGGGCACGGATGTCGGGCACGTCAAAGGAGGTTTGTTTGCTTATACAGCTATAAACTCTTTAGCAGGTTGAGATGTGTTGGTCAAATGTCTATTGTTTTAATTTTTTATGGTATGATGGGAAAGTTAAACGTTTCTAAGATGGCGGTTTCTTGTTCCAACTGAGGAAAAAGTAAACTAGAGAACTGTGATTTGCTTTATTTTATTTTTTGATTTTGCTTTGATTGAAGCTTTTTTTCTAATCAGAATAAATCAAAATAAAGCAAAATTTTTGAACCAACAAATTCATCTATTGTTTTCTTTCATTTGGATCAAAAGAAAACATAGTTTACAAAAAAAATGTCCTAATGAAAAATGCATTAATCGGATTACGTGCAAGTTCCTTTTGAGGTTATACAAGGAAAGTTCGGATTTTAAAATTCTGTGGACGAGTCCCTACGATTATGATATGGAAGAGATGACCGCCTTATTCTGGTCACGTTTGCCAAGCTTTGTCAGATTTGGCTGCAGGTAGCTTTACTCTGCCTCTATTGTTTTTTTTTTTAATTTTGTGAGATTTAATGCAAACATTTTGGGAGCTTATCTTTTTACTCTTAAGATTGTGTTAGATAAGGCAGTACTGGCTACTTCTTGAAAAGTTTTATAATTGAGAACGTGTCATGTTTTTTTAAAGACACTTGTTTAACTTTTTGTTATGATTCCATCAAAATACTTCTTAATAGAAGATTCTTTCTTATACCTGAGTTTAGAAGAACAGTGCCACATGCTGCTTATGTTTAATATTTATGTAGATTGGGTACATCAATAACTATGTAAAATATACTTACATATATTTACGTCGCTTCATGTAATATACTGGTACTCAGCTGCATCTGGTTAGACTGGAAGCTGACCCCAAGATAGTTTGGGAAAAGGCTAGGCAGATGATGATGATGCCGACCAAGCCCTCGTAAAGTGCGAAAGGGACAACTGCAGTTGTCCCTTTCAGTTTTTAAACGCAGTTAAAAGTCCTGATCGCTTTTTTTTTAACGATCTATTAAGGTAACGTCACACATATTACACACTTTTTCACTTACTGCAAGTAAATATACTTTCACACATTATCGTGTGTATGAAAACAAAGAAAATAAACAACGTATATTATCACGCCAAGAAGGGGGATTGTGTAAGCATATATAATGGTAGTGTTTACGCTTTGGTAAGTATGCCTAGTGCCAGTGTTATTTTGATTGATTTATAATAATAACTATTATTAATCAATCAAAACATCACTTGCTAGACTGACACGAGTTGTTGAAAAACATACATGGCCTAGGTTTGTCTGTTTTCACAAACAATGAAAATGAAGTTAAGTAGTCATGATAATTATCTTAGTACGCTTGGGTCTGTACTAAAAGTTGACATTCCAACAATTTAATAATATTTAGGCAATTATTCAGGTATCGCTTAGTGTTACTGAAAACGAATGACAATTTCGTCTAGTAGGACCCGTTACTAAGTTTATGCGGAAATTATCCTTACTTACTGCAATATTAGGTTTAGTTTTCAGATATCTAACTATTTAAACGAATGGCAACATCTAAATACAACTACAGTATTTTTCAACTTGACAGACCTAGAAAAAGATTCCAAAAGTAGCTTGCGAGAATTCTTCAACATTACCAAGTAAAGTAAAATAAAGACCTTATAATCTGAAGTATTCAGCTTACATTTCGTACAGAAGTACAAACAAAAGTGCGTGTTAATTTGGATTAGACTTCGCACTATTTTGTATACAAACTTTTGTAGCTCACGCACTAGTGTAACCTTTTTAGACACGGAATGGTTTCGTGCAGGTTTGAAGGTTTTCTAACGGAGGAATGCAACTTTTTATGTACTTCGGTGTTGACTGTGTGTATTAAGAGGGGACTCTATTTTTAACAAAAAAGAAAATAATAGAAGCGTATAGTTTTCTTCTAAATTTTGATATAAGAATTATTTAGATCAGTTCAGTTTTGAAGAAGAAAACAGCGGAATACAAAACGTCTTTTGGTCAAGATTTTTGTAGGTAAAATCAGCCTGAGCTGCAACTCGTGTCAGTCTAGCAAGTGATGTTTTGATTGATTAATAATAGTTATTATTATAAATCAATCAAAATAACACTGGCACTAGGCATACTTACCAAAGCGTAAACACTACCATTATATATGCTTACACAATCCCCCTTTTTGGCGTGATAATATACGTTGTTTATTTTCTTTGTTTTCATACACACGATAATGTGTGAAAGTATATTTACTTGCAGTAAGTGAAAAAGTGTGTAATATGTGTGACGTTACCTTAATAGATCGTTAAAAAAAAAGCGATCAGGACTTTTAACTGCGTTTAAAAACTGTCAGAGTCATAATTTTGTGCATTATTCACAATGACAGCTCATGAACGCATTTAAGACGTGCCGATTGAGTTCAGTTCCATTTGTGAAACTCCTGCGTATAAATTTAAAAAAAAAAATATGTGGTGTTGCCTAAACTACGACCGTATCTGTGAATGTGTTGTGCCAATTTATATATTGTATTAAAAACTTTTAAAGATAGTTTTAGAATCATTATCTTTAAAATAATGTTTTCAAAAAACTCTCTTTCTGTAATTCATGGCAGAATTTTCTTTATTTACCTATGAATTAGTAACTCCTGGTGATGATTCTCTGGCTCTCTGTATTCGATGTCTAAGTTAGTGGTACTGTTTGTGAAAGCTTTGTTTTTGGGTGTAATTGGGTTAAAATAAAAAAACGAGTTATAGCAAAATTATCACAATGGCTTTATTAAAATACATAAATAGTATACTCGTGACTTATATGGACATTTATTTACAATCTATATACAAATTCACATAATATTACTACAGCAGTCTTATAGAATGTATTTACACCAACATTATGAAACGCCCTTTGTAACGGCGAGAAATTACAAAAATAGATTAAAATCTTAATTATTTGGTAAAGCGCGCGTTGCGATTAATACAAATATTCACAATGAAGCTTTGACTAAATGATTTTACATGAGTTTTATGAGAAGCGTAGACTAGACAAGGTAGGCCTGACCTGAAGATTGAGTGTCGATTAGTGGCGGTGGAGGTGGCCAATGCCTAAACTCTCGTCTTCTATTAGGATTGTTTGCACCTAGCTCTAACGATGAATAATCGGAATCTATAGAAGAATATATATGATCTGAAGGCGGTCTACCGTCAGGCCCGTATGACCCCGTCTGAACTTGCTGCGGCCGATTTTCCACGAATTCGGGTGTTGTACTCACACCGTCCGCAGACCCTCTCATTTTCTCCGTGAAGGAAAACGACCTCATCGTACCGTTCTGCATACCACTTCTCATCGTATAAGAATTGATATTGTTTCTGTAAGTAGTCGATTTAGATTTATATTTCTGATCCGGCATCGCATAACGCAACTTTTCCCAGAATTTGTTTTGGCCCCATCTTATCCTTGAACTCGTTTTCAAATATGGCCTCAAATCGGGATCGCATTCGGCTTCGGGCAATACGGAGCTTTCTTCTATTATTACTAAGGTATAAATTCGAGGCTTTAGTATTTCGTACAATGCTTGGCGAAATTCGAAACGTGACCATTCTGTTTCGATGAAGTTTCTTGTGAGGACGATTATAATGCGTTTAGATGCTTCCGCAGCCTCAGGGAGTGGTAACGTGCATTGCATGTAAGCTACATTGTGTTGTGGAATATCTCTGTAATGTAAACAAAGATGATACGAGGGGTTTCCATTTTCCAACTCAGCAGCCAACGTTTGAATAACAAAATCATCATCTTTAGGGCTGTAGCAAACATAAGCATCGTATAATTTATCAGTGTCGTCGTATGCTCCAGTGAATGGGAACAATCTTATGCCGCAGCTTGTATAAAGCCATATGCGAATTGTGTCTCTGAATAAGAAAATCACAAGGATGACTAGCATAATCAACATGAATCCGGAGAGCGTAGTCACCATCATGGGCATGTAATTTGAGACCAACATGTTATCTATAACAGAATCTCCGGCGTAATAGTCGCTACAAATTGTGCCATTCAAATTCAACTCCTTCTTTTGTGTGGATTTCGGGTCAGTGTTCCAACACCAAACCTCTGTTATATCAACTATTTTAGCGACATTATCAGAAATATATGATGTGAACTTTTGTAAATATCTACATTTGCACGACCACATGTTGTTGCCTAGTGTGAGAGCATTCAGGTTTCTGTTAATATTCAAACTCCACACGTTAAAATCCACTAGTCTGTTGCCATCTATTCTTAAGATTTTCAGGGAATTCAAAGTTAGGAACGTTGAGTTCGCTATATGGCTGATAAAATTGTCTTGTAAGTAAAGCTCGTTAAGCTGCGTCAGATGTTCGAACTCGTAGCCGTTTAAATGCTTTAGTTTATTGTTACCAAGATGCAGCGTAATGAGGGAAGATAAACCAGCGAACGTTCTATTCTGTATGTTCTCAACTTCGCTTGAATTAACATAAAGTGATCTCATATTTTTGCGACCTATGAATGCATAATTTTGTAGTTCTTTAAAGTCGTTGCCGTCTAAGTATACCTCCGTTGCGTCCATTGGAATTTTCTCTGGTATTTCGATTGCACGTTGGCTAGAACAATCGACCACGTTTTTATTCCAAGTCGGATCGTGATAACAGGAACAATTATTCGGGCACGTCATTTGGCAATCGCATGCTACGTAATCACAGCAGCGGCAGAGAGTGAAACAATGAGTTTCGTATGTACACAAGAAATCGGTTGACTTCAAATTGCTCAATGGAATGTGTGTAACGCCTCTAGTGTGTGTCATTTTGCACATTATATTCTCAAGATCCATTATTCTTGGGTGCTGTCTCATCGCAGTCATATTGTTTATCAAAGGCAGCCATTCCATGGAGCAATCACAGTTAAACGGATTTCCTCCGATATAGAACTCAGGCAACGACTTGTTCAAGGGGACTGGAGACAACCGGAGGCTGTTGATATCTAAATGAGATATCGCATTTGCGTAAATATCAACTCGGGTGAGATTACGCTTCTCCATAAACGTGTTCACTTGAATACTGTTTATGTTGTTATTGTTGATGAACAGTAACTCCACGCTGTTAGGAATCGCCATAGGCGAAATGTCTACTATACGGTTATGGCTTACGTCTAATGTTTTTATGTGAATTTCATCTTGGAGTTTGTAATAATTTCCTAAATGCTCAATAAAGTTACCGTGCACGTCGAGCCATTTCAGATTAATCGGTATAAACGCGTAGTCAAACCAAACTAAATGATTCTCCGATAGATTGAGCCAAAGTAAACTTAGTAAGGTCGAAAAAACTCCGTTGATATCTGATACGAAATTGCCGTCTAATCTGATCGCCTCTAACTGTTTGTTATTAACAAAAGTGCCTCTTTCTACGGCTTGGACTTTATTCTTAGCCAAATTGAGCACTTGTAGGCTTGGCAAATCAGAAAACATACCGACTGTAAGGTTTCCGATTTGATTGTCGATTAATCTTAAGCCGGTTAATTGGTCTAAGTTTTTGAAGGAGCCGTTTTTGATATCTAATATTTGATTCTCGCCGAGATCCAAAGTTTTTAATAGAGATAACTCCCAAATGGCTGACGGGACGTCGGTCAACTGGTTTGAACTTAAATCTAATTCTTTAAGGTCGGAACAGTTCTTAAATGCCTTCAGATCAATATTGATTAGTAAGTTATTGTTCAAGTTTAACTTGCTAAGTACAAACAATCCGTTAAATAGGAACTCGTCTATCGTATGTAAGCGGTTTTCGGCTAAATTCAACGTATGCAAATTATACAAAGGTAGGAAAGTATTCTCTTCAATATAACCAATAGAATTATTTTTTAAATCTAATATTTGCAGAAAGAACAAGTCCTTGAAAGTCTTGCCATCTATCCTCGTCAACGCGTTGTTAGATAAGTTCAGAATGACTAAGCGTATAAGGCCAATAAACGTACCACCGTCTATGTGAGCGCTCGAGAGCTGATTATTCGATAAATCTAAGACAAGCAACTGTTCTAATCGGTGGAACACGCCTCTGGCTAGTTCAAATAACAAGTTATTATTCAAATACACCTCTCGCAACTCCTTCGTGCTCGCGAACGTACCCTCTGGTATATACTGAAGGTTATTGTAAGAAATATTTAGTATTCGAAGCGAAATAAGTCCATTAAATGTTTCACCTGAAATATCTGAGATATTATTGTGCTGGAGTCTTAACTCTTGAAGCCGTTTTAATCCTGTAATTTCCGATTCCTCGGAGAGCGTCTTGAGTTCATTGTTGCTTAAATCTAGGCTTCGCAGACCGGAACCACAGCTTTTACCAAAGCCGAGACGATCCACACTTTTGATCCTATTGTGAGTTATGTTTAGCACTTGTAAATTGTCCAAAGGGCAGAAGACATCCTGTGGTATCGCTTTCAAGTTATTTTCACCCAGATCGAGTGTTTGCAATTCCCGCAAACCGTTGAAAGTTCCGAGGGAGAGTTCCAAGTTTTTATTCGGGCTCCAATCGTAGTTTTTAGATCGAACCGACAACTTTTTCAGTTCTCTTAAGCCTTCGAACGCGTTGCCGGGTATTCTCAAAAGTTTGCAGTTCTCAAGCGATAGTTCAGCAAGCGTTGAAAATCTTTGGAAATAGTTCGCTTCGAGATAGCTTTCAAAGAGAAGCAGCTGGTTGCATTCTACCGAGAGTCGCTTCGTGTTCTCGGAAGATGCAGATGTTAAACTGGATCCATCGGCGTTTAAGGTCCGCACCCGGCACAGTGCGCCAGCGTCACCTTTCGACAGGCGACTGCAGTTATCCACACCTCTTGGAGCATAAGCCGCATTAACACCCAAAGTCACTAACAAAAGAGTCAGCAATTGAAACATTTTCTAAACACATTTGTCTATCCCGATTTGATAAAAACGGTAACTGGAAACGGTCACTGAGTTTGAGTCAATATTGTATTATAGAAACATTATTAGTGTGTCACTTCACAGGTTAATGTTTACGTCGCGACGCACGTACGTTCGTTGTCGGAGGCGACGCGGACGCGTGCCGTCCTCATCGTGGTTCGTGTGCGACTGGCGAAGCGATCGGTCCGTCACTTCGGCGAGAGTGGTGGCGTTCTAGCCGCCCCTCTGCGAACCCCCCGCACCCTCGCCACCCCCACATAGTTACACGTTCCCTCGCATGGCGCCACTTGCGCGCCTGACAGCTCTCGCACAATTATGTAATGTTTTCTTAATCGAGCCACCGCATCGGGTTAAAAAAGGAAACCTGCGCACCGTCTGAGAAATTATGGTAATAGATGCATGGTCGTGTCTTTCTTTGAATGACCGATGAGTTATTGAATAGTTTATGAAAGAAATCTACCGAGTTCGTTCCAATGTGTAATGTGTTTTTTATTATGACAATGAATCTATTTGAGTATTGACCTAATTTACTTTAGCTTCTGAATGAAACAATTTGGTTGTAAAAGTTTTAGGAACATCGATGAAACCAACATCAAAGTGACAATCGGACATTCGGACCCAAAGTGCAGGTTACGTTATCGCGGGTAACCCTTAATTCGTTTTACTGTCACTTATTGAATTCCCAACTCGCATACTTTGGCGAAGATACCCAATAAAGCTTGTTTGGCGTCCCGTGCCCCTACACACATTTTTGTCTAAAGAAACGTACAGAATTTTCAAATAGTGAAGGGCGACCATTTTCGGGCAACAAATTCCGGTATCTCGTACGGACTGGAAGAGGTGCGAAGTTGGTAGGAGTTGATAATTTGATTTCCTTGTTCGACACGTAAAGTCGTTTACGGGTCTAACTGGAAGTTAGTTACGTACAGAATACGGCCCGAGTTTGGAGGCAGGCGCCGGGAATAAAGATACCGAAGTTGTTTGTTCTCGATATATTAGCTTTGATACTATTATGAAGTTACAAGTTACAACCTCCGCCTGAGAATGTTAAATCTTGGGGTAGTTTAATGGACAAACATTTACAAATAGCAGTTCTGAATATTAAAAAGCAGAGCCATGATACAACACTAAAAGCATTTTAAAGAACAAGAATTCCAGATGCATAAAAGAAAAACTACAAGTTCCTTTATGTAGGTCGCAGTTGACACGACAGCCGCGAGCAAAAACTCCGTGACGTTAAGAGGAAAGTTTTCGAGCTTAAGTGATAAAACACGTTGAAGACATCCTAAAAACACTCCGGGTACTACGATATCCTTATTATTAATGTCTAGCGCCAGCGTATCCTGTATCAAAAGTTCTCCCTGTCGAGAGTTCTTAGCGCTAGCTTGATAAATGACTTCACCCACTTTTGTGAAAGTTGTTCGTGTATTATTTTTTCTGTATATCTGGAGGCTGTGTCACAGGCTGGTGTACGACGTGCCAAGACTGCCGATGACGTTTCACTAACGCGACCCCCGTATTATCTCGTCCTGTTATTTGGATCGGTGTCGTTTTAAAACTTTTCTTTTGTTTTCTTTCTCGCGAAATATTATGTTGAGTTCTCGCTGAAGATTTGTTTTGATGTTCACGCGATTTGGATTGTTGTCTGGACTGCTTATTGTATCACGAAGTTTTGTGTATTCTTTTGAATTTCAAAGGCGGTTATTGTAATATCGTTAGGGTGCATCACTTGAATAGCCTTAGACAAGTTTATCAAAGCTTTTACGAAATCCGCTGGTTCGCTCACAAAAGTCATCCTATCTACAGTATTGGTTGTATCGTGAACTACAATAATACCAAGAACTCACTTTATGCGATCAATTAAATAAAGCTGAACAACTTTACTATGCTATCTTCATCTCAAGACGCACAATAGCGAAGTAATCGTTAGGATTTTATCCGAACCATTAAGAATAACGACTGCTCCTTGCATAATTCAGAAGCAAGAAAATGTAATTAAAATGCACATTATTCGAGGCTTAAGAAAGTTGCTTCTTTTGTTCTGGGGTCGTCTTGCGAAATATGTTTGAGAATATTGTTATCAAGGAGGATGTTAGATTTTATGTGTTTCTTAAGCGTGTAATATTATATGTAATGTATTTTTTTTTCATTAAAACTAACGAACCTCGAGTACAATTTTTTTTTTCCCTTCAAGGATTTTCAAACTTAAATTGTGCCTGATAATTTTTTATAACATTCTTAGTATTAATCCATATCAACATGAAAACAACAAGTTTCACCAGAAAACGTATTAAATTCATATTGACAATATTCTAGTTGGCGTTAAGATCAATCGCACCGCTCCATAACTAAAATATACCGAAATATGAAATAATATCGAAACACCCATAAAGTGTCTACGCTAAACCCGATATAACATTACAACGTTGCATAATAATCTAGAGCATGTTGTTTACAAAGTTACAGGTACCTACCTACCTATCTAAGCAGAGATCAATGACATAGAATAGACAAGTACAGAATGTCAACTCCTAGAACGAGCGAAATCTATGCCTAAAGACGTCGTTTTAAATAAAAACTCGTAATGAGTTCGCTTGCATTAGCTGTATGTGAAAGTGGTAATGTGTGCGTGCTTTTGACTCATTATGCAGGTTGAAAGAGACACCGACGCGAAAACAACGTAACTTACATCATTTTTAGCCCCCCAACATATATTTTTTGCATCGGTTATTAGAAAAAACAGCGGTTCCATACTTTTTAACTGTGTAGGAAACAGTTGTTTTTTTTTTAAATAACCGATGAAAAATTTTATATATTGGGGGCTCAGAGCCAACAAAACCAAATCTGTCCAGGTTACTTTAACAAACAGGAAAGAAACATGACCACTTGTCACTATCAACGGCACAACTCTACCGCAGGAGGATCACGCCAAGTATCGTGGAATATACTTGGATAGACGCTTACCTGGAAGAAGCATATCTTCACAAAGCGATTAGCTATGAGCCAACAGTTGCGCACAATGTACTGGCTACTAAATCAAAATTACGATCTCACTTCAAAACAAACTATTGCTTTACAAATGCATTTTAAAACCCATATGAACATAATTATGGCCTTAAAAACTCTGGGGAACAGCAGCAAAATCAGGATTCCTCAAAACATTATCTGAGAGATACAAGAATAAACGGAACAGTCACTGGATGACTTTCGTGCAAGCCCTTTAATTAAATAAAATCCTATACATATTGACATCGCTGAATATTTGCAAGATTGATGGATAGAAATAACGAAAAAAAAAAAAAAAACTACCGATGAAAAATTTTATATGTTGGAGGCTCAGAACGATACATGTACTTAAATACGTGGTAACTGATTTCACGTCAGTGTCCCCTTCCAACCTGTATAGAGCAGATTTTCTGTACCTATATCATTTATTCTAACGAACACCTGAGTCGGTATCGTTTAAATTCCGTTTGAAGTATTATAAAACGACAAACAATCTAATCATCTCTGGACATGTCGAAATATCTACATTCGAACATTCGGACACTGTCGAAATTCGAAATGTAAATAATAATTATGGAAATTCTTATTTAAGTGTGAAAGAAAAGTGTCAAATGCGTCAAAAGATTATGGTCTTCGGAAGTTTTCATACATAATATTACACTAATATTTCTAACATGTTCATTAAGATTGGAATTAGTGTCGTAGAACTATTTGTGAATGACAACGGTGGGAGTGAGACACACGAAGAAAACTTTAATGTTAAAATGCATTTCAACCATCATTGACTATTCAAATATCTCTAGCCTTTTCCTAAACCAGATGCAGCTGAGTACCAGTACTTTACATGAAGCGACTGCCTATCTGACCTCCACAGCCCAGTAACTGGGTAGTACGATACACCTTGGTAAGACTGGATGTCAGACTTTTGGCTTCTGACTACTTGTAACGACTGTCAAAAATCTACAGATGACAGCCGGGACCGACGGCTTAACGTGCTTTCCGAGACACGGAGGAAACTCGGTATGTAATTATGGTCACCCATCCATGGACCAACCTCAGTAAGCACGGCTTAACCTTCGATCGACCCGTGCAGGTTTTATGATTTAGCCACGAGCTCCTACTATTCAACGATATGTTTCACAAATACGCGCTTTTTACGTGGAGTTGGACATCAGCCCGTTATATACAAAACAAAAGGTAGGTCTGTCTAGTCATCATCATCATCATCAGTCTATATTGTTCCCACTGCTGGGATACAGGCCTCCTCTCTATGAGAGGGAATGGGCTGTAATCCACCACGCGGGCCCAGTGCGGGTTGGTAGATGTCACATGTCTGCGAATTTTTAGGTCTAGGACATGCCGGTTTCCTCACGATGTTTTCTTTCACCGTTTTGGGAGCAGTCGCAGTAGGGTCTGTCTAGTGCTAGTTAGTAATAAACGCGTCAAGATACAATACAGATTTTTAGTATTGCGCTGCTATCAACAACTGTCATTATAATATAAGGATTAAACCATCATTATTCCCCTGCCCTTATCCTAATTTATTTGGGGTTGGAGCAGCATGTCTTCTTCTTCCATACTTCTCTATTATTCGTCATCCCAGCATTCACCTCCTGTCTTGGCTTTTTAATCATATCAGGATTAAATGCCCAAGTAAATACATACCGTGAACTCTCACGAATACAATATAGTAGTACTTGGATGTTAGAAGGAGGATTGAAAATTTTAAAATTATTTTTTTGTAGTTTTGGGGGCACTTTCCTGACCGAATCGGTCATAAATACCTCTGATGTTGCTACAGATTTGATATTTTTTTGTATACGAGAGTATACTGTAAACGCTACCATGAAACCAATAACATACATACCTTTTTCTTTTATTTCCTCCCAAACAAAAAGTTCAACGTTCTCCAAGATACATAGCTGCTTACAGCAATCCAACTAGCATCCAACACAATCCGAAGTTAAATAGTATTGTAGACTTGTGTATGGAGTTGCGTGTCCCTATCTATTCAGAGATCTACTCTAATCGGCACCTGAGGCCTATTGACGATACTATCCCATTCGGTGCCGTGACAACGGCCGGTAGCGTGTTCTATTCAAATCGGCCAACCGGCTTTGTACGAGGACTGTAGCTGTAGCTTATTCAATAAACTGTTTTGGTAGTTAAATAGTGTTGATGAAGACTAGATAAGTATAAAAAATAGAACTAGTTTTATGCTATTTAAAGCAGATTCGTCATCATCTGCGAATCCTTTTCCCAGCTACATTGGGGTCGGCTTCCTAACTGGATGCATTTTACATGGAGCGACTGCCTATCTGACCTCGACAGCCCAGTTAGTACTGAGTAATACAGTACCCCTAACTAAGACTATTTGTCAGATTTTAGATGACTCACCTAGGCAGTAAACTCGATATGTAATGAGTTGTCACCCATACATAGACCGTGTCACTTGCTTAACTTGAGGATTGATCTGAGCGGCTGGCATTATTTAACCACATGCTCCTCGAAAACAAACAGCAGCAGCTTGTTATAAGCAGATTCATATAAGTATTGAATGGTGTAATGGCGGAAAGTCTGATTGGACTAGTTGAGTAAGTTTATTCGAACAGAAAAATCAAATGGTACTACTGGTAGTTGCGATGTTTAAGTTAAAGATGAATTTAAGAAAAGATTTTTTACCATACAAATTTATGAGGATTCCAAAAATGGTTCTTGATATAAAATGGTCGTATAAGATTTTTCAATAAGAAAGTTTGATTAGGAAGGTATATGAGATATAAAACATTTTCTGCTTACAAAATAAAAGTTCCTGTCCAGATTACTTTCTTATTTATGTTTGGTTTCTATCTCTTATTAAAGAATTGTAGTCTCAGTAGTCCCCCAGGAAGCTTTTAGGAATTTATTATTCAGGAATCTTTGAAAATCTTTCCGTTTTGTCTTTATTTTTTGTTTTGTGGATTACGAACGGGACTTTTCTGAGGGAATTCTTGCAAAGATTCGTTTACTTTCGTTCTAGGTTTTTAACTGAGATTAGAATCATATCTACCAGAGGCATTAGGTATTAGATTTGGTTTCAACGATATGTTACTTAGCAATGTTGGAAATTTCATTCATTTCCACGCTGCCTATTTGATTGTTTATTCCTCATACATTTCTAAACGTGCCCCAGTTTTCACAACAATCCGGAAATCAAAGAGATTGGAAGTTAAAGCACATCTCTTGCATCTGCATTTCCAGTTGTCTGTATATTTTTCGTTTGTAGATGTTGATGTCGAAGGCTTTGTAGGAATATGACATTATCTAACCAAATTGGCGCAATATATGAAAGAGATGCTTTTTTGTATTTCTACTTTTCAATCATTTTATATGGCAACGTTGCTTCTATTATGAGATTCTAATTCAAACGTAGACTATCTTTGCCTATAAAAAAGAGAGATCTGATCAACCGAACATGTTCTCCAAACACTAAAAATTAAATAATTATGCAAAACATTCACGCAAATAAAAACTTACTTTCAGACATAAACCCAATTTCGCCCAAGGCAACACAATGCCACATTGATATGAAGCTCGCCACTAAAACAGACAAAGCAGTGAAATTTAGAACCGAATCTATTCGAATGGAGATCTTGCTGATAACTATAAATGTTCTTTTGTTAATGGGTTTCAGACTAGACGTAGATAATAGTGCTTTGTGTGGACCCGATTATATTTTTTTGTGGCACAAATAATGTTTACACGACCTAGGTGTTTTAACAATAGCCACTTGTACAGTGAATCTGAAAAAGTATTGCTTTCGATTATTTATTTTTAAGAAACAGGTGGCTATTTTGTTTTTTTTTTTTTGCAAAATCTGCTTTTACTGACAAAGCGGCGAAGAAAAAATCGTAAGCGAAATGTTTGATGTTTTTTCTTTTGTCCTATCGATGATACGATTTATTAGATTTCTCGGGCCCATAAGATGACCACGCCAATCGGCGCCTATAGCATGAAGATACATAAAGACAAAGAATAAACATTTTTTTTTTGTGACATGGATAAGCCCGCGCTGGGCCCACGTGGTGGAGTACAACTAACTGACTTGCTCATGCTAGTGACCATTTAAAAATTTACCTTAAGCGAGCTTCAATCCACTTCTATTGCACTGTGCAATACAAGATTAATTTCCCCAACGCACTTTATTCTCACCACGTACCGCACCACTCGAGATTACCACACAAGATAGCATCGACAACAAATAGTAACATGCATTGTTAAACGAGTAAGCTTCGAACAGCCTTACATGAGGAAATTAAAGGCACTGCCGTATTGTAATTGAGTTCTCGCGAAGGATATTAGTTGAAGATTGCTCGTCAACCGGGGTTCTCGCTTCAATCACTTCGAATAGTTCCAATAGTTCCAATCCGGGCGTTGATTAAACAGAATCGGTTCAGTGGGATAGCTTGGTGTGTCAATCGATATACCTTTAAGTACTTACCTGTGCGGATTTGTTCAGTGAAATGACGTTTTTTTTCAGAACAAGTGGCAAGTAACACATTGATTGATGAATTATCATTTTTGTGATCGTATTGGAGTTAATATTGGGTCGGCGCAGCATGTCTTTATCTTCCGTATTTCTCTATTAGTTTTATCACGAGTTCATGTATAAAGTTTGACTACACGTGGGTATTTTAATTATTGTCATTGATTATGAAAAGGAAATGAATTCGCGAAAATTTCCATGTGCGCAAATGTCCGTTCGTGCAAAAGTCTATTCGCGCAAACGAACGTTCGCGCATATGTCCATGTGCGCAAATAATGTCTTTTGGCGAAAATGGTTTAGCGCAAGTGTCGTTAACGCAAATGTAATTCGCGCAAATGTTCCAAACCCGTCTGATCGTTGATGATTATTTATTTTAAAGTCTAGTTGTTGTTACCATACAATAGGCAGGTAGGTAGTAGTTACCAAAGGCATTCTGAAACTTGGGAAAACGATGAAACTATACATACTTCTCATAGTTTACAGACTACACTTATAAGTATTTGACTAAATAACACAAACAAGCACGTCATTAAATACTTCCCTTTCAGCACAGTTCTGAGTTCTGACATGGATAAATCGAAATTAAATATTTACACTGAGGTTACTTACAAGATGAAACATCATTAAAACTTTGTAGGTAAGTTCGTTAATTTACCTTCGACGATATCAAATGTGATGTCGTTGCATCACATTTATTTACTCAAGGAATTATTTCCTCATTAAGATCAAAAGGCACTAAAATGTTGCAAAATGATTATTTATGATAATAAATTATCTCATAAAAAGAACGTACTTGCACTTTCAAACAGAGACCTCTTTCATTTTAATTCAAGCTCAACTTAGCCATGGTTATAAGAATTGAACACTTGAAAAAAGTCAGTCAAAGGCAACGTAATAAAAAAATATGACATTGCATATTCACCCTTGCAGTTGGTATTTATAACTGGGAACTTGAAAATCTAATGAAGACTAGTGAGTACATGAAAATGGCATTAGGGAGTGAAATGAAAAATATCTGAGTTCATTTTCCTAGCTTTCCTAACTGCAGTAGTATTCAAATTTCATCTCTAAACAATTTAATATTTATAAAAATTAAATTAAATTAGAGAAAAAATGCTGAAAGCATCGACGCATACTCAGGTATATTTGAATAATCTAACTAGCCAAAACAAATTTCTAAGACTACTCCCAGTTCAAAAGTAACGGAAAAATATTCAATTTCGTTGGATTTGTATTATGGGGACGAAATCAAGAAAATAAAATGTAAAACAATCCAATTGAAAATTCGTTTTTATTTTTAGTTAATATATCATTGGAATTAATTGACATTAAAACCATTAATAATTTTGGCCAGCTAGATTGATCAAATACCTGTATGTGCGATGTAGGAAATGTTATATTGATAGCTGAAAGTGACTTTTAATATATTAGGTAACTCGAAAGTTTTTTAGACTCAAAAATAATATATAATCATAAAATACAAAATAGGTACCCTATTTTGTTTATTTTAGATTTTACTTAAATCCCCTAAAAATAATATGACTTGCAAAAACTCTTCAAGCAACATTTTAAAGGCCCGCTCAATGATTCAAGTTCCCTTTAAGCAGACGGTGTACCTATCTGTTAGATATTATTTGCTTACAATTTTCATCGATACCCCGAATGTTTGACTTGTCACCGCCACAGCGTAGTGTTTGGAGTTAATTATGGTAATGGACTGCAACGCAAACAGGTCTAGGAACGGTCTACCCAACCCTACAGCGGTCTCGGTATTTGAGTTTTGGCGTTTGCCGAATGTAGCGTTTTAGTATTGCGAATAGAATCTGACTGTGTTAATGTCCACTGAGGTTTATGCTACGTTGGTTAGGTATTTGCATGAGTTGAAAGTGAATTTTGTCTAGCGTTTAAACTTGATGAAATGTCAGATTGAAGACGTAAAAGTATTTTACTGGGTGACTCTATTATTGGACATTTGCATTCATTAGAACAAAACCCTTGTCCTAAAATTCAACTTTTTTTTTAGAGTCGGAGCGTTATGTGTTTTTAATCCATGCTTCTCTACAAGGTGTTGTTTTGCATCCTCGTCAAAATTCAGGAGAATGTCACACAAGACATAAATAATCAATTAAAATTACGGTACCTAGTTAATTATTAATTAAAGCTGTTTTTTTTGGTTGTTTCATGTTTGTCAGTATTTCAGAATAACCACCATAACGTGATTTAGGGAATAAGAAATTATCGAATAAACGTTTGAGATTGTTTGTATGTGTGAAAGCGAAGTTATAGGGCGAGAATCAGCCGGCCCGCGTTTAAAACACGGGTGGACCACACTTACCGATTTCCGAAATTTTACCTACCTATTTTATTATTGATTCGGGACGAGAATCATTAGCATAGTTACCTCCTTGAACTTGACGAGGATGCAAAACAACACCTTGTATATTAGTCATCAAATCATTAGTCACCCCCTTTCTAGTATATGCATAACATCATGCCTGTAATCTCCGTAGGGTCAGGCAGAGGTGTAAAGAAAATAGTACACCCACATTTCACCAGTTATGTTTGTTAAGTCCCATGTAATAGGGAACCAGCCTATGGACATCAACCGGGCACAAATCCTGACTTCGTGGCTACTACTGAGAAATTCATGATGGAAAAACCCAATAACACTCGAATCGAACCCAGGACCTCAAGCTCTGCAGTCGTAAATGCGACCAATCAAACAACGAGGCAGTCTAGTAATGACATTTTTCACAAATGCCACAAAATAATAAAAATAAAAAAAATTGCCTTTTCTTACTCTGACCTCAATACATTAAAACAAGTAGTAACATTAACTCTAACTTAGGGTCAGTTCACACCGAGACGCGACGCGACGTGACGCTGCGCGCACACTTTTAAAGAGCGATTCAAAATATAACTATTTTCTACACGAGAAGATACACATTTCGTTGTGAGAATTCAGAATACGTTGCGCCAAGCAGCGCTGCGCCGCGCGACGCCTCGTGGTGTAGAGCGCCGCAGCGCGGCGTTGCGCTGAGGTAGATTTCAGTAGAAATCAGAATACGTTGCGCCATGCAGTGCTACGCCGCGCTGCGCCGAGCGGCGCCTCGTGGCGTAGAGCGACGCAGCGCGAAATCACTGGCCTCTTCAAGTATCGTCGCGTCGCGTCTCGGTGTGAACTGACCCTTAAAACTAAAAACATTTTCTAATATTTGTTTACCCTACATTGCCATTATCAGCTACCAGGTCAGGCTGTCTTGTAACATAGGCCTCCTCTAAATCCCTCCCCTTATTCCTGTCCAGAGCAGTTCTTCGCCAACCTTTTGGCATAATTATCATCCTCCTACCTTTTTACCTGTCTTCCTTTACGTCTTTTTTCGTTTCTTGGGTACCATTCTGTGACATTTTTGGTACATATTTCCGTCTTGCCTCTCATCATATGACCTATTCATTTCCATTTTAGAGTTCTGGTTTTTACTCTAACGTCGGCCACTTTAGTGATACTCCTAATTTTCGTAGCTTTCCATTTGTCTTGCAGACTTAGGTTCATCATGCTCCTCTCCATTCCTCTTTGACAATAAATATCACCAATAAATTACACAATAATAATTTAACGGCAATCCGAAAAAACAAAACTCCACACAATACAAACAATGTAGCTGTACCTAACAAAGTACTATCGATTCACATACCTAACAAAGTAAGCTCCTAATTCTAGGCCCTTTATTAACAACTTGGTCCAGACCCAAACATTAGCAGGATCAAAAAGTTCAATTGTACGAAAAACTGGGTACCCAGATAATGGCCAATCGTGCGTAGATTATTCCAGTAATTCACAAACACGGGTTCAGAGTACCAGCGATATCAGAAATTTGGGTTAACTTGTAAATTCGTGGGTATGTAGAGGGTTAAGCTCAATTTTGGGGGATTTAAGTTTATTTGTCGGTAACAGACGTAGTTAGGTAATACCGTAAGTCGTGCAAATGAGTTTGGTGTTATTTGCGTGTTATGAGAGCGTACTATATAGGTACTACTAGATATGGTTTGGTTAGTGTCTAGAGATTATGTTGTTTTAGCGCCACTTACCGATCTGCATCCAGCAGAGCAGCGGTGGCCCAGTGGTAGCAGCCCCGACTTACGAGCAGTAAGTCGTAGGTTTGAACCCAGGCAGGCGCATTACTTTGTGTAATTTATTTCATCACCGCTGCTCTCAAAACGGTGAAGGAAAACATCTTGAGGAAACCGGCATGTCCTAGAACTAAAAATTCGAAGACATGTGACATCTACCATCCCGCACTGGGCCCGCATGGTGGATTACAGCCCATTCCCTCTCATAGAGAGGAGGCCTGCGTCCCAGCAGTGGGAACAATATAGGCTGATGATGATGATGATGATGACCGGTCTGCATTAGGGCTACGCAAATTTATTAGTTCAACTCGCCTACCTACCATGACGTCTGAAAACATTATTGTTTTACTCCTTTTCCAGTGTGGGAAAGAGATGGCGCTAGACATTTTGTATAGCTCCGTCTCTTTCCCACACTGAAATAAGAGTAAAACAATACTGCTTTAAGACGTCATGGTAGCTGATCGAACTAAAGGTGAAACACTTCATACTAATGTTATTAAACTAAGGTACCTGTGTCAATCCTTTACCTTATCATGTATAAATGAATGGCTGTATAAAATTGGATGTAAATTTTAGTAAAAAAAATAGTGTTTTGTAATGGTAAACGCAATTTAGCTTCATCAAATAAGTAGGAAGCTTAATAATCGATTACGACTTTTTCTACTTTTTTGGGGATGAGATAAAACCTACTTTTTTACGTATCATCTAATACATATATAAAATTCTCGTGTCGCAGTGTTTGTTACCAAACGCCTCCAAATCGGCTGAACCGATTTGTGTGAAATTTTGTGTGCGTCGTTACGCACACAAAATTTCACACAAATCGGGTAGGTCTGAGAATCGGCCAACATTTATTTTTCATCGCGGGCAGCAGCTAGTATTATAATATTATCATGTATGTTTTTAGTTACGTTATCAATATATATAAACCTTAATAACATTTTCTTTTCAAAATAATTTCGAAATAAAATAGTAGTACACTGTTTTGTAAACTTTATGTATTAACAGTAACAGAGCATAAAATTAGTTTTACAGTGTAATTTTAGCAACAAATATTCCAAAATGAACCTACTAAACTAACTTAATTTACGTACACAAACTTCCATATTTATGATAAAAACAAATTTATATTTGTATTTAGTAAATTGTTAACTAATATTCCCAATGCATAATATTATAAAGAACTATCTAATATACTGAATGGCAATGTGCGGCAATGCAAACTATATTTGGTTATTATCTAAACTAATATTATAAAAACGAAAGATTTGATTGTTTGTTTGTTACAATTTAACTCAAAAACTACTGGACCGATTTTAAAAATTCTTTCACAATTATAAAGCTGCATCTTTACCAAGTAACTTAGGCTATATTTTATGGGATCCCTTCTTTTCGCGTAATGTTCTTTGTCCTAATATACTTCGGCATAACGATTTTGGCACAATTTGTTTTGACATAATAATATTTAGGCATAATTTTTTTAGGCATACCTTTTATGTTGGCATAATCATCTTAAAAACTAATTTGTTTTGGCATAAATTTGATTCGCATAACGTGAGTAGGCCTAAAAATTAAACTAACCAGGTTAAAAATTTAATATGCTGTGCAACAAAAGTTAGTGACAGAACCGAATTGCTGCAAAGCCGACTCCACGTAGTCTTGTTTGTCCTACCCCTAGAGTGTAATTTAAAATCGCGTAGGCGCGTGGGGCCGCCGGAGGCCCGCAGCACCGGAGCCGTGACAGAAACCCTGCCTGCTGCATGTTGCATGCTTGAATGCTGCTTGCTGCATGCTTGCTTGCATGCTGTATGCTTGCTTATGAATAAGTTATGCTTTAGAACTTTATGCTTAGTAAATTTATGCTTTAGAATATTATGCTTAATCATTATGATGGTTAAAAAAAAATATGCGTAACTGTTATACGTAATTATATTATGCGAAAACATAATTATGCCAAACATAATTATGCTAAGTTATATTAAATCTTAAAATTTTATGCAAATGGATAGGGAACCATATTTTATCACAATTTTCGCAGACAAAGTCGCGGACGAAGTGCTAGTGATAAACATAACAATAAGTTAATTTGGTTATTATGATGATGATAATATTGTTTGTTTCTATGTTTGTTTGTTACCTTTTCACGACTAAACGGCTGATCTAATGCTAATGAAATTTGGCAAGAAGATAGATTTCAACCTGGGGAAGGACATAGGCTATATATCGTCACGCAACGACCAACAGGAGCGACGCAGCAATGAAAAATGTTGCGAAAACGGGGAAAATTGACGCATACGAAGTTGCGCGGGACAGCTAGTATTATATAAGTTAGGATTAGCACTCAGATCTCATTTCCATGCCGTACTTTCTTCTTAGTACACACGGCGACACAGCTATACATGTCCAGTATCACATGACCTCGCTTGTTATAGATTTCCCGTACAAGGATAGATCCACATAAACTGGATTTAGATAGATTAATTAGTCACCGTGCGTCGAACTACTGTTACTCAACAATTTAAACACAATTTCAATAATATTCATGAAAAGAATACAGTCATAATATAAAACCAGAAACTTGTGTCTGTGTTTGTCTAGGCATGTAATGTAAGCAATATTATGACTATTCAAATGACATAATTGTGAGGGAATCACGTGTGCAGACATGCTGTAATGAACTGAAAATGGATGCTGACGACCCGCGGAGACCACTTTTAGGTGCGTAAAACATTCTATTAAGTTCAAACGTATATTAGAATTATGATTGCCTGGTATTAATGAATGAAATAAACGTATTTTTCGCCACGTATAAGTCTAATTCTAAATATCATTGTTTCTAATATCAAATAAACCCTCTCTTTGTCCTTTCAAAGTATAACAGAACAACAAATCCATGGAAAAAAAATATTTAAAAAAAAATCCTTACTGTGCCAAACACTTGACATTACCAAAGGTTACGTTTCAAAAACTCCAACGAGTCTCCAAAGTTTTTCTATTACGTAACGTGTGAGCATATGAATAGTGAATATGTATGGCACAAAACTGCCGGAGCGCAATAGCGTTTATAAAGCGTTAATATATAAATCAAAACGTTGTTCGGTCTCGCCGATATGAAAGAACGTTCACATTTTGTACAGTTTTGTATGTGTTTCGTGTTTAAAGCTAGAAATAGATGTTTTTCGTTGCATATTGGTATAAATATTTGAAATATTGAAACGGGCGGAGTTAGTTTATGCCAGTGGTTTATGCCTATTCGTAGAAAATTAAATGCTAAAATTTTAGACAAATCCGGTTTTTTTTACACGTGAATATATCCGGCTGCCGTGCATAGATTTAAAGCCTATTTTCTCTTATTGGGAGACCTGTGTCCCAACAGTGAGAACTTTGTAAGCTGATTATGCTAGGTACCAACCTATATAAAACAATTAACTAATAAATCAACAACAATAGTAATAACATATTCATATACTAATGACATAGAACATATTATCATCATCATAATAACCAAATTAACTTATTGTTATGTTTATCACTAGCACTTCGTCCGCACCTTGTCTGCGAAAATTGTGATAAAATATGGTTCCCTATCCATTTGCATAAAATTTTAAGATTTAATATAACTTAGCATAATTATGTTTGGCATAATTATGTTTTCGCATAATATAATTACGTATAACAGTTACGCATATTTTTTTTTAAAATCATAATGATTAAGCATAATATTCTAAAGCATAAATTTACTAAGCATAAAGTTCTAAAGCATAACTTATTCATAAGCAAGCATACAGCATGCAAGCAAGCATGCAGCAAGCAGCATTCAAGCATGCAACATGCAGCAGGCAGGGTTTCTGTCACGGCTCCGGTGCTGCGGGCCTCCGGCGGCCCCACGCGCCTACGCGATTTTAAATTACACTCTAGGGGTAGGACAAACAAGACTACGTGGAGTCGGCTTTGCAGCAATTCGGTTCTGTCACTAACTTTTGTTGCACAGCATATTAAATTTTTAACCTGGTTAGTTTAATTTTTAGGCCTACTCACGTTATGCGAATCAAATTTATGCCAAAACAAATTAGTTTTTAAGATGATTATGCCAACATAAAAGGTATGCCTAAAAAAATTATGCCTAAATATTATTATGCCAAAACAAATTGTGCCAAAATCGTTATGCCGAAGTATATTAGGACAAAGAACATTACGCGAAAATAAGGGATCCCATAAAATATAGCCTAAGTTACTTGGTAAAGATGCAGCTTTATAATTGTGAAAGAATTTTTAAAATCGGTCCAGTAGTTTTTGAGTTAAATTGTAACAAACAAACAATCAAATCTTTCGTTTTTATAATATTAGTTTAGATAATAACCAAATATAGTTTGCATTGCCGCACATTGCCATTCAGTATATTAGATAGTTCTTTATAATATTATGCATTGGGAATATTAGTTAACAATTTACTAAATACAAATATAAATTTGTTTTTATCATAAATATGGAAGTTTGTGTACGTAAATTAAGTTAGTTTAGTAGGTTCATTTTGGAATATTTGTTGCTAAAATTACACTGTAAAACTAATTTTATGCTCTGTTACTGTTAATACATAAAGTTTACAAAACAGTGTACTACTATTTTATTTCGAAATTATTTTGAAAAGAAAATGTTATTAAGGTTTATATATATTGATAACGTAACTAAAAACATACATGATAATATTATAATACTAGCTGCTGCCCGCGATGAAAAATAAATGTTGGCCGATTCTCAGACCTACCCGATTTGTGTGAAATTTTGTGTGCGTAACGACGCACACAAAATTTCACACAAATCGGTTCAGCCGATTTGGAGGCGTTTGGTAACAAACACTGCGACACGAGAATTTTATATATGTATTAGATGATACGTAAAAAAGTAGGTTTTATCTCATCCCCAAAAAAGTAGAAAAAGTCGTAATCGATTATTAAGCTTCCTACTTATTTGATGAAGCTAAATTGCGTTTACCATTACAAAACACTATTTTTTTTACTAAAATTTACATCCAATTTTATACAGCCATTCATTTATACATGATAAGGTAAAGGATTGACACAGGTACCTTAGTTTAATAACATTAGTATGAAGTGTTTCACCTTTAGTTCGATCAGCTACCATGACGTCTTAAAGCAGTATTGTTTTACTCTTATTTCAGTGTGGGAAAGAGACGGAGCTATACAAAATGTCTAGCGCCATCTCTTTCCCACACTGGAAAAGGAGTAAAACAATAATGTTTTCAGACGTCATGGTAGGTAGGCGAGTTGAACTAATAAATTTGCGTAGCCCTAATGCAGACCGGTCATCATCATCATCATCATCAGCCTATATTGTTCCCACTGCTGGGACGCAGGCCTCCTCTCTATGAGAGGGAATGGGCTGTAATCCACCATGCGGGCCCAGTGCGGGATGGTAGATGTCACATGTCTTCGAATTTTTAGTTCTAGGACATGCCGGTTTCCTCAAGATGTTTTCCTTCACCGTTTTGAGAGCAGCGGTGATGAAATAAATTACACAAAGTAATGCGCCTGCCTGGGTTCAAACCTACGACTTACTGCTCGTAAGTCGGGGCTGCTACCACTGGGCCACCGCTGCTCTGCTGGATGCAGATCGGTAAGTGGCGCTAAAACAACATAATCTCTAGACACTAACCAAACCATATCTAGTAGTACCTATATAGTACGCTCTCATAACACGCAAATAACACCAAACTCATTTGCACGACTTACGGTATTACCTAACTACGTCTGTTACCGACAAATAAACTTAAATCCCCCAAAATTGAGCTTAACCCTCTACATACCCACGAATTTACAAGTTAACCCAAATTTCTGATATCGCTGGTACTCTGAACCCGTGTTTGTGAATTACTGGAATAATCTACGCACGATTGGCCATTATCTGGGTACCCAGTTTTTCGTACAATTGAACTTTTTGATCCTGCTAATGTTTGGGTCTGGACCAAGTTGTTAATAAAGGGCCTAGAATTAGGAGCTTACTTTGTTAGGTATGTGAATCGATAGTACTTTGTTAGGTACAGCTACATTGTTTGTATTGTGTGGAGTTTTGTTTTTTCGGATTGCCGTTAAATTATTATTGTGTAATTTATTGGTGATATTTATTGTCAAAGAGGAATGGAGAGGAGCATGATGAACCTAGGACTGCAAGACAAATGGAAAGCTACGAAAATTAGGAGTATCACTAAAGTGGCCGACGTTAGAGTAAAAACCAGAACTCTAAAATGGAAATAGATAGGCCATATGATGAGATGCAAGACGGAAAAATGTACCAAAAATGTCACAGAATGGTACCCAAGAAACGAAAAAAGACGTAAAGGAAGACAGGTAAAAAGGTAGGAGGATGATATGCCAAAAGGTTGGCGAAGAACTGCTCTGGACCAGAATAAGGGGAGGGATTTAGAGGAGGCCTATGTTACAAGACAGCCTGACCTGGTAGCTGATAATGGCAATGTAGGGTAAACAATCATTAGAAAATGTTTTATGTTAGAGTTAATGTTACTACTTGTTTAAATGTATTGAGGTCCGAGAAAAGGCTATTTTTTTTAATTTTATTATTTTGTGGCATTTGTGAAAGATGTCATTACTAGACTGCCTCGTTGTTCGATTGGTCGCATTTACGACTGCAGAGCATGAGGACCTGGGTTCGATTCGAGTGTTATTGGGTTTTCCCATCAGGAATTTCTCAGTAGTAGCCACGATGTCAGGATTTGTGCTTGGTTGATGTCCATAGGCTGGTACCCTTTACATGGGACTTAAAAAACATAACTGGTGAAATGTGGGTGTACTAGTCTTTCCACATCTGCCGCACCCTACGGAGATTACAGGCATGATAATATGCATATACTAGAAAAGGGGGTGACTAATGATTTGATGACTAATATATAAGGTGTTGTTTTTCATCCTCGTCAAATTCAAGGAGGTATGGTAAGGTACTATGCTAATGATTCTCGTCCCGAATCAATAATAAAATAGGTAGGTAAATTTTCGGAAATCGGTAAGTGTGGACCATCCGTGTTTTAAACGCGGGCCGGCTGATTTTCGCCCTATAACTGCGCTTTCACACATACAAACAATCTCAAACGTTTATTCGATAATTTATTATTCCCTAAACCACGTTAAGGGGGTTATTCTGAAATACTGACAAACATGAAACAACCAAAAAAAACAGCGTTAATTAATAATTAACTAGGTACCGTAATTTTTATTGATTATTTATGTCTTGTGTGACATCCTCCTGAATTTTGACGAGGATGCAAAACAACACCTTGTAGAAAAGCATGGATTAAAAACACATAACGCTCCGACTCTAAAAAAAATTGAATATTAGGACAAGGGTTTTGTTCTAATGAATGCAAATGTCCAATACTAGAGTCACCCAGTAAAATATTTTTACGTCTTCAATCTGACATTTCATCAAGTTTAAACGCAAGACAAAATTCACTTTCAACTCATGCAAATACCTAACCAGCGTAGCGTAAACCTCAGTGGACATTCAACACAGTCAGATTCTATTCGCAGTACTAAAACGCTACATTCGGCAAACGCCAAAACTCAAATACCGAGACCGCTGTAGGGTTGGGTAGACCGTTCCTAGACCTGTTTGCGTTGCAGTCCATTACCATAATTAACTCCAAACACTACGCTGTGACGCGGTGACAAGTCAAACATTCGGGGTATCGATGAAAATTGTAAGCAAATAATATCTAACAGATAGGTACACCGTCTGCTTAAAGGGAACTTGAATCATTGAGCGGGCCTTTAAAATGTTGCTTGAAGAGTTTTTGCAAGTCATATTATTTTTAGGGGATTTAAGTAAAATCTAAAATAAACAAAATAGGGTACCTATTTTGTATTTTATGATTATATATTATTTTTGAGTCTAAAAAACTTTCGAGTTACCTAATATATTAAAAGTCACTTTCAGCTATCAATATAACATTTCCTACATCGCACATACAGTTGGGACACAGGTCTCCCAATAAGAGAAAATAGGCTTTAAATCTATGCACGGCAGCCGGATATATTCACGTGTAAAAAAAACCGGATTTGTCTAAAATTTTAGCATTTAATTTTCTACGAATAGGCATAAACCACTGGCATAAACTAACTTCCCCCGTTTCAATATTTCAAATATTTATACCAATATGCAACGAAAAACATCTATTTCTAGCTTTAAACACGAAACACATACAAAACTGTACAAAATGTGAACGTTCTTTCATATCGGCGAGACCGAACAACGTTTTGATTTATATATTAACGCTTTATAAACGCTATTGCGCTCCGGCAGTTTTGTGCCATACATATTCACTATTCATATGCTCACACGTTACGTAATAGAAAAACTTTGGAGACTCGTTGGAGTTTTTGAAACGTAACCTTTGGTAATGTCAAGTGTTTGGCACAGTAAGGATTTTTTTTTAAATATTTTTTTTCCATGGATTTGTTGTTCTGATAATATTGCTTACATTACATGCCTAGACAAACACAGACACAAGTTTCTGGTTTTATATTATGACTGTATTCTTTTCATGAATATTATTGAAATTGTGTTTAAATTGTTGAGTAACAGTAGTTCGACGCACGGTGACTAATTAATCTATCTAAATCCAGTTTATGTGGATCTATCCTTGTACGGGAAATCTATAACAAGCGAGGTCATGTGATACTGGACATGTATAGCTGTGTCGCCGTGTGTACTAAGAAGAAAGTACGGCATGGAAATGAGATCTGAGTGCTAATCCTAACTTATATAATACTAGCTGTCCCGCGCAACTTCGTATGCGTCAATTTTCCCCGTTTTCGCAACATTTTTCATTGCTGCGTCGCTCCTGTTGGTCGTTGCGTGACGATATATAGCCTATGTCCTTCCCCAGGTTGAAATCTATCTTCTTGCCAAATTTCATTAGCATTAGATCAGCCGTTTAGTCGTGAAAAGGTAACAAACAAACATAGAAACAAACAAACAGAGTGACATTCGCATTTATAATATTAGTATGGAGTATGGATTATAATTGCGAAAATAAGTTTGTTTGTTTGTTACCTCTTCACGCCTAAACCACTGAACCGATCATCCTAAAATTTTGCATAAACGTTGGCTGGTGAACAGACAATTTCGTCTATAGTTTGGTACCGGACGTACCAAATAGATGGCGGGAGGGATAAAAGATGGCGCCACGTGTTCGAGACGATTATTGTCAAATTCTAAATTTACACAAGCAAAGCCGCAGCCAAAAGCTAGTTCAGATGTTAACTTAAAGCTTACAGACAGGGATAATAGGTTTCCCTTAACCGTAATAATATACTATGTAAATACAATGATGACATACGAAATTTCTCTTACTACATAAAGCAATTTGGATTAAAAAAACACAAAAAATGTTAATGACATTTGTTATATTTGACTAAAATATAATTTTATACTAGTTATGTTTTAATAAAATGATATCGGGCCTGTGGCCACCTTGGCTTCACAGAACCATAAACAAGATACATAAACATTAAGCAAAACTCTACGTAACCTTCACTGAAAAAATGTGACATGTGTAGATGACATAAAAAAATGTAATCAAAACTGTCCCCATTCCTTTCTGTAACCATGTTTGGCAGAGCGCTGACGTTAGGTGGTGACCGGCTGCCTGTGACGATGAAATATTGATCGAAAACTAAACAAATCTACACGACTCTGCCTTTAACTACGCCGTAACTTTTTATTTCATTTCACTCCAAGTTTTTTAGTGGTCAATATTCAACAACAACTTTCTGAACACCGGCAAAAATGTAGTTTAAAATGTCGAACGAAAAAAAATCAAATTATTTTTAAAAAACCCGATGAAACGTAACGTAATTTTTGCGTCTCTGGCACTTTTTGCGACAACCACCAAACTTGGATGAATAAAGTAAACAAATACAGGACTACACAGTGAAAATATCAATAAAAATTATGCGCAGTGCTCCGTGTCGTTTACAAACAAAGATTCGTGAAACAGCAACCACCCAAAAAACCAGCATCAATATAACCGTGTCATAATATATCTCAGTTACCGTGGCTCGCGGTAAAGTGTGAAATATACTGTTGTTCAATATTTATAGGATTTTTATTTGTGTTATTTATTCACAAGGCACGTTTGTCGTTGAGACAAAAGGCGACTGTGCCTCCGTATCTTATTTTTCGTTAGTATCTGCATTCGTTTTGGTCGTCTTAGGGCGTATAAATAATGCATTATCACGCGTTGGGTCTCGCCATGGGTCTGGTCACCGGGAATAAAATTATTTGTTGTGGCTTAGCACTTATACAACAAAACAATTCGCTGTCGCACGCTGTATTAAATTATTTTATTGAGCTTTGAAAAATAAATTGTTAAGCTGCACCGGACGTGAAAGTCTTGGGTAATCCCTTCCGAGGAGGAAATCTTAAGAAACACCAACATTGCTGTAGATTCTGCTAAGAAGATTAAGGTCAGCAAGCAGGACTTATAGCTATTATTTGTCGTTTTAATACATAATATAATTTAAAGAAAAATTGCTCCACACTAGTAATTTCTCCTGTATTGTGGATGCGTTTAAAAACATTTAAATTCACATGCACAAACAGCCAGACCCGGAACAACTATCTGAAGGCTATACAAATATTTGTTCCGTGCGGGGATCTAACCCGCGCCATGCAGCGCAGCAGTAGATCGCTCGACCACTATGCCAACCGTGCCATCATATATAAAACCGAGCGGAATGACTTGACCGATTTTTTATAAATATTGACCTTTTCTAAAATGATTTGCTTCAGCATGATCGCAGTGTAATTCCACATTGAAGGAATGAACTATTATATTGCTACAGTCACACACTGACACAAACATATAAGAGATACAAATCTTACATTGGCAGTGGCCTTATGACAATAATAATTGTCGTAGCAGTAAGGGTGGTTTTCGTAGTGCAAGTGTTATCACTGATTTGCGATTGACTATACAAACAATACTTACAAACACACTCATCGCGGTCCTTATACAATACTAAAGTCGATTCTCACGACACCTTCCTTAGTCGGGAAGCCACAAAGCTTCACAGCATATTGTGAAAACATCCCTTTCAATTCAAGATCGTCTAATGGCGACGCTTCGTGAAGAGCCTCGTTAGCTTCTTATTGGTTGTTATTTTTGTCAAGTTCATGTACTCTTGTGGCTTTGTGTTCCTGGTTGAATGTTGGAGGATTCTCTGTGTGGTAGGTCGATCTTTTGATGTGGTTGAGGTAGATCAAAAGAACGACCTTGATAAAGAAACTTGAAAATTGAATAACGAATACCAAGGTCAGGTGCCTTGTAAGCATTCGGCTTGCAAGTACGGCCAGGGGCCTTAGCATGAGTGCGCAGTGTAAATGTAACGAAAAAAACCGGCCACGTGCGAGTCGGACTCGCACATGAACGGTTATGTGCCATTATTTATAAAAACGAGCCAAAAAATTACTACATACTAATTAAAAACACTTTTTTGTATGGAAGCGGGGGCTTCCTTAAATATTTATTTTATTCTGTTTTAAGAATTTTTTTACTTTAACATTCTTGAAATAAGGTTCATTTTTCTTTATTTTGTATTGAAAGACGGACTTTGTATTAATCTAAATAAAACTGCACTTTTGAAAGTCTTAATGCCTTGATTTACGGTCCACTTCAGTTTGTTTTGGATTGTATAGGGCTAGTATGACTGTAATTTACGTAGTTTTAAATATTTTTGGGATATAAAACAACCTATTTAAAAAAAAAAATAGAAAACGATTCTGAACAAACTACTTTCAGGATCTGCGTTAATTTTGTTACATGTTGTATATGTGGAACGTGTATTTTGAATTTTATAATCGACCTGTTTAAGTTACGTTTACAACGCGCGCTTGTGCGAGCCTCTGATGTCTGAACGTAGATGAAGCAAAAGCTAGATAATATGTGTGTATGTATGTAAGGATCGTATAAAGTGGCGATTGTGCCTAGCCCCCTGAGAAAAAGGCGTGTGTTTAATGATTATGAATCATCGTCATCATCTTTCCCAGCAGTTATCCCTTAACGTCTATATCAATAAATGTAGTAATTCATTTCATACTCATTACAGAAACAGACATATAAAATTTCATGATCAACTGTGATCTCTTTTTCATCATCATCATCATTTCACCCGAAAGACGTCCTCTGCTGGTCATAGGCCTCCCCCAAGTCTCGCCAAATTGACAGGTCCCGTGCGACTCGCATCCAGAGGATCCCCGCAACCTTCACCAGGTCATCGGTCCACCTAGTGGGAGGCCTCCCAACGCATCTTCTTCCGGTTCGCAGTCGCCATTCCAGAACTTTTCGGCCCCATCGCCAATCCGTTCTGCGAGCAATGTGCCCTGCCCACTGCCACTTAAGTTTGGCAATTCTTCGGGCTACGTCGATAACCTTGGTTCTCTTGCGGATGTCTTCATTTCTGATTTGATCATGCAAGGAAACTCCGAGCATAGCCCTATCCATTGCCCTTTGGGAGACTTTAAGCCTTCTGATGAGGCCCATTGTGAGCGACCACGATCTCTTTTTACCAGTGGATAAAACATGAAAAAAAGATGAAAGATGGTGAAATGAAAGTAAACAAACAGAGTTTAGGGCTGATTTTCAAACAAAACTTGTAAGTGCGAGTAGATTGTGAATGAGACTTATAACGCCTGTGAATTCATCGGGGCTGGTGTCAGATTGCACTGTCTGTCTAATGTATGTTGAAAATACTGAATAGTACCTACACTGACTACTACTGACTAATACATTTTTGCATTAAAACTTAGTTAATTAGGTGTATGCTCACCTATTCACTATCTAACCAAAAATTTTTAACCAAGAAGATTTTTTTTATCATTTAATTTAGGCAAGCTTTAACCATGCTCCGTAAAAGCTAAATTATCTCCACCAGCCTTCAGACTACACAGAAACTTTAGGTAAACAAACTGAAGTACCTACAAGAAGCAGCCAGTATTTACAAAATAAGCCAATACCGGGTGTCTTGTTTTAATTAGAATGCAAATTTAATAGCCTAGAGGAATTTACATGTCAATGGTTGCCTAAATAACGTTATCTAGAGTACAAAGGATTCGACTGCCGTTGTACGCCAGCTTACCGGCTTCAGAATATTGATCTACAGTTTATGAGACTCCAAGCGCTTATAAATGCCAATAAGTGTTATAAGGACTGACAACCTTGAATAAATTTAACCAAGTTTCTTCAGCTACCGCCATCGAAGCTTGCTAATATGTCTGATTGATTGCGTGCCGCTGAATACGACGCACTGAAAATATTCAACATTTTATGGCTACACTTTATGATGTATAGATGACATGGGCTTTATGCGTAATTCAGGCGGAGATTGAATTTTGATGTTTCGCGGGATCGTTTACATAGGAAGGCATATAAATATTTATTAGAATTATAGTTTTTGTATTATGTGTCTACACGTCCGCGTCTCTTCAAAAGAGTGTTAATTAATAAGAGGAAACATAAATTTTACGATTCTGGTTCGCTGTACCTACTTATGGGCTAGCCGTTTCTGAGAGCAACACTTACATTATTTCCAAGTATTTCCAATAGAAATTCTATACTCCTTTGGAAGCGATTTGAATATGACAAAGAATAACGACAAGAGCGCAACGTTTATGGCTGTCTTCGTAAAAGCCTGGTCTAGCCGTATATTTTATATGGTACTCTCATCTGTATGAAATATTTGTTCATTATTATTGATTCAATCATGGATTAGAAATAATATTGAAATATTTTTTATTTTTACCAAAATAATTCCTTTGTTTTAGCAATGATAACACGTTCAGACTAACTGGTAAATTACTGAAAACTGTAAATGGTTCAGTAAATAAAATTGCTATTCCTAAAATGGAGAGTACGAAGCTGCACCTAGAACTAAAAACAAACGCTTTTTCACACAATTAACTCGTGTGACGTTTAAACTGAACTTTTCTGAGCCAAAAATAGATAATGCGTACGTCATTCACGTCAAACATGACGCATATTCAAGTTCATACGTAAGCTATGTTAACACGAAACGATTGTTCGACATAAAATAACATCCTGTCTGTAATCCCCGGAAGGTTAGAGGTGTATCTAATAGAACACACAAAATCTAAATAACACGCAATAGGGGGCGAGCGTATTGCCATCTACCGGGCACAAATCTACTGCGGCTACTGAAAAATTCCTGATAACACTTTGAAAAACCCAATAACACTTTGGCCCAACCTGGTTATCGAACCCAGTACCTCATGCTTAGCAGTTGCGCTTGCGACCACTACACCAAAGAGGTAGTCAACGAGGCAACGATCGTTCAAATAGGTACATAAAACCACTTGGAGTTACTACTCCTACAAATAGCAAAGCAAAACTTGTTACTATACATTAAAATTAAAACAATGCAGCACTCCTTAATAAATAACGAGTTTACGAGAAGCTATATAATAAAGACATGCGAATGCCATTAGTGTTATTACACTTTTATAGCGGCTTATAGCAGGTGTATCAAATGCAGGGATAACAGTGGTGACGGAAAATCTCATTACGGTTTAGGCGCAAGTTATAAGAGGAGCGATTAGCGATGCAGCAGTTGTAAGATTGGCTCTTATTAAATATCCAAGAAACCTTTTTCTTTTCTAATTGCCATCAAGAAAGGGTTCGATTAAAACAAAGGTTATGAGAACCGATCACTTTTTTTTTGTTCGAATTTTTATTTGACCGAAAACTATTGACCGACTTCTTTTTTGCTATATGCAATATTTGACATGTTTTTAGATTATCGAAGTATCATGTGTCATAGGTATTATTTTACCGAACTATATTTAGCCGATTTACAAAATAACTTTTTGCTATTGGTCGAAGCCTCTTTTCAACGTTTTTATTTTGCCAAATGATTTATTTGCCATATTTTCACCACACCAAAACAACATTTTACGGAATATTATTTGGTTACAAATATATAGCCGGTTACTTGGTAGAATTTTCAATATGAAATTAAAATAGGGTCATGAAAAGTCCATATGTTGTGCTACAAAATTAGACCCGTGACAGAAACAATCCTTGTTGCATTTTGCATGCCTGCTTGCATGTTGCACGTTGCATGCTTGCTTGCATGCTGCATGCTTGTACTTCGAACAAATGTTGTTTCGGCTAAGTGTAACTTTGGTAAAAAGTTTTTCGACCAAATGAAACGTTGGAGTAACGAAAAAAAACAAATTAATAAAATGTAGATCAACTGATACAGTGGCAGACGTATCTTCGATGAAGTAAAAAAAAACGAAACGATAATAGTTGAAAAGTTTTAGCTGAAATGTAATTCGGTCAAATATTTTGCGAACTTATTATATATGTAACCATTGCTGGCATATAAGATCATACCATGGAAGTAATGCAAGCTATTAAGTGATTGTTTCGCGTTTCTTTGAACAAATGAACCATTCGAGACAAACAAATCTTAATCCCTTTGCGTTTTAGCTTTAGTAACACCTCATCTGCCTAGCATTTTCCCAAATCTTTTGGTGTCGGCTGCATCCGGTTAGACTTGAAGTCTAACCGGATGCAGCTGAATACCAGTATTATTATATGAAACTACTACCTATCTGGTCTCCATAACCCAGTTAGTACTGGGTAATATGATTCCCCTTGGTAAGACTAGTCAGAATTTCAGGCCACTGACTTCTACGAAAACCTGGTGCTACAGAACCCTGTGTGTGCGAGTAGGACTCGCACTAGGCCGGTTTTTATATTTATAAATTACCTAGTGCTTTTGACTTAGACCATCCACTGAGCTCATGGTGTCTGCGAGTGTCAGGAATTAGTTTCGTGAGTGATACTTGATTATATGGGAGGAAATGATTCAGTGAAAATTAAGTACAATTAGGCTCCGCTCGCGCAGACATCAGCAACTTATGTCCGATAAATTATATGCCTTGATGTTATGTCTTGATAAGTTTTTACCATTTTTGATGAGACGACGAAATTTTAATTATTTTTAGTGTGTTATTTTGTTTTGATGTTTTTCTTGTTTGTGGAGGATTTTGTTTCTAATTATTTGATACAATATGTTCTAGTGGGTCATTGGTGATTTGATTGCAGTGAGATTGAAATTGGGTTGTGTTGTGTTTGTCCTTTGACTTACCAATATAAAAAAGATAGATAATAATAAAAAAAGCGTTGCAACTTTCTAGTTTAAGTTGCAACGCTTTTTTTAATGATAAATGATGTTTATTTTGCAAGTAGGTTTTTACAAACACTTTTACACGTCATTTTTTTTTAAGCTAGATGGGGCCGGTGTTTCGTACCTGACTACTCTGAGAAGAAACAGCCGAAACAAACTCAGAGGTTCTCTGTTAACTTGTTACTCTTTTAAAGTCCAGACATTGCTCAATTTACATGAGGACTATGCAGATTAGTATCTGAAATGGTCTTTTGAATAATAAGTAATAAGTAGGTACCTAGAACAATTTTTTTCCTTAGCTCGTATTGTCCCACTGCTGGACTAAGGCCTCCCCATATCTGTCAGCCGTTCCTCTCTCACAAACGCCTGTAACACGTCGCGCCACCGTTTTCTAGACCTCGACGTCACCCGTCTTCTAGCACCCAGTGCGTGACGAATCTAGCCCATCAGTCCTGACGCATTCTACAGACATGGCCCACCTAATCCCAATTCAAACCAGCAGTTTTGTTCCCCACATCAGCGATTCCAGTATTTGAGCGTATTATGGTACCACTGCGCTATAGCGAATTCTGTCGCTGAGTTAATACCCAACATGCTGCGCTCCATCGCCCTTTGCCAAACCAAAATAAGATGAATAAAGCTTTTCTGACCGATACTGCAAAAAAAATACTTAATTAAGAGATTTGTGCATAAACTCAGGCGTTGATCAATGATCGAAGCGAAGCTCTGCGAAAAAGAGAATCACTAGAGCGTAAAAAATGTTTTAAAAAACAGTAAACAGTCCTGTCGAAAAATATACGTAAATTCGTTTATTAAGGTAAAACGCTGTTGATTTTTTTCAGACTCTGCAATGGAATCAGGTTAACGGTTGGTAGGACTTGTATTTTTCCAGTTATAAAAATCTTTAAATCTGTTTTATTTATTTTACACTTGGTTATGCCCCCGGCTTCGCCCGCGCTTTGTCAACGTCGTTTATTTTGGAAGGTGTCTATTATTATGAGTATAATCAGGTATTTAAGTATCGGTCTCTAATTACCAGCCACCCTATATGTAATGGCTATTTTACCTTGGGCCAGATGCCTATACTTCAAGGTCAATTTTCCTTTGTTTTGTAACTCTAGAAACATATTCATGACAACAGAACTGTTATGTAGTATAATAATAGGGGATAATCCAATTTTTTTTTCTTTGTCCGTCAGGTAGTTCATTGAAAAGTATTGGACACGTATTTTTTCTTTTTTCACGTGGTCATAAAATTACGGAGATATATTGAGTTGAAATGGCGCATGACGTCACATGTAGGTAAGTTTTATACCTACTTGTGACGTAGTGAGCCCCCACTCTCCAACTTTAAAGAGTTTTAACTAAGTAATTTTTTGATATTTTGATAAAACAAAAAATACGCGTCTAATATTTTTGTATTACCTGTCTGACGGAAAAAATAGAATTTCGTTTTCTTTACCCAGTCCGATCCCCTATGAATGATTATTCGTCTCTACTAGATAAAAATTCTGCTGGCAGATTAAATTCTATGTGACGCCCTTTTCTCATATACCAAACAATTGATATGAAATGTGCGCTACTACTACGAGTAATTACACGGATCCCTGTAAAACATGTGCAATACCAGTGTGTGATCAGTTTAAGCACGGATTTTAAAAGATATTAAATGCGTGACCTAACGTGTTTAGATTGTATGCGTGCTCTAATCAACCAGGCATGTTTTCGATTATCTCCATATATTCTCTCAAAGCATTCGTATTTATAATATTAGTAGGATTCAAAGCTAATGGAGTACAGATAGGTACATAAGTGTCCAAAAATATATCACCGATTTTGCCTAGTAGGTAGGTTGACAGCCTACAGTTACAACTGTAGGCTGTCAACCAAGCCATTATTAGCCAAGTGATCACTACTCAACGACATTATACAGGGTGTAACGGAAGGGGTATATATATACTTAAGGGTGTGCTACAGACTATCAAACTGAACATGTTTCTCATCATAAAACATGTTATTCAGCAAAAAAAATATCTGCTGCCCCATATAAAATTGCAATACCTATACGACCCAAATGTATAGGCAGATGATATTTTTTTTTTGCTGCAAAAAAAAAATTATGATGAGAAACATGTTCAGATTGATGGTCTGTAGCATACCCTTAAGGATGTATATACCCTTTCCGTTACACTCTGTATATAACAGTGCACAAAAGGGGTTTCTGAGATGCGAAAGGTTCTAGAGGTAAAAACCACACGCTTAGGTACCAAATAAGGGTATTATTTCCACGTGTCCCCACACTCACTATGCGGGTTAGTGACCGTAGACTTAACCTGCTCATACAGGTGACAAAAAGATTGTAATAAAGTCCTCTTTAAATCGTTACTTACTGAACATAACCATCAGACTTTAACCCCGAAAAGTTTAAGGCAGAGGTGCCCCTGTAGTTCACACATATTTGGTCAGTTATATCCGTCCCATGTAATAAAAAGTATAGACTATCACACACATGACAGTCCTTCAACTCTCTTGAATATTTCAAGGGGGCTATTTTAGAATCCTTCTTAATAATAACTCAGACTCTCTATTTTACATGAAGCGGCTGCCTATCTGACCTCCACAACCCAGTAATTGGGTAATACGATACCCCTTGGTAAGACTGGATGTCAGACTTTTTGGCTTCTGACTACTCATAACGACTGTCAAAGATCTACAAATGACAACCACTAGACCAACGAGATATTTGTGTTACTTCAGTTCTGAATATTTCTACTACAAAACAAATAGACACAAACACAAGACAACAATACTGTGTATTCTTTTCATTTGGTTTCACTGTAACTCTTCAAATTGAGAACAGGCGCATGTAGGCATGAAATACATTCGCCAAAAAATATTGACTGGGCCTAAAAGCTGACACTAAACTGATTTATATATCAATATTCTCGTTCTCATAATTTGATTATCATGTAGTCTGTCAACAGGGTCCAGTCTAATCCATCAATCGCAGTGGCTCCCCTCTGTTTTTCTGTGTTGTCTTTGATATATTTGGACTCAGCATGAGATTTTACATGGACAATGTAATGGAAAAAAAAAGAAGTTAGGTCTGTGTCTTGGTAATGAGCTGCTTTAAGACTACATAACAGTTCGAGTTCCTTAGAAGTTCGGTGCCTACTTTTATTGTAATACTTTTTTATATTTAGGTGATTTTCAGGACAAGAAATCCAATTATAATTTTAAAGGGTTCCAATAATGTGTTTTTGTTCTGAAAGGTATCCAGTAGGCACAGAAAAAAAAACTTCCTTAAAGCGACAATGACCCCCTTACCTAAAGCTCGCCCCGAATTTTCATTAGAAAAGCAAAAAATAAAATTCCTCTGAATTGCTGAAACTCTTAATTTCCTGAATTCAGTATTACTCCAGTTCTAAGCTTTCTCAACTCGACGGCCTCCGTACACCGATTCGATTAAAGACAACGATCGCGTTTCCTATTAGGTTCTGTTGCAACGGCTCGTGACGTCACGCTCTTCCCTCGGCGCTACCGAGCTTTTTAGGGTACCATATCGAAAAGAGGGAAAATGCGGTCCTATAGCCTACTAAGGCTCTTCAACATTTCATATACTCGTAAGTGTAGACAACATCATTTTCACGCCCTCATACCTTAAAATGTTAATAATTTGAAATATTTTTTCTCCATGTTTCGTCGTCTGTCTTTCCATAAGTCACGGACTCCCAAAGCAGCCTCATACAAATTATCACTCATATAAATTATATTATCATATCCAGTTAAATTTTTCACATCATGGGTGTCACTTTAATTATGGCCGCTGTGATACAATGTCAAGTGATAAAAAAATAGAAGTCCAAATCAAAGAGTCTTTGAAATTACATGAAAATATAAACCTATTTTTAACCTGTTTTACTGACAGTTTGTTTAGACACGTTTGTAGGGAACCCATAGTTTGCAAGTCAGGTTTTGACTTGGCCAGCTTTTTTTGCAATATTCTTTCTAGACCACTCGAATGCTGCAGCCGTAATTGGAGTAGTGAATATTGTTCCGTTGAAGTTTTATGAGTTTGAATAGCGGAATTGCCTACTCTTTCGGGCATTGAATGCACTTTTTTCGAATTGGTTGCAAGTGTTTTTGAAAGGTATTTTGGGGCTGAATTTTTATGTTTGTTCCTTGGTAATTGGGCCTAATATTGACCCTGGTAGTTTTCTTTTTAATACGGATCTAAACCCAAATAAATATCGAATACGTTCAAATTGTCTGCTAGTCTAGATAGTTGTAGTTTCTCAGTAATGTAGGACAATAAACTCAGTAACATTTACAATAATAGCTCAGTTTGCCTGTTTGTTTTGCCAAACCCGAAACGCAAATAAAGGTCTTTTTTTATGAATTAACTTCAATATAACACGCTAATATAGTAATATTATTATAACACTATTGTAAGAACGCGTGTGTATTCGAACTATTTATACCAAAAAAAAAGTACGTTTTCAGAAAACAGACGAAAAATATCACAGTACAAAACTACGCCGTAAAACAATCAGAACATCGCATAAGCTGTCCACAGACAAAATAAAGAAGAAAATTAAAATAAAACAGATCTAGGGAACCGCGGGCGTGCCGCAGATAAGCCTGAGCAAAAAGAGATCTCATATTATACGTCCCCATATCGTGTTATTACAAGTGCTGAGTGCTCATCGCGTTTGTAGTAGATGAGAACTCCGTATGTGGCTTTAAAAAATCGTGGCCGTGAAAAGCTGACAGGAAAACAGTTCCAGTCATATGTGTCGGGTGAACCATACTGGTTAGTTGTGAAACACATAACTAGCCATTTAGTTTTAATTATTC